>PVIA01000969.1:0-331517 GCA_004024845.1 Tonatia bakeri
CACAGCAGCCACCTTCCCTGCCACCCTCCACCTTCTGGACTGTCTCTCTCCTTAGCATTCACTGCCTCTGACTCCGCGTGCATTTGTTCAGTATCCCGTCGGCCCTCTCATTTCCCTCTGCTGGAGCGGAAGCTCCGTGAGAGCAGGGGTTTCTGCCTGTCCCGCTCGCCGCTGTTGCCCCAGTCCCTGGAGTGGCCCACATCGGGCAAACGCGCTGAATGGAAGGAAGGCTCAGCGGCTCGCCAGCCTTAAGCAGGACGCCTCCTTGCCCATGGTGTTCATTTTACATCTGCGAAGGGAAGGCGTGGGCCCCTTGAAGCACGTGGCCCTCGCCCAGGAGATCAGCAGCTCCTGGTAGACGTCCAAGCACTCGTGGCCCGGTTGACCCACAGTGGGTGGCCCCACGGCACCCTCCCTGCCACGGGATGGGGTCCGGCTGGTGTGGACTCCATCACCGCTCGTCCACAGCTCATGGTAACCCCGGGTAACAAGCTTTATCGATACTGGCAGCGTCTCAGATGCTGGGGGCCCAAAGAAGAGGAAGACTTTGCCCCTCTCCTTGCGGAGCCCATTGTGCTGCGAGGGGGTGAACACAGAGGGACAGTGGATGCCCTGGTGTGGTGAGCTCTGGGCAGCTGGGATCTACCGACCCCTCCCAGCCCACCCAGTCGCTTCACACCCAGAATGCGTCCAAGGTTCCAGCCAATCCTAAACAACACGCAACAGCAGACAAGCGGATGCGAGCCCTGTCGCAGCCGTGCTAACACCCACTCTCAGTCCCTCCACTTCGGGCTTCCTCACTCGGACCACAGCTGGGCACCGAGGTCAGTTGTTCAGAACAGAACGCAGAGCCATGGTGATATAGCCATGTGTGCCACTCGGGGCCAGCCCAGGAGCCTAAGGAGCTGCCACAGGGCCCAGGAAGCCTCCCGGCTGGGCCTCAGTCCCCCGTAGAAGGAGAAAGGTGCCCTGCGCCCCGAACCCAACTCCCGTCCCCTCAGCCTCCTCGGGCAGCATCTGCCTGGTCCCAGAGGAAGGACAGGTTTCTGGAGGTGTCCACGCTGCATTCCCTGGCCCTGCTCCAAGGTATGCCTCCACCCCTTCACTCCTCAGCTGCCACCTCAGCCGCGGGGCAAGGTCTTTCCTCAGATGGGTGCCCCGGGGGACTGATTCACCCAAGGATGTGGGAGGGCTTGGCTTCCCTGTAAATGCTTGAGCAAGAAGTGCCATCGTCAGGCCACAGCCGGGGGCTGACTCTTCCCCGACAGGAGAGCCTTTGTTTGGCTGTGGCCTTCTCCCTGGTTGCTGAGGTGCCAGCAGTTCCTACAAGATCCCACTTGATAAGGCAGGTCGGGGTGGGGCGGGGGGAGGGCAGTGCAGGGGTTCTGGTTGGCAGGTGGCAAGTGGCTGCCTGCAGAATGTTCTGGCACCCAAGCTCTGCTTCCACAACACTCCAGTGACTTTCCTCTCAAAGGAGCCCCCACTAGCATGTCAGAGAGCTGTGTCTGGCGGTGTGAACAACATTCCCACACAGCAGCTAAAGGGGACAGCACCTGGGGGTCAGCCATGTGGCTTAACATCGTCGGTGCTTTCCTGGGTGGCCCCTTCAGTGGTGAGCTGTTCCATGTCCCCTAACCCCAGAGCACCCAACTGCACCTGGGGCCAGTTCTGAACTCCCAGAGCTTGGGGCCCTTCTGAGCCACAGAAACAGTGCGTGGGGACTGGGGAGGGACCCCGGGCTGCTTGTTCTCACAGCTCATCACCACGACAGCGTTGTGAAGGCACACGGATGGCGCTCGGACCTTCTCCGCAGGGGCAGGGGCGAAAGAGGTACGGTGTGCCCAGCTTCCAACACAGTCCCTGCACATAGAAAGTCCTCGAGAAGTGGTAGTTGCTGCCTTCACTGGTGGGCAGAATGTCATGACCCCAGCCACACAGCCCCGGGTGTGGGGCCCTCCACTCTTGCTGCCCCTGCTCAGAATGCCCCCCAAACTCTGCTGCCCCCCAGACCCCAGCCAGAGCGGCTCAGGCAGAGGCCCCCGGGCCCCGTGTCTTGTGTCTGCTCTAATACTGCTCAAGCGCCACCTTCTCAGGGTCTGCACTTGTCCCTCCCGTCTGCCACCAGCTGCCTGGTTGTGGGGGCTTTGCCCCTGTCCCCTGTGCTGCCCCCTTCGCTCGGTTCCCGAGGACAGCCAGGGAGGTCACACTCCGCCGGGGGACCGATGGCCTGCAGGGAGGGAAGGACGCACACCGGAGGGCATGTGCTGCGTGGACAGCGAACAAAGGTGCAGCGTGCCACCGCCCCCAGCGTGGAGCAGGCTTAGTCCACACCGCAGACAAGTGGCCACCTCAGCCCACTTTGTACGCGGTGGCCACGCCGAGAGCTCAGGTCGGGTCACCTCCTTGTGCAGAGGAAGTGTCTGTCTTTGAAAGTGGACGCGAGAGCAGACCCGCCCAGTCCTCGTGTCAACTGTGTGTCCCCAGGCGGCTTTGCCTGGCCCAGAGTCTCATCTGGGTCCCCGCCACTGTCCCCTGTCCTCACTCCTCTCACAGCAGCCACCACATAATCAGCGAGAACTTTATTTGTAGAATTGTTTGTTTCCTGCTCTCCTCCCTGCCCACAGACGTGAGCGCAGCAAGGTGGCCAAAGGCTCTGACATCCGCTGCATGTAAATCCTCAGCCTGCGCATTCAGCAGGGACGGCCGCCTTCCATCTGCGGTGGACGCAGGTCCAAGTGCACAGGAATAGGGACAGATGGACAGTCGGGGAACCAGTGCAAGACGCGGAACTGGGCCCCCGACGAGGACCCGATGGCTTTCCTACAGCTGCTGCGACCAATCGCCACCAACACAGGGGACAAACTAAGATTAGCTGACTTGTCAGAAGTGCAAACTCGGTGTCACAGGGCAGAGAGCAAGGGGTCACAGGGCTGGCTCCCCCTGGAGGCTCTGAGGTGAGGGCGTGTCCGTGTCTTTCCAGTATCCGTGGGCCCCACCCTTCCTCCAACATTGGGGGCAGCAGTTAGCATCTTCAAACCCCTCTGCCCTTGACCTCTGCCCTTGGGCTAGCATCTCTGGCTGACTCCAGCCCACTCCCACAACCTCGCATAATCTCATCTCAAAATCCTCACCTTATTCACACCTGTCCCGTCCCCTTTACCCTGTGAAGCCCCACGTGGACAGGTCACAGGAACTAGGACACGGACAACTTGTGTGGCCCATTGTTCAGCCTACCAGGGACCCATGTCACGTGTATTTGGAAATCTTTGAATGAAGCAGGCTTCCTAAACTCTAGCAGTTTCTTAGTCCAACCCTCAAAATGTCTGTGTAAGTCGTGCCTCCTAGACTTGGAAGTCACATCTTGCTCAAATCGGAGGCGATGTTTTCTCCTCAGCCAGCATGTCCGGGCACACGGGTCACCATCTATCTGTACAGGAGCAAGGGGAACCCCTGCTGCCAGCTGACTTGTGTCCCCCCAAAAGCCATGTGGGAGTCCTAGCCCCGGTACCTGGGCGGGGGCCCTATCTGCAAACAGGGCTCTTGCGACGCCCTCGCGTTCAGATGAGGCCATGTTGACCGAGGCTGGGCCTGAACCCAGCGACCGGAGTCCCTCTAAGGACAGCGAGACCTGGACACGGAGCGGAGACGGAGGGAAGAAGTCCCTGAGCCCTCGAAGGCAGAGACTGGAGTGACACTGCTGCGCGTCGAGGAGCACAGAGGATGTCCAGCCCCCTGCAGAGACCGGAAGTGGCCGGGGTTCTCCCCAGAGCCGGCGGGGGTCGGGGGGGGTGGAATGTGACCAGCACACAACTCATTGATCCCAGACTCTGAGCCCCCAGGATGGAGGGAGAACACATTTCTGCTGTTTTAAGCCTCCCAGTTCATGGTGCTTTGTTATTGAAGCCCCAGGAATCTTGCTCCCCCTCCCTGGGCCCGGCTGCACACACAGCACCCTCCCTCCCAACCCCGGCACCTTTCTTCACCTCCACACACAACACAACAGCAAAGGCTTTGCCCTTGGAAATGACCGTGGATGCCCCTCCGCCCGGAGCGCCTTCCCCAGACAGACTCAGAGTCACGGTTGTCCATCCCTCTTTCCCTTATTTCTTGGAAAGCACCTCCGAGGCCCATTTCAAGAAAAACAAAGGGTGAGGGTTGCTTGGTTCTGTCTAAAGTGATGCATCAGTGCTAGTTCCATAACAAACCAGAGGCCAGTCGAGTGTCAGGATGGAACTATGTGGCAGTGAGCATGCCTGCAGGGCAAGCCAGGCTGCCTCAGGCCTTCTGTGCCCCCATACCCTGCACCCCCGACACATCCCCTTGCTCATGGCAGCCTCCGTCACTGCCTTCCCTCCCTCTGCCCAAATGCAAGCAGAACTGCTCAGTCAACAAAAAAGAGCTTCCCAGCAGTTTCGCTGTCAGGTGCAACACCTTGACAAGTCTAAACGGATCGTTTGAACCTCTAAGGTTGCTTTCCCCTAGAAATCCCTCACTGATTCCTTATCTCTGGTTCTATGTAAGCAAAGCCCCTCCAGGGCTTCCCCCAGGCCAGGAAGAATTACCCCCTGCCTTGCTCAAACTGAGGCCCAAAGGGAGCCGTGGGAAGAGTCAGGAAACTATTCTGACAGCAGGGAAGGTGTGTGCAAAGGCCCTGAGGCAGCAGGGGTCAGCCAGAGTTCAAGGAACTGAAGAAGCGGCAGGAGTGGTATGAGTGTGGAGGAGCAGAGAGCAAGGCAGGGCTGGGGGCGGGGCTGGAGCAGGCCTCGCAGAGCTGCCTCCAGGTTGGGATTTCATTCTAAGCGCAACAGGGAGATTTTGAAGGGTTTTAATGAAGTACGGAGAGGGAAGACATAACATAATCTCTCCTCCTCCTCCCTCCCCTCCTCTGTCTTCCTCTCCTGCTTCTTCATCACGTTTGTGCTGAAGAGTCAAGGAGAAGCAGGTGAGAACGCAGGGAAGGAGGCGTTTCGGGAAGCCGAGACGGGACCTGCACGGGGCAACACAATCAGATGTTCCCTGGAGACAGATGGATAGGACTTGCCGATGGACCGGGGAAGTGGCTGACAGTGCCTGCCCTTCACAGGGCTCTCTGCACCACCACAAAATGTCCAGCGACTCCCAGGCCCGCGGGTGACCTGGGAAAGCTGCCCCGGGACAGTCGCCAGCGTTCCACCCAGGCCTCACGGTCCTCAGTCAAGCTGGACGGTGCCGCTGCTCTGTGACGTCCACCTCCGTTCGCACGCCGCCTCCATGACCTTGTCTCCCAGGGTTTTTCCCCAGTTTGAGGGTCTTTGCTCACAACACACCAAATGTTTTACATGTTTTAATTGGCAGGAAAATCTTGCCTGGAAGTAGCTCCCTGCCCTGAGCCCTGTGGGAGGGAAGATGAAACCCGGGCCTGCAGCACAGACCGAGTTCATTGGGGGTCAACTCTCCCCACCGAGGCTCAGTGGCTTGCAGATGCCCAAACAGGCAGCAAGTGGGGCCGGCAGCCTGGAGGCCCGGCTCCGGCACAGTCCTGCGTGGCTGCCGGTCCAGGTGGCCAGCACACAACCTCCTCGCTCCCTTCTCACAGGCACAGTCACCCAGGTCCAGGCCAAGTGTGCAGGACATTTGGTGATGTGGTGAGTCCACAGGCCTGGGAGCGCACCCGCTGACGTCTTGGCTGCTTCAGCGTGTCCGTGGCTGCACAACCCAACCCAATCCAACCTGTTCCCTGTCTGGTTTCTCCCCACGGACTCGGAGAAGGCCTGGGAGAGCAGTCCCCGTGGGCAGGTTTGCTGGAGCAGACGGGGTCTCAGGCAAGCTGCGTGCCGGTCCGGCTGGGCTGCTCATTGGCTGAGTGACTTCAGATGAGTGCCCTAACCTCTTCGAGTCTCAGCCATCATGTCTGCCAAAGGAAAAGAGGGTGCCCCTGATTCTCAGTCACTGAGCATGCCCCCAGGCCTGCGGATTCTTATTCTCAGGTAAGATCCGGGGGGTGGGAAGGGAGGGTAGACAGAGACACACAAGGAAGAGGGGTAAGATTCGGTGACTGGATGGGCACAGAAGATACAGACCAGCACAAACTTAGAAACAGCTCCCAAGAAGGAGCCACTCCAGTCTGAAGTGTCCCACGCACGTGCCACGCCCTGTGCGGCACCCTGTGGCTCTCTCCAGACAGTGGAACTGCACTCAGTGACAGTAGAGTCAGCATCCCCCAAGGCTGAAGAACTTCTAGAATGTTCCTCCTGTGCGACCCCCGTGTGAGCTGTGGGAGGCCACTAAGGGACCCATGCCGACTCCACGCGTCCGCCCGTGCCACCTCCACGGAGCGCGCCAGAAATGCCCTCCTCCATCCATCCACAACCAGCTCACGAACGTCACTGTCCTCTGCAACCTGAGCTCCCTCCCTTTGGAGCCGCAGACATGGACGTTGGGGAGCGAGCTTGGAGGAGAGACCGGGAAAGGCTGGAACGCCCCGGGAGCAGGGACCAGGCCCTTTCCTTCCTTTCTGGTTCCCACACTTTTGGGCACACTGGGAGCACTGGCCGTTGACACAGGAAACACCGAGGCCACCTTGTTGACTATGCTCTTGGCACCGTTTTTGAGTCAAACGTGTCTTTCCACAATCAAGATCTTCTCGGTTTCTTTAATAAAAAAAATATGAAAATATCCCCAAACAGAAAGGAGCACTGAAACCACACAAAAACAATTTAAGCTCAGAGAAATGGCCCAGTCCCACAGAGTCCCAGCTGGGTGTCCACACGTGGCCACGGAGTGCAAAGCTCCAGCGAGGGTTGGGCGGATGCTCCATCCACACAGGCAAACGTCACCTGCGTCCAGGGTCCATGCCCCACCAGCCGCAGTTCCCACGGGCTTCCTGCTTTCAGCCCTCCCGGAAATACTCTCACGGACCTTTTACTTTCCTTTCCTCACCTTGAAAGCACCGTTTGCAGGTATGAGTGCCACAGCAGGCATGCAAGATGTCCAGGTGAGGACCACCTGCACTAGGAAATCTTCGTGGCCCACACTCTTGCTTCCATTCCCAAGATAAATGGGTTTGTACTTGTAGCACGAAGGGCTCCTTTATTTCTCAAATACTTGGCTTCCTCCAAGGAGCTGACAAAATGGATCACACACCTGGCCTGCTGCTCCAACCTCTTTGGTCCCTGACCTTCGTGAAAGGCCCTAATTTGTCCTGCCTGTTCGCAATTGTTCCGTCTCTCCTCCCCAGCTGCACTCATCATCCTGGTGGGGTGGGTGCAGTTTATGCAGCAGCAGGGCCACCCGATTCACCGGGATTCCTCCTGCAGCCTCCAAGCCTGGGGTCTCTGCTCCAGGGGGCGCCAGCAGGGGAGCGGATGACCCAGGGTCCCATCTCCAGGGGCTCAGGGAGCAAGCACTTCTGTGGATTTTGTGTGAATGCATGGTCCAAAGACCAGATCTTAGAGACTGCTTGAAGGCGGTATAGAAGCTGACTCGGGAGGAAGACTTTCTCTGGGGAAAACTCCCCCCTCTGTGGATGCTGCAGGTTTGCCTCTCAGACCCAGGGAGGCAGTCGCAGGATTTGGACCTCAGCCTAGAGGCAGTCTGCAGCCCTCCGCCAGCCAATGAGCCTCAGCCCCTCGGGCTGGAACAGGCAGGTGCTGCGAAATCTGGCTGATGGGTCAGCTTCAAGGTGATCTGCCTGCCGAGTCTCCGCTCTGTTCAGCTAATCTCCCATCACACCTCTGGAGCCTGGCAAAGGTAAATAATGATGACTACGTGTGTGAAGCAGGAGGGTCTTTGCACACCTGTAATTATCACCTGGCAAGTCTCTGCAGGACCTGGGAGTTTCCCAGAGAGCCAGTGGGGCCATTCCTGAACAGGGCAAGTCCAGGTGGGTCCTCCGGGCAGCATGAGGCCTGAGGAACCAGAGTTCGGCCTCACAGATCTGGGCGCGTGCTTGGTGGTGACACTGGCGGAGTGTGAGGCCCCGGTTGGGATGCTCACACCCATGGGTGCGTATCTCAGAACGGAGAGAGCATGACTCCCTGAGAGCCGCACTGTCCCACAGGGAGGAAAGGGGAGACGCGGTGTCCTCCTAAACTTTCCAGTAGCCAAGTCTGAAAAAAGAAATAGGCGAGGGGAATGCCAGTGACAGAACTCAACCGACCCAAACATTACCATTTCAACATTCCACATAAAAATACTGAACATAAGTATAAAAATTACCAGTGAGATAGTTTATATTCTTGGTTCATAGGGAGGCTCCACACCCCGGGGCTGCGCTGCGTTCACCCCGCGTCTGGATCTGGCTCTCCCGCCCCGCTATCCGCCGGTGCCAGCCCAGAGGGCCATCCACCCCATGACCTCTCGGCCTCCGTAAACACTGCATGCAGGGTAAATGACATCGCGATACACGACATTGTGTTTGATTTAAAATGCCAGTGCTCCTCATAAAGCAAGAATTTCTAAAACCTTCCGAACAGTGCCAGCAGGTCTGAAGCCTGGACTTGGTCTGCACGAACTCGAGAGTGCTGGTACCAGCAGCCACGGGAGCGTGACTCAGGGTAAGCCTTTTTTGCCCTTCGAAATGAAAAAAACAAACAAATCCAGGCTCCAGCTACTCCACCCCTTAGAGTCGTTCACCCATGCGTCATTGAGGGTTCCCTTGCTGTCTGCCAGGGACCCTGCGCACGACGGCTGCCCTCTGGGAGCCAGCCTGGGGGCCCCAGCAGACGGAGGGTGCCTGGGGCTGTGTGCACAGGGGGTGGGCGGCTCTGGGCCTGGGTCCTGGCACGTGACTGGGAGTTCTGCAGGGAGGGAGGAGAGGAGAGGGAGTGAGGGGAGAGGTCAGGGAGGGGGACAGCAGCAGGCACAGAACCTGCAGGCGCCAGCATCTGCGCACAGAGGGCAGGGGAGCGCTGCACAGTGAACGGTCTACAGCAGCGCCAACCAATCACGCTGAGGGGTGGGAGCCATACGCCTTGAGCCGTTTTTTAGTAGATATGTTAAAAAAAGACAAAAAGAAACAGGTAAAATTAATTTTAATAATACATTTTCCTTAACCCACTTTATCCAAACGTTTACCATTCCCACACGTGTGGCATTTTATGTAACTTTTTTAGGTACGTCATCGAAGCCTGGTGTATAATTTGCACTAACAGTGCCTCTCACTCGGGAGCAGCCCGCTTCCACCGCTCCATTCCCACCGCTCCGTGGTGGCCCTGCACGGCCGTGGCGACCATATAAGGCTGTGAAAACCCAGACGTGGCTGCGTGTGTGTGGGGAATGATAACTTCTGCTCAGAGGCTCAAGTCCGAGAGAGAGAGACACACGTCCGACCAGCCGAAAGGGAGAAGCCAGGCTGGGGAGGGAGGTAAACCCGCCCTCATTTCCGAGGGCTCCGCACACCCCGCGGGCATTCTAACGCCTGCGTGAGCAAGAGGCTCCCACGTGCTTTTCCAGGGTGCCTGTGGGAGTAGCATGGAGACTAAACAGAGCACTGAGCAACGTTTGCTGAATATTGCCGAGTGCCTGGACTCCAGATCACAAGTGGCCCAGAAAACAGCAAGTGCACCTGGGGGCGGGCGGGGGCGGGGCTTGGCTCTGAGCCCATCCTGGAGGTCGCAGGAGGTCCCTGCCAAGGGTGGAGAGCACCGAGGCTGCCTAATGTGGAAATGTTTGGCTCTAGAGCGGTGGGCAGCCGAGGCCAGGCAGGGAGGAGGCCGGGCAGCGGGCCCCAGAGCCCAGCCTGACAGTAACCAGACCAGGGGAGTGGCCGGCCCCCCTAGCCAGGACCCACTGCATCTTTCCTAATAAGTCTAGTGGGGCCTGTGTCCTCCTCCTGCACAGGAAGAGCAAGCCAGATGAGCAGGAGTTTGGATGACGGCCCTCCTGGCCCTTGGCTACCCCTCCCTCCCTGCAACAGACCCAAGCCGTGACCGGAGGGGACACTTCCCCCAAGGCAGCTCTGCACCCCTTGGTCACAGTCCAATGTGGAGTGGGTCCCAGCTGCTTCAGCCCTGCTCTCCAGGGTGGGGAGGGGCCCCAGAGCTTCCAGCCACCCTGTCCTCCACCTCCCCCTCACCCCTCCCTGGCAGGGCGCCACCAGCCAGCTTCAGAAGGAGGTCACTCTCCCAGCATCTGGGTCATGCACCCTGGGCACTCAGTGCTGAGGGAGACCTTCTCGGGCGCCGCCCACCCCACACAAGGGGAGGGCAGGATTGCAGCGTAGGTAGGGGTCAGGAGCACTTTTGAACTATGCCAACAGGAAAGAACAGCCTCCCCGAGTCTCCCAGCAACAAAGAATGTACATCACATCAGCCTGCACTGACAGGGCCATTTTTTAAAAGGGGGTACAGCCTGGCCTCTCTACAGGGTCCCAGGGTGAGGGGGGCTGCACTGAAGGGTGCCCTCTGCAGCGTCACCTGCCCTGTGGCTCCTGACCTTGGCTGACTTGGGGGCTTTGGAACAGGGTGCTGGGGCCTTGCCAGCCCCTAGGCCCAGGTGCAGCTGAAGGTCGGCCGTGGGGGCAGGTATCTCCTGCCTGCGGAAGGTTACAAAGGGGAACTTTCCTGCTCCAGGGCTTGTAGATAATTAACGTGTTTCTTTCTGTTAACCCGAGAGTTAATAGCTCTTCACAGCCCTCTTTGATAATGGGGGCGGAGGGGAGAAAATGAATATGTTAACCATTAATCTAGGGAAATGCCATAAAGTTGGGATGGAAAGCGCAGTCTGGGAGAGGAATTCACAAGCAGTTGCGGGGACGGAGGGCAGAGCAGCGAGACCATGAAGTTCAAGTGCATTCAGAGAAAGGTTTTTTAATACTCTTCCTTGTCACTTTGCTCTGAGGAAGCAGAATAGGGATAACCACATAGCAAACATGGGACCTTGCCAATAAAGCCAGTCCATTGCTTTGTCCTCCAACCTCCCACGGCTGAATCTGTTCCCGGGGGTGGCCGCTTCTTCTGGCCTCTTTGGGGAGCAGAGAGCAGGGGCTCCCCACAAGGACAACATGAGGGTGTCTGGGAGGACCCCGCTCAAACAGGGTGTGGCTAGGCAAGGGTGTTCTGTGGTCACCCTGGCTGGTGAACGGCCCTAGACCCGAGTCACGCTCCTGGGCCCCAGGGTGGCCTCTCTTGGGAGGGACACTGGCATTTGCCGCCTGGACAAAAACAGCATCCTCAGCCTCAGTGACCACCTACCAGGCTGCCCGACCAGGTCCTGGCACCGACCAGCACAGGTGGCTTCTGGGCCCAGACATGCAGAGAGTATGGGGTTTGCCAGGCCGACGTGGCCAAGGGTGGGGTGAGGAAGGGGTAACATTTCAGGCCCAGGGAGCAGTGTGTGTGACGGTGCAGGCAAGAGAGTCAAAAACGTGGAGGGACAGGAAGTGGTCTGGTGTGGCAGTGTACAAAGTGGGGCAGGACTGCCGAGGGACAGGGTCAGGGACCTGGCAACGTCTGAATTTTGTTCTGAACCCAAGGGGGAGGATGGTCAACCCTGTTTTAGGAGCATGTCTCTTGCTGCAGCGTGGAGCTGGAGTTGGAGGGGACATGCCCAGAGGAAGAGACGAGTTGGGAAGAGGCGGACACGGTCCCAGGGTTAGACCACTGGCCTGCACTAGAGAGGTGGCAGAGGGGAGAGGGGACATGGGCCAACAGAGACGCACCTGGCGTGGACTGGAGGTGACACATCTGGTGGCCGGCTGGAGGTGGGGCTGAGGGAGGTGAGCGCACCCAGGACCACCCCAGTCTTGGGCCCCAATGACCTCCTGGCTGGGCGGCAGCACCATGGTGCTGAGGAAGGGAACGTGGCAGAAGAGCAAGCATGGGGAGAGAACTAAGGGTGAGGTGCAATACGCCGAGTCTTCGGTGCGATGAGAGGAGGCCAGTGGAGCGGTCTGTCTGCGCTGCGGGCAGTCGGCAGTCGGATGTGAGCGTTCCCAGCTCAGGAAATGCGACCGGCTGTGGAGCAATCGCAGCTGAGCCTGGCAGGGCTCGGGGTGGGGGGTCGTGATGTTCAGCAAAGGACCAAGGAGATGTGAGAAGGGTGTTGTGGGCTCAAGGACGCAGCATTAAAATGGGCTGAGGTGGCCTGGGGTGCATCAGGAGGAATTCTTGGCAAGTGGCGGTAGAAGTGGGAGTCTAGAGTCAGACCGTGGAGCCCAGTAACTGTGGAGGGAGGCAGCTCGGAGGGGCTCCAGGGCCCAGGGCCGGGGAGCAAGGAAGGCCAGCAGTCGCATTGCCCCTGAGGGGCTGAGGGCCCTGGGCCTGCCCAGGAGACCTGGTGGGGAGAGTGAGCTGGGGATGGGACTCGCTGGCGAAAGCGAGATATGACTCCGTGGCCTGAGAGAGTGACAGCAAGGAGGAAGAGCATGTGATGCACGTGGATGGTCCAAGGGCGCCGGACAGAGCTAGAGCAATGCTGTGGAGACCACACTGGGGAGACCCAGCCCCTCCGCCCAGACCCTCAGAACGACACGTGCAAAGGTACGGATGCCTTTGGACCCACTGTCCACCTGGCTGTGGCAGGGCACTGACCAGGGAAAGCTGACTTCAGGAGGGCACACCCCAACAGCATGTGACAGTAGACATACGTGTGGTCACTCACATACCCGTGGGGGCAGAGGCAGACAGCTTCTCTCCCGAGCCACCTTCCTGACTTGCCCCATGAATGAGGGTTGTAGAATTTCCATCCGTTAAGTGGAATAATAATTCTTGATGTCTACTTGCCTCACTTGGACACTATGAACATAAATTTTCCCCGAGTGCTTTGGGCTCACGTTAGGAGGAACTTCCTAAGCATTAGTGCTCTCACTGCTGAGTGTTCTTGGACACCGATCAACCTAAATGGGTGGTAATAAATTCTGCTGCTTATCTTTGTTGAGGGGTTAAAAGAGAGAGAGAATCCCACAAGGCCTTGGTTCTAGAATCTTCTGCTCTATGAAATCTCTCTCGGGAAAAGGGTCTGAGGATCCAGTCAGGGCTATTGGATGGCAGGAGATATCTACAGAACTTCCTGGTTTTAAAAATCCCCGTCCCTAAACCACAGAGGGAAGCATTCGCCACTGAAGAATGAGAACGGAGGTGAGTAAAACTTTGGGACTGTGTCTCGACGTGGGGCAGATTCCAGACTCATTCACTTATTCATCTATTCCACAGTAATTTACAGAGCGTTTATCACAGGCTCGCTACAAAGCACCCAACCAGCCACCAGCCCAGGGTCTGGTGCCACTGTGCGACCCAGAAACAGCTCTCGCTGGCAGGACCTCCCTCAGAGTCAGGTGACGTGGCTCGCACCCCCACACCTGCTCACCGCCCCTCCAACTCTCTATGGTCCATGGGGTGGGGGGCTGCCAGGCCAAAGGAAGTCGTTTCAGGGGTCAGGAGTGTATGACACCCACAGACCAATGGAAGGAGGAAGAAAGAGACCTGGAAGACCACTGTTCTCCAACATCTTGTGGTGGGACTTCCTGGGAGGGAGGTGTACAGTGGCCCCGTCCAGGTAAGAGTCCCACGCCCTAAGGAGTTGGTCAGTTTCTCAAGAACGAGGACCCAAGTTCCCTTCTCCTGCGGGGCTGTGTGCAGACCCAGAGGGAGTTTGTTGAATGGCCACTGAATAAACAGGTCCATCAGCGACTTGAGGCCTGGTCGTCTACATCAAGCTCCTGCTGACACAGACAGAGGCTGAAGAGGCTCCCCTGCCTTCCCAGAACGGGGGGCCTGCCATGCCTGCTCTTGGCTGTGAGGGGAAGGCAAGACTCAGGACGGCAGCAAAGGTGCCACCCCTCAAACCTCAATCCCTGAAAGCCGTCCCTAAGCGTGGCCTCATCTGGATAGGCTGCCACTGGCTGGCGTGGTGTGTCACACCCCCCAGGCACAGGGAGAACCTGGACGGAAATGGCCCGTGGCTCCACTGCCAACAGAGACGGGGGCCAGGCCCTTGGCGGTCGCAAGCAAAGAATTGGGCGGACCACACAGATGTCGTGAAGCAAAGCGAGCAGGGAATTTATGAAGGAAAGTACACCTCCCACGACATGGGGGCGGGTGGCTGTCTTCCACTGAATTGTTACAAGCTTCACAGGGTTCTCACTTAAGCTTCCACACATGTGCTTTCCCACAATCCTCCCTGAGTGCCGACTCAGGGAGGAAACCACAGTACTAATTACTATCAGGTGTCATAAGCGATTCTCGGAAATCTGGATGCTGGCTGATGACGCCGCAGCCTCTCCAGATTTCCTATTCTATCTCCTGCCTCACTTCTGTTCCCCCTTCGAGGGCTTAAAGGGTCCTGGGGCGACCAGCATGGGAGTCAGACTTCCAGGACTCACCAAGTGGGGCCAACACGTCTGTTCCCCTTCGGGAAGAACATCTCACAAGCAGACCCATCCAAGGATAGAACAGGACACTTCCCAAAGCAGGGAGGGGGGTCCATGGTTGCCAGCAAAGGCTATGCCTCCAGCTCAGTAAGAGGGATCCCTGCCCTAGGCGAACGTGACACCAGCTGACCTCTAGTGTCCATCCAATTTGAAGCACTTTTTACCCCTAGGGTTCAGATTATGGGACTCTGGAAAGAACGGTGGTGAGACCCCACAAGAAGAAACATAGTTGGTTTGGTGTTTGGGGCCATCCTAACTGGCAGATGCAGCAAGGGAAGCTCAACCAGTTTATGGGGCAAAAGCTCATTGGCTGGTTAAAAATATCCACCATGAACAGTGTCAGGGACAGGGCCTGGTAGTGGCCCCAGTTAGACAGAAGGGCCGCTGTGCTGCCGTGCGTGGCTCCGCCCTCATCCTGGCACTTCCCACACTGACTGAACTGTGCAGGTGGGGTGCGTGCGCGGAGGGCATCTGCGTAAAAGTGACTTTATGGCCCTGGCCTGGATGGTGAGCCAAGCAAACAGAAAAATCTCAGGAATAAAAGGGGCCATAAAATAATTACACCAGGCTTTGAACTCACGTTAAACACCACCTTTATTTCAAGGTTCTCCACGTGTTCTGCAAACAAGCTCAGAACTGCCACTGGATCCCTCTCTGTCCATAGGCAAACTGAGTCACAGCGTGGCGAGGGTTTGCAAACACGCAGGCTTTGTTTTAGGGGGAACTCTCGGGCCGGTGGGAGAGAAACCCCAGCACATCTTTGTTCTGGGCTTCAAGGTCCAGACTCCCATCTGTAGGTGTAAGTTCGACCCCCGCAGCTGAGCGCAGCTGAGCTCCAGTGGGTGGCTCGGTGCTCTGGAGTTAGCACGAGGTAGCAGCACAGAGCAGGCCTCCTGCTTACGCACGGCAGACACTGCAGCCCTGGCAGGCGGGTCCTGCACACACCTGTGTAAATGGGGACGACAAGGACCTCGCGCTGGAGGGGATCGGCTGGGGTCTATCCAGAGCTTGCGTTTGACCCACCAGGGACACGGGGTTCGAGAAAAAGCACCCACCCAGACCAACATCAGCTCGGAGGTCAGAAATCTAAGTTCCTCCTTGCAGCCTTTATTTCGGAAGAGGGACAGGGACAGAGTCAGGCAGGTCTCCCTTAGGAAACAGTTTGGGGGACAGACAGCTAATGAACCAAATCAAGAGGTGACAAGGGTTTCTCAAATCATAAATGTAAAGAACACCAAAAAAAATCATAAGAGGTTGCTAAAAGGATGGAGAGAATTCTAAAGTAGTCACTATTCTTGGGTTTGTTTTTCTATTTAAAATGTGAAGATGGTGCCGTTGAATATAGTCCAATGTGGAACAGCTCAGGCGATGCCGAGGTGTGCCGTCCCTCCTTCCTGGGTGCTGCGGCCCTGCCGGCTCACAAGGGGACTCTGGCTGGCTGTTCACCAACCCAGGTCCCTGTCCTCCTGGGCAAGCGAGGCTCCAACTCCCAGCCTCCCTTGCAGTTAAGTAAAGCCATGTGACCAGGTCTGACTGATAGAATGCATTCTGGGTAGTGTGGCTTCAGACCAATGATGTTTCAAAGTCCCTGGGTGATTCTGCACCGTCTTTCACGACTGTCCATCTCCTGAATGTGAACACTTAAGGTGACTGATCTTGGAGGCCACACTGAGGATGGCAGAGCCTCCATCAGCCTGAACCTTAAGGGCTGCAAGGAACGGGACCCCTCCCCGGCCCACTGCCGAGAGAACACATTCGAGTCGGAGTTGGAGCCACATCCTAACAAGGGGCTCCAATGTGCGCAAGCAAATCCAGTTCAGGGGGTAGAAGCTGGTCGTTCAGATAACTGAAAAAAGAAAACAGAAATTAAACTTGGAACAGTTTCAGTTAGTTTTAATATGTTATACAATGTTAAAAGAGCTACCATTACCTTAACTAATAGAGCAATTTAGAGATAAGAATCCACCCTCTCCAGGCTAAAAATGAAAAGTTCTATAACCATCGCCCCCCGACAGAGTAGAAAGAAACCCGAGGCTCAGAAATACCCTGTTCCTTTCCTCCTTTGTGGTGTCAGTGGCCAGTGAGGAAGCCCAGCTTCCTCAGTCCCCTTCCTGGATGCTCTGAGGAGGATTCTGGTCGAGTCTAAGGTCCAGAAGCCTTCTCTGCCCAGCGCACCCGCTCCTGCACCCACACCCGCCCCCTCACCAGCCCCCAGTGCCTTCAGGATCACCGGGGGCGCTTGTCAGCAGCTCAGCCTCCCAGTCCTGCCCTCACCCTCCTAGCACTTACTGAATTAAAATCCCTGGGTGTGGGCCCTGGAGATCTATATTTTTGTGATGTTTCAACAGAGCTGTGATAGAGATTTAGCTTTGGAAGTCACCCAGTAGCACGAGGGCACCTACACACTGCTGCATCGCAGGGACAGAGGCCAGGTGGTCGTCACCGCCCAGAGCTGGGCGACCCTGGACGGGCCCCTTAACGTGCCTGTGCTTCAGTTGCCTCACAGGTAAATGAGGGATAATAATAGCCCCTTCCTTGTAGGGATGTCAGGGAGATTAAATGAGATTGTTACATAATAAGCACTCAACAAATATTAGTTGTTATTATATTCTCTTTTTCTAAGTGTCTGTAAGAAACGTTTGCCCATTGCCACTGGCATGGGTGAAACAACTGCTTCCGAAGGGGTCCAGATGCCCCAGGTGGCGCCACCCTGCCCCCCAGCAGCACGAGAGACCAAAACACGCAGGGCCCTGGGGCAGACGTGTTCGCCACCCTCCACTTGCTGCCACCAGCAGCCCTGCCTCAACTCCACCTCCGAGCCAGAGGGAGGCCTGGATGGGGAGCCACCCGTTGAGGGGAGCCTGGAGGGGGCCAGGAGATGAGGACCGAGGATGCTGACTGGGCCATGACCACAATGCTCACAGAGCCCAGGCGGTGACAGTCACAATGTGACACGGTGGCGGCGTGCCAACTGATAGTGTTGGCGTTGGACAACGAGGAGTTAGACCTTCCTCAAACGTCGATTCCGAGTCGCCAGAGCCCTTCTGTATCACGGCGCGTTTGCTGCCTTTGCTTTGTCAGTAGTCACGGCCAAGCTCTGAGAGCTATCTCTCAGTAATGGGGGGGGGCGGGGGCAGGGAAAGGGAGGCCTCTCTCACTCCCAGCCTGCACCCACAAAGATCCAAACACACAGAGCTCACTCTGAGAAGCCTCATCAGGAGGAATCAGTGGGAGAGATAACTGCTCACTCACAGATCAATCCAGAAGTTCCCAGAAATGAGCGAAGCACACCAGAGACCATGGGCTTCAATCACGGCCAAGGTCACGTGCACAAAAGCACCTCCGTGTGCTTTTTGCCTGCTGGCCCCAGGGCACCGCTGCTCAGCGACAGGGGTACCGGGACCTCCGCCCCCCACCAGGGGACGTCTACAGCATCCCCATGCTTCTTGTCACTCACTCAGAGTCCCAGGCTTGGATCCTGTGCCCACGCCCTCGGGCCAGGGGGGCAAGGAGAGCAGGTAGCCTGCGTTGTCTGTCTCCCTGGTAGACAGTGGAGCCCAAAATAAGAAGTGGGTTCAAATGCAGGGGAGCCAAAAACCCATAAATGGTGACTATCCCCAGCTGATCCTGGCTATTTTCAGCCAATTGACTAGCAGAAGAGCAGCAAACCAACACGTCACTGCCCCATCTGCTTTTCCACGCATGGGCCCTGCCCAGCAGGCTCTGGGGGTGGGGGCAGGGGACCGGGCTGCTGGGGAGGAGAGGACAGAGGCGGCCTTTTCGAAGCCAAGTCTACACTCTTAGACAGTGGTGTCTTGGGAGCCGAGGGACCTCAGCGAGTCCCAAGTGGTGGGCTTGCGTGGGGAGGTGTGGGACCCTGGGAGGTGGGGAGCCCAGACACGCCCAGCCCAGCACATTCGGGGGAACCCTCTCCAGCCCAGGAGCCAGGAAGTCTGAGCTTGGGCCCTGCCCTGTCTTGGCTGCTGGCATAGTGTTCCGCAGATCTTTCAACTTTTGTGACTCAGTTTACTCAACTGCCAAACTGAGATAATCACATGGAGCTCAAAGGACTTTTGTAATGCCCTAATGAGTGTTTATAAAGCACTTTGTAGGAGTTTATAGTTATTTGAGCTGGGAAAGGAATTACAAATTGCTCAGGAGTAAACAGTACTTAGAATCTGGGTTTTCAACAGGCAACAGCTTTTCCTGGATGTTTACAAGGCCATCGTAACAGGACACTTTGAGGGCCCATCGGTGCATGTGGGGTTCTTCCAAAGGGCCCTGCTCCAGAAACACATGAATCAACATGCTGTGGGCAGGGGTTCGGTGGTGACTCAGGGGCCAGCAGAGCAACCAGGTTCAGGAATGGAAGCCAGACATTCACGTCTTTTTTATTTTTATTTTTTCAGGGATTGGGGACAAAGAGACAAGGGGGCATTGTCTTGGAAGCCAGATAAACCTGATTTCTCCCCCAGTCCATCTTCCGAAGCACTGCACACTTCCGAGGAGTTCGCACCGCGCGCCCGAGTAGATAATCATTCAGAAAGAAAGAAAAATGTTTCCCCGCGGAAGCTTGGGCTAACGGAGAGAGAGTGTCGATTTGCAGAGAGAAAAAGCATAAAAGATGCCGATTCCCTGCGCCAGGCACAGCCCCCACCCGCTTCTCGCCCTCGCTCCCACACCCTCCGCTTCTGTCTCATTACTGCAGTCGCAGCCACGCCACCATCACTGACGCCTAGCTACTGCTGCATGGCGCTGCGCAGCACCCCAACCTGTGTCACAGACTCTTGTCCAGCCACCCACGCCCTTAGCCACCGAGAGGGGGGACAGGACGCGCGGGACAAGGGCTGGGGGTACTGAGGCAGAGCTGGGGTTCTCAAGCTGCTCCTGGGAGGGACGGAGGGAAGGGGCGGGAAAGAGGGGCTCTCGGAACGTCTCCTACTGGGAGGAGAGCCGGACTCCGCTCCCACTCTGCCCCGTTTCAAAGGCCAGCCTGGCTCTGCCGAACCACTTGCCATTCCCCCGGTTGACGTGAGCCCAGAAACGAGGAGCACCCGAGGTCTCTCCCCGAGCAGCACCGGACGCAGGGGCTGTTGATGGTCTGGCATGGCCAGGTTCCCGTGGCATTCCGACTGGGACGTCAGGGTGCAGTCGGTTCCCACCCGGGAAGGACACGGTGCAGCGGCCTGGCACGGAGGAAACCCCCGTGGTTTTATTGCTCTGCTTGACGGTTGGTGGGTTGGCTGGTTGGCTGTGAGTGCTGCTGATGAAGGAGAAACTCGTGGGACTACTTAGAGACGATGGAAACAAGGCCAGGGAACTCGAGGGACTTCCTCGGGGCCACTGAGGATGTCAGAGAAACCAGTGCCTGGCGCAGGTGAGGGAGGGCCATCCGTCCGAAAGCCCATTGACATTTAACCGTTGGGCACCCGAATCATTTAATTCGGTATGAATGAAAATATTTTTACTCCTCCTTGGGATGGAGCCGGCGGTTCCTCAGGGGAAAGACTCTGTAAGAGTGAAGACTGCCCGAAGGGGCTGGGAAGCCACGCAGAAGAGGCGAGGGGAAGAGCTGCCCTCCTGTCACGCATCTGCACTGTCCCCAGGAAGGGCGGCCAGCCTGAACCATCCCTCGGACCACAGCCACCGAGGACGGTGTTTCCCATTTGTCTCTTTGCCTCAAAGCCAGCAAAACGCATCACTGCTGTGCATCGGGCTGTCGGTCAGCGAAGAGCCACTGGGGGCGACCGAGGGAGCTGCGTGACCGTGGAGGTTGGGTCCTTTCTGAAGGACACCCTAGGACACGCCTGGGCAACGTGAGTTCTTAGCTCCAAAAGTTGAAATGACCTGGGTTTGACCTTGGGGTTGACAAGCCTACACGGAAACAATAAAGGCCATGCCCGGGCGAAGGGAGTCAAAGGCATGAACATCCAGTGACAGGCCAGTCCTGGGGGTGTGAGCACAGCACGCCGACCACAGTCACTAACGCTGCGACATATTTGGAAGTTGCTAAGAGAGTAGACCCTAAAAGTTCTCATCGCAAGAAACAAACTCTATAACTACGCATGGTGACACAGGCATACCTGAAACTAACGTATGGCAATCATACCTTAATTTCAAAAAGGTCATTGTGATTTCAAGGCTAAGTAGGAGCCCAAATGATCCAAAGAATATACAATAATAGTAACTTTTGTCTGGCCCAAGAACAAAGCCAAGGTGTTTTATACAGAAGCTTCAGGTTTCGAGTTACGTTTTACCTCAATCAACTCGTAAATGGAATTGTGTCTTGGTACAAAGGACCGGCGTGGTGATGGTCCTCGGATACAAGGCTGTGACCCCGCATGTGCTGGGGGGCAGGGACACTCCTGCTCCAGAGAAGAATCTGGCCTCCTGGGTAACGCACCGAGCGGGACAGAACGTGGACCAGCCCCAGCTGTCTGACTGGCAAGGCTGAGATCTGCTCAGCCTGTGGGAGGAGGCAGGTCCCCAGGGGACCACCAGGTGTTGCCTCCTCTCTCCAGCCCCCCACCTGGCTCCTGGCACCGGGCAGGGGAGCGGATGCCCAGCCTGGCTCGGTGCCTCCTCTGCAGTAGAGGACAGCCGTGCCGCTTCGTCAGGGACACCTGAGGCCCCCGTGGCCCGTGTGGGCAGTGCCCGCACTGTTAAGTGAGCAAACTCTCCTTTCCGTTTCTTTATGTGAGAACACAATGCAGGGTTCACACCCGGTGCTCAGTCACACTGAGTAAACCCGTCCCGGGCTTCACGTGGGACCACAGGGGAACACAGAGCACCTTCAGGGAAAGACTGTTGAACTTAAAATGCCCTTGGAGTCCAGACATCCCACAATGCTTCCGGCGTGGCCAGAGAGGAGAGGGTGTGCCTGGACAGACCGCTGGAGAGACGGAGCCTGAGTGTGCGTGAGCATACGTGGGCACGCGGGGTGAGGTTCCGAAGCGTCACTGAGTGTGAGCCCCCGCCCCCACCAGGGTACTGGGTTTCAGCCTCTCTGCAACTGGGTCAGAGCCACCGAGATCTCCGATGCTCAGCCTCACTGCCAAGGACGCCAAGTGCACGCCAGGTGCTTCTGTGGACCCACCTGGAACAGTATCCTCTGACGTCCGAGCCAAAGAGAGAGCCTGTTCCCAGACTCAGCAGGGGCTGAGACACCAGGCAACTTCGCCAAGGACACACCAAGGCAACTTTGCCTGCACGTGAAGTGACTGTGGTGGGGAGGGCCCATCTGCAGCTCACCGATAGGACCTGTGCGGAGGGGCACCAAATCCGCCAGGTCGGTCTGCAAGTGGAGCAGCATGCATCCTGGGGTGTGTGGGGGGCCCTGCACGCTAGGCCACCCAAAGGCCCTCCCTCGGCCAGAATGAGAGTCCCAGACGGGTCCTCCTGCATCACCACTTATCCGCAGTGCTCATGGGCACGGAGGCATCTGTTTTCTTCCCAGAAAAAGAGAAAAACCTTCCATGAAGACCGCTGTAGCCAAAAATACCCTCCTGGGCTGACACAGGAGGAGGAACAGAGACAGTTCTCGCATCACTCCAATCCTGCGCGTTCCATGGCCCGGGGTGGGGGCCCCTCCCGCTGTTCGAAGGGACACGATCCCCTGAGGAGGTGTGGGAGCTACTAGGGCGGCGATTGCCAAAGTCAGGCACAGGAGACCATTTTAGGAGGTGGCACGTGAACGGCTAGAAGCTGGGAAATGTTCTCTAGGGCTGAGGCCAGACTGCTTCCCAGGGCTCAGGCCAGTGACACAGCAAGTATCCAAAGCCACCTTCCCAGCCTGCCGAACGCAGGATCACCCGAGACCTCTGGCCTCCCAGGGCCTCACCATCCATCTGGGCTCCCTGGCTTTCTCCAAATGGAGACTCATTCTCTGTCCCATCATCTCTGGGCCCGAAGCCCCAAAGTTGAACCAACTGTCCCCGTGCTCTGCAGGGGACAGCAAGGACTGCTTTGCTGGTTTGCACCCGCTTGAGTGTTTGGGCGCAGGGAAGAGGTTCCAGCAGCTTAACCACCCCGTGGCCCCTTTCCAGATGCAGAACCAGGCTCGTCCACTCCCTGGGACCACAAGGGGTGCCAGCAGGAGGCACATGGACTCTGGAGGCACCCATGTGGGCCTGTGATTTCAGGGGACCTGCCATGTGGTAAGGGGTCCCCCAGAGGAAAGAAGACTCGTATGCTTCTTTCCTTCCCACTGGAGCTCTCGCCCCCGGTTGAACAGACTGGTTTGTTCCAGCTCGGAACATGGGGCTGCCCTGAAAGGAGCGAGTTAGAGCAGATGGGCAAGTCAGGAAATGGAAAAGGGGCTCAAAGACCTTGCAGCATGACCCGCTTTTGTGTGAAAAGAGGGTTTCTGTGTGTTCGCATCCAAACGGTATTTCTGTAAGGACTGACCCAACGGTGAACCAGGTTGCCGCTTCCACTGGGCTGGTGGGGAGGGGGCACCAGGCAGGAGGAGACTTTGAAGCTCTGCCTCGGAGCTGTCCTCGTGGTGGTGACTTTGGCCGTGACCTGCGTTGCTTTGATATCAAGCCTTTTGACGGACAGCAAGCAAGAGGACCGCACTTGCCAGCCCAGGTCAATGCCCCAGGAGCGTCGTCCCCCCGACACGTGTCAGGGTGGACGGTCACTCCTTCGTGTTCACAGAACAATCACAGTGCGTAGCGCACGGCACATAACCACCATTACGATAGATGCCGGCATTTACATAATTATCACAGTACAGCGTTGCAGAATGGTTGTTATGAAATCACGCTCTGCAGTCTGCAGGTCTGGACACGGGGACGCCCACAGTGCTGGGGTGGGGACGAGGTCAGGCGGCATCTCTCGCCAGCCATGACCCCGGCTGTGGGCTGAGTGTCCACTCCATGTCGGGCACTGGGTCAATCCCATGGGACCCTCACAGTGACTCTCAGAGTTTTCTCTGGTTTACAAATGAGGAAACGGGGACGTCCACCCATCGTTGTGGCAGAGCAGCTAACTGTTCAGCGACACCTGTGCTCTCCCCTCCACGCCCTGAGCTCTCCTACACACGCATTTCCCGTCCTCCGGCTCAGTGACACATGAGTGGGAGGGCTGGTGTTGCTTTGGGCAGCTGTGACAAGATGCCCCGTCCCTCACCGCCAAGGCCCTGGGGGACAGCAGAGGCATATATGGAAGGAACCTGGTCCCTGAATCACCAGCTGAGCGGGGGGTACCTGTGGACCTGAGGTGGGGTCTACACGTTACCCTCAGGGGCACAACCTGGGATGGCACCAGAAAACCATCAGGCTGAAGCATGGGCCTAGGACACCGGGCCCTGAGCTCTCAGAACCCCTGCCCTGACCACCACACCGAAAGCCCCCCAAACCACCATGCAGGACCTGGCTGCTCCAAGGCCTCACCTGCCACCAGCCCGGGTGGGGCTGGAATGAAGCCAAGTGGGGAAATGAGTATCATCAGTGCCAACGGCACCCCAGCCAGGCCACACTCTGCAGCCACCCCCTAGGCACGTATGATCTGGGCGGGGGGCTCCCAGGTGGGCTGTCACGGCCAGCAGTTCATGAACAGTGTCACCTCCAGTGAAGGGTGTCCTAGCCCAGCTTCATGGACCTCCAGTCCTGCTCCCTCACCCAGCTCCGCACAGCCGGACACCAACCCCACCTTCATTCCTGCTGACCTGCCCCCAGGAAGCTGGGGCCCGGTCACTGACAGCCTCCTTGCCTGCCGCAACAGCTGAGCTGGCTTGGGCCTCCTGCCCACACTGACGTAGCCCAGCCCCTGTCCAGTGGCGCTGCAGGTGGAGGGAGGAGGGAGCCCCAAGAAGCCAGGAGGAGGCTGTCTAGCCCACAGGGTCTGCAGCTACAGAGGTCAGGGTCAGGGCTGCACAAACACCCTGTACTCTGGATGTTCTCTCCCCACAAATAACCAGCGTTTTGTAGATTTGACCTCGTCAGAGTGATCGGTAGAACCAGATGTGACAACAACAGCAACAACCAAAACTTAGCCGTGCCGGGCACCACGGTCCGTCTCTGTCACTCGTGAGCACAGGCCCTCCTCTCCCTCCTCGGCTGGGTGTGGGCTGCGTGAGAGAGCACGGGGCTGTGCCCACCCACCTCCACCCCGCAGGATCCCGGGAAGCCGCCTGGAACCGGGTGGGTGCCCCAGCCAGCTCTGCTGGCCGGGGAGGGCCTCTCAATGGGCCGTGGGGCCTGCACAGCTGTGACCTTGGAGGAACACAGAAGGTAAGCAGAGTCTTTGGCACATGTGTCCAAACATGGTCCTCAAAAGTGAAAAAGGGACGTGTACTGGTGACCCTACAAAGAGGAGACACTGTTCCAGGGGTCCCGATGACGGGGTGGGGGTGGGGTGCTCCTGGAGAACCCCAGGCTGTTCATTACCCCTGTGCAGCCGGATCACACAGCTTCCCAGCACCCGCTCCGGATGCCACGGCACTGGTGGCAGACTGCGCATTTGTGTGAGGCCCTGGAGGAACCAGGGAGAGCCGCGTCACTGCCTCCGCATGACTCCCATGAAGACGGGGTGGCTGGCCAAGGGTCAAAAACAGAAGTGAGGCCCGAGCCCCAGCGACGAAGGAGGAAGCAGCCAGACGAAACCCACCGTGGCCGGGCTGAGACCAACGTACTTATGTGGTAAGCCAAAGAGCGGCTCTGTTCTAATATTTTTCAAAACCTAAGTTTTTTTTTTTTTAATTTTCAAAATCCTACACAAGGAAATGTTACACAGAGGCCCCATTACAGCAATTGCTTCACAAAAGTTGCGTCAATGTTTAGTGGCAATATTAGCATTTAATTTAACTCCGCTGGAGACACAAGCGTCTGAAAAAATCAAGTAATTACTTTCCTCTTTCAATTCTAAGTATTGCATTGATGCATTTATGAGATTCCATGAAATTTGTTACGAAGAAAGGTAAACAGTCATGTTATTTTAAGATGAAACAACTAATTACATTTTCCAAAGGAAAAAAATGACTTTTTTCTGTTCTAGTTGTTTAAAGAACTAGACAAGTTGGGAATATTTCTTGATTACGTGGCATGAGTGCATTTCTCAGTGGCACCATTTTCTGGTTTCTAATAATATCATTTTCTGCATGTTCCAAACGTCTGGACAAACAACGTTTCCTCCTGTTTGTAGGCGACATTCACACTTTTCCAGGCTGACTTCCAGTCCTGAGGACACAGCAGCGGTCCGATCGTGGTGCTGTGCTTAGACGGAGTCCAGGGCGGGCCCCCAGGAGCGGGCTCCACTGCCCATGATGACTCCCGCTCAGCGGACTGCCCTCGCCACAAAGCACAGCGTAGAGCACTGATCCAAGTCCCCCAGAATCACAGATCGGTGGGACACTCGACCCAGGCCTCCTCGTGACTCCAGGTCCCTCCCTCACCCCAGGGAAGCCAGCCAAAATGCTTGCACTCCCAACACAACACAACCTCAAAGATAACACGAGACTCAAAAGCAGTCAGTGAGATTCTGCCCCTTCGGCAAGTGTCTGACCAGCTCCAGAGGAAAGATTCTAGACAGCCCGGCTCAGAGCACACATCGGGGGGAGCCTCCAGGGCCCAGGTTTCTGGCAGCATCTGGGCGGAGGGATTAGCAGGGCTCTCTGCGTGTTCGCATGTGAAGCGCCGTGAACCGTGCAGCCGGTGTGACCCAGCGGGGCTTTCCAGAGCCACGGCGCCGGCCCACCTGCAGGCTTCTTAGCTCACCTCGCCGCCACCCATGGAGGGAGGCTGTGAAGTGTTTCCATCCTGTTCACTGCCATCCCCGCGTCAGTGACTGGGACTGGCTAACACCACCAAACTGTGACAGAGTCTTTAAAAAAAAGATACTGCAACAACTGTGCTGGTACGGAGCTCAAGGCATCCAGAAGACTTGACCATCACTCTGGCCGGTGTGGCTCCATGGGCTGGGCGTCGTCTGTGGTTTGATTCCCAATCAGGGCACACGCCTGGGTTGTGTGCTCGGTCCCCCACCAGGCGCATATGAGAAGCAGCAGACCGATGTTTCTCTCTCACATCAATGTTTCTCTTCCTCCTTCTCCCCCTTCCCCTCTCTCTATAAATGTAAATTTTTTTTTATTAACTATCTTACTGTAGGCCTAGCCAAGTGGCAAATTAGGGGCAAGACCGAGATTTTTGTTTCTATAAAGCGCATTTCCTTCTATAAAAAGAGTACTGGGAAAGCCAGATATGAAAGGACAAACAGCGTATGATTCCTCTTGCAGGAGGCACCCAAAACAGTCAAACTGAAGCAGACAGACAGTAGATGGGTGGGTGCCAGGCGCTGGGGGAGGGGAGCAGGGAGCTAGTGTTTTATGCAACAGTTTTGGTTTGGGAAGCTGAAAAAATCCTAGAGATAGCTGGTGGGTGACGGCTGAACAATAATGTGAATGCACCTGATGCCACTGAAATAGTTCAAATCGTCAGTTTCATGTTATGTGTACTTTATCACGTGAAAAAGTATGGTATAACTTTAAACATTAGTTGTGGCTCTCTGATTGGGCCGGTGGAAGACTGTGTCTCACAGGGCGCTTGCCCCCTCGAGCGGGGCTCCCTGCGGGGCGCTGGACTCCGAGATCCCCGAGGGACTATCTACAATGTATCACTGTAGCCTCACAAGCACCCAGGGCACAGCCCTAGTAGCAGGATGCTGGATGAATCTTCATTTGAAAGAAAAAAACCATGAATGCAGGGACCCCAAATTTCCTCGTTGGCCGATGTCACGCCAGGGCACCACGGTTTTTTTCAGCATGGTCACAAAACAGTCACAACAATGCAAACAACGAACACTCTGGGTGTATTGCATTCAGAGCATGTAAGGTTTTCAGTCCAAAATAGAAACGCTGAAGTACATGTAGCTAGTCATACGGAAAGCCTCCCGCTCAAACCCCCCACGGGGCCCTCGTTTCCCTCTGACAAGAAGTAGGAAGAAAGAGATGAATGGGGTTCCTTCCTGGCCTGCGGGGCTCAATTTCCCCCATCCGGACGTCGCAGCATTTCCTGCAGTGGGCCTTTGGGGTCCCTGGAGAGGACAGGGGCCACCTTACCGCCTTCCAGCAGGGACTTCCCTTCCTGGTGGCTCCTTACTGGGGAGGGGAGCGGGGGGGGGCGGGCGCGGGGGGAACAGGAAGTGATCACCAACTGCCCTCCCTGCTGACTCAGCCCGGCAAAACCTTTTACGGTAATCTGACTTCACTTTTCTGGTGCTTCTTTAGGTGAAGACTTTTTCATTTTCTGGTAAATCAGATCTTTCAGGGGCAGGAAATGCAACAGCAGAGAAAGGTGCGGTAGAGAGAAACCCTTGCACTACCCGAAGCCCCGCCCCTGGGCTCAGAGAACTTTCTCCCCCATGTGCCTTTCGGTGCTGAGCCCCCCTCCTGGGCATCCTCGGATTCCTTAGATTTTTTTAAAACATCTCACATGTTGGTGCTAAATAAATCCAGCCTGTGCGCACTCCAGCCGCTGTTAGCAAAGAGTACATTAGCTGTTTTCTTTGCATACAAAACTGAAGTCTCACCCAAATAAAAGCTGCGTAGAAAAATGAGAGGCGTTGCCCTGACTGGGTGGCTCGGTTGGTTACAGCGTCGTCCCCGCACACCAGAAAGGCAGCGGGTTCAGTACGCATCCGGGGCACGTACCTAGGTTGCACTTGAATCCCCTGCTGGGGCCTGTACAAAAGGCAGCCAATCAATGTTTCTATCTCACATTGATGCTGTTTCTCTCCCCATCCCTCTCTTTGTAAAATCAATAAAAACACATCCTCAGGGGAAGATTCAAAACTAGTAATAATAACTAAATAAAAGTGAGAGGTATTTTCTGACGAGCACAGTAGCACTGCCGTGGGTTTGGTCAGGGCCCCTGAGCTGCTTCCTAAGGTGTTTCTAACATCGAGGGAGATCATCAAACATATAACCATAGTGAGAAACCTTTCTCGGGCTCTGAAGTGCAGAATGGCAGGAGCTAGCTCTGGCGGCCGTCATCATGGAGGAGAATCTGAAAAACCTCCGGCCACAAAGCACCTGAACCTGTCACACACAAATAACAAACATGGTTTTCCAAGCGCCCCTGAGGTCAGAGAAGGAAATCCCGTGGCGAACCCAGGCCGAGCCGGGGGCAGGGGCTCACGTGTGGGCTGCCTGTGCAGCGGGGCCTCCGGCAGGAAAAAGTCACCGTGAGATTCATAACCACGGGCCACACTTCGCACAGGTGTGGGGTTTGAATTTGCTCACCTGTATGGTCTAGAAACCCCAAGCCAATGAAAGAACATAAACAGAGTTCCAATCAAGTAATATCACAGGGGCATTTGCTAAAGCAAATACAAGACTCTCCATGGAAACAGAACCTCAGCCTCTGCCACAGAAGACACCCAGAGTGAACATTCTTTGAAACAGAAGCTCACAATCAAAAAACAAAAATGATCTGAAAGCTGTGAGCAAGAGTCCACCAGGAACAGAAGCAACAGACCCAATAGGCAGCACAGGTGACCGACATCGGGAACTCCAAGAACCGCAGGTGATGAAACCATCAGGAAGAGGCTATGAATTGTGGTTAAAATAATTAAAATGTAAAAGGGGAAATCAAAATTGTGCAAAAGTTATCAGACTCTACAAAATGGCTAAGGTCCTGACCAGTGTGGCTAGGATGGTTGGAGCATTGTCCTGTAGATGGAAAGGTCACAGGTTCAATTCCCAGTCAGGGCACATACCCAGGGTATGGGTTTGGTTCCTGGTCAGAATGCATATCAGACGTCAACAAATCGAATTAAAAATGATGAAGCACATCTGAAAAAGGACTAAATAAAACATCTAGAAATGAAATATGGAAACAGAAACATAATGAATGTGTTGAAAGCTCAGATTAGACAGCTAAGGAGACAAGCGGTGACCCAGGACACAGTCTGGAAATCACCTACAGTGCAGCACAGGAAGATGAAGAGATTTGTTTAGAAGAAAGAGAAGGTAAAGACATGAAATGTAAGAAGCTCTAGCATGTGTGACATCGGAGCACCAGAAAGAAAGAATGGGGCAAGAGGCAATATTCTAAAAGATATCGGCTGAAGATTTTCTAGGATGGGATGAAAATTGGATTCAAGAAGTAAAATTAGTTCAAAGCAAGATACACAAATTGCAACACACTGTAAAGAAAAACCTCATCAATGTCAAAACTTCCAATGTCAAAATTAAGCAGGGGGGGGAAATACTTTAAAAAAATAATAATAATAATAACAGCTCGACAGCAGACTTTTTAATAGCAACAATAGAAGCCAGAAGTCAGTGGAATATTTTCAAAGCATGGAAAGATACAGGATGACCTTACTCAGTTCCCAAGCTAAAAATAGCAAAGAGAGAAACTTAGAGTAAGTCCCAGATCATGCCTAGGCCAGGTCATAAGAAGTTACTTATGTGGGAACAACAGGCTTCACGGGGACGTGACCCATGTTGTTGCCCTCAGTTCAGTGCTTTGTTGTCACCAACTTTAAATTCTTAACAACTGTTGACAATTAGTATTGTTAAGCAGGTCTGGTTTCCACTGGGCCCTGCAACTTGTGTATGTCATCCCTGAGGATGGAGCACCGCTCAGAAGGAAGCAAGCAGCATTCTGTACAATGTGTGGTCAAGTTCATTAAAACAAAGCAACACTATGCAGAGAAACCTAGGTCTAGGGGATTGGAAGGCAGAATGAAGAATTTATGCAAAAATATTGGGCAGGCTTTTTCAACTACAAGTGCTCACGTCCTTTGCACATGGGGCGGGGAGGGGAAACTCAGCTCCATCAGGGGTGGGACCAGGGCAGAGCAAGACTGCCACCCAAATGCAAACCTCCGTTAAGCCGGGTGACCTCACTGTGCACCAAGGAGATGAACAAAAATGAGAAGTGGGTAGAGACAGAGCTGACATCGGTGGAAAGAAAAACATCTTTCTCGAACATGTCAGTAGAAATAGTCATCAGTACTATTGTGAGGTCTGGGTATGGGTACAACTCAGGCCAGAAACATAGTAATGACAGTCAGAAGGAGAGGAGGAAGTCACTCCTCCAGTCCTTCAGATCAGACAAGGGCCTTGTAACAGGCAATGATGGGGGGGACACTGGGAACGGTACTGGAGTGAGTCTATTTCCATCCCTCTGTTGCTGGAAGTTTCTGGGAATATTAGAAGGTGCCTTAAACAGCAGGAAAAACTAGCAGTTCTAGGATGAAACTACCTAATTCACTATTTTTTTCAAAGACACAAGTTTATGGCCTTCAAGGATAATGGGTTCTATCCATTAAAATAGTTTTTCACTATTATCCTGACTTTTGAAGAAATGTAGAGTTAATTGCCCTATTTGTATTCCATTTGCAGCCATTTTGGTCCATTAGACAAAAAAAAAAAAAAGAAAAGGTATCAAACATCTATTAGAAAGCACCATTTTAGGACTAAAAATTTAGAGTTGCAAAATAGAAGGTTTTGTAATAGCAGAGTTACGATGGAAACTTTTCATCTGCAGTTTCTGAGGTTTTGTGTGGTGAGATCGGGCAACGTAGTGCGTCAAGGTGAAGAGACCAATGAGAGACAGGGACAGACAGAGGGACAGCGAGGGAGTGATGTTTTAAGTCTGCACCGAGTCCTGAGGCCGAGTTTGCTGTAGACCTGAACAGTGTTTTAGAAACTACCTCTGACTGCCCTAGTTGAGGTAGGAAGTGAAGATGCCTGGAGAAATGAAATTAACGAACATTTGCAAAGAAACTCACTGGACGTCAGCAACAATTTCCTTTTGGTGAGTCACCCTTACACTGGAACGGGTCTGTGGAGTATCCTTTGGAAGTCCTTCAAAGTAATTTACGGTAACTCTGCAGCAGCCCACGGCACTGCCTCCCAAGCTGGGAATTCTACACCATGGGACATAGTATAAGGAAAGGAATTGGATGAGCTCGGAAAGGGCTCCCCAGTCTGCTCTGCCCGGCATCCCCAGAGAGCACGGCATGCCTGCTTGTCTCCTTCCTCCTGCTCTGTCCCTCCCTTCCCTGCAGCAGTCCCTGAAGTCAGCTGTCTCCACCAGTTTCTGTCCCTCGCAGGATCGCAGGACAACCTTTGGTGGGAGGTGAAGACGTCGGTGCACAGAAGGCTTCAACAGGAGTGTTAAGGATCCAGCCTCAGCCTAAAAATGCAGAGAACGGTCTTCGAGTCACAGCCTCCACTGATTCTTAGATTCTTCCTCCTTCGAAGATTCCTCCTGCGTGGCTCCGAGGGCCGAACGTCCACTCCTTCCCCTTTCGGCCTCGGACGGCATCCCGAGTCGACAACGACACTTCTGTGCAGCACGCGCTTCTCTTTTCTCGGGGATGAGCATTTTGTGGAAATAAAACAGGGAACCTGTTCCTTCCGCTTTCCCATGCGAGGGAGGCTGAGGTCTGGCTGGGGCTGCTGATTGGTCTCCAGCCAGACAGCTGCCCTGGATGAACCACGTGGGCAGCTGCTCTTGCGTCAGGACGAGGACACTGCCTTCGCAAGTCCAGTAACTGGAACCTAATCAAACCTAAGGTCAGCATGCTGAAAAGTACGAAGGTAAATAACAGGTCGCTAAGACGACAGCGACAGAGGGAAGAAAGGGCAGCGACGCTGGAGTGCAGGTGGTGTGTTCTAAGAGTTGCTGGCTGGCGTCCTTCCCCCACACAGGGCCCAGCAGGTGAGGACAGCAACCCAGGGGCCAGGGAGGAGCTTAGGACAAGCAGCCACACTTTCGGAGTCAGGATCGTTAGGAGCTGCTGGGAGCTGCTGTCCACCGGGCCAAGAGGGGCGTCTTCCCGTATGAGGTGCAGGCCCACAGGAAACGCGTGAGCAGGTCCAGAACGTTGCAGGGAGCACCAATCAGAAAGCAATTCCCCTGCACGTGTCCTGCCCGTTTACACTCGGCGTGCTTAGCAGAGTGCCTGCTGTAGAGCAGCCCAAGGGCATGTTTGCAGGAGGAATGACAGTTGTAAAGAACGGAAGTCCTCGCTGTTGGGACTTGAACCTACAGACTGAAAACAAGTGGCCATGCAAGCGGTGCTGGGTCCTTCCGTGCTCCTGCTTGCTCTCCCTCCCATCGAAGTTAGCGGTCACGGCTGCGCGCAGGTGTCATCGGAGTCTTCAGTGACGGCATCCACAGCCTGACCCAGGACAGCGAACCTGGGGACACCGAACACCCACGTCCGGGCAAATCTCTGCAGTGAGAGAAGAGACATGTTTACAGCATTGCTCTCGGCCTGCCAAGGCACAAACACAGTGTAAATGGTTTTAAGCTTTAAAAAAAAAACCTCTTTAACGTGCAGTTTGAGGAGCTTAGTACAAATATTCAAAGCCATAAGAACGACATTTTCTTTAAAATGCCCAAGAGATGACAAAGTAGAAAGCTATACACATTTGGTGAGGAAACACTGAGGGCTCAGTAACCGAAAGGGAAGCTGAGTTGGCAGTTGGGCGCCACGCCAGCCACGCTGGGGTCATGGGTGGCCCGCCCAGCCCGAGTCACCGGCCCCAGGAAGCTGGAGCACAGCCTCCTAGCCGCTGGCACATCATGTAACCTCGATATCCCCCTCTCATTTCCTCTCTCGTCCGTGACCAGAAGCAGCAGGCGGACAGAAGGGAAGGAGGAGCTGGGGGACCCTGGGGCCCACGGTGGAAGTGAAGCCACCTCGTGACCTCTCAGGGGATCAGCAGTGAAGACACGGCCCGGGGTTTGAGTCCTGCCGCCCTGCAGGACACTCGCCCTTCCAACAGCCATTACTGCGGCGGTCTTTCAGAGCTCTGCCTGCCGGCTGAGAGAGCAGTCTGGCTCCCGCACAAGGAATTAGAAGGTACACGGCCATGTTTCAGTGACGGCATTGAGAGACAGGTCTACAATGCAGGTCAGCCTTGTTCGGAGGAAACTGTTTGGTTTCATTAGACGCGCCCCAGGATGAGGTCAAGGGCTTCTGGCTGTTGCAAAAGCCATTGCCTATGAGCGCCCACTGAGAGCCACTGTCCCGATCTTGTAAACGCTGTTTTTTCCCTGTCAATTGGCTTCACCGGAAAGGCTGGTGTCGCAGCTATTTGGGGTGACTTACTATGGCCAGCCCCCTGTAGTCCCCTCTCACTGGCCTCTCTCAGACACCAGCCCAGCCCCTCAGAGGCACTCCTGTCCCTGGCAGTGCCCCCGCCTGCTCCCCATGTCATTGCATGTCGTCTATTACCCACACCCAGCAGCAGTTCCCGTGTCTCGCTCCCCCGATCAGAGGACTGGGAGAGGGCCCCTCCCCGCCCCTACCGCTGGAAAGGGATGTGGGCCAACCCCTGGCTGTGATGCGTCAGGAAAATGGCCCTGTGACAATGGGTTGGAGTTGCTATGCCCACATTCAGAGCTGTTGCAGAAGCCAACACTGGTGAGCGCCCAGACCCAGCCCTGGCATGAGGTTGCTATGTGTAATGCCTTAGGATGGACGAGCCCCTGCCCTGGAATCAGGGGCGTTACGCTGGCAGCTGTGCCGCTCCCTTCCAGCCTGCCAGCCACTGGCGTGCAGAGGTCCGCACCCAGGACCAAGACCCGAATTTCTGAATTCCCAAATTCAACGTGTTGTTCACACACCACAAGGACCACAGAAGTCGTGAGTGCACTGTGGAGATTCTAGAGCATTCCACACTTGGCAGATGCCTTCGCTTTTGCTCCAAACACCTACCTGTGGAAGTCACTGACCACTGAGGATTTGTTTAATGAGGCTCATAACTGTAGTTGTTTCCCGAGTATTTCTCTTCAGCGGAACAGGCCAATGGAACCTGTGTTTACACAGAGAAAGAGAATCATTTTAAGGAAGTGGCTCATAGAACTGTGGGCCCGACAAGTCTGAAGGTTGCAGGGCAGGCCGGCAGGTTGGGGACCAGGGAAAAGCTGTTGTTGAAGTCTCAGGTCTGGAGACAGAATCCTGTCTTCCTTGGGAACATCAGTCTTTTCTCTTAAGGCCTTCAGCTGATTGGACAAGGCCCACCACATGATGAAGGGTAATCTGCTTTCCTTGAAGTCTATTGATTTAAATGTTAGTGATATCTTAAAAAAAAAAAAAGACAAAACAAAACAAAACCAAAACCTTGCCCTGGCCAGGTGGCTCAGTTTGTTGGAGTGTCATCCTGTACACCAAAAGGTTGTGGGTTCAATTCCTGGTCAGGGCACATACCTCAGTTGGGGTTTCAATTCCCAGTTAGGGCAAATACAGGAAGCAACTCAGCTATGTTTCTCTCTCACGTTTCTCTCTCCCTCTCTCTGTTCCCCCCTTCCCCTCCCTTCCTCTCTCTTTAAAATCAATAGACATATCCTTGGGTGAGGATTAAAATAAAAAATGATTACTAAAAAAGCTTTAAATATCTTCACAGTGACATCTAAACTGGTATTTGACCAAAGCCTGAGTGCCATTGCCTGCCCAGCTGACATATAAAATTAGCCATCACAGCCCGGCGGTGTGGGTGTGTGGCCCTCGCAGCGAGTGAGGCTGGTGTAGCTACAGGGAGGGAGGAAGTCCGGATGAGATACAGGGTCTTCCAGGCAACACTTCTTCCCAAGCTCCTCATTGGCCGTAAGCTCCTGGAGGGAAGCGACCGTGTTGGACAAGACTCTGGTCTCCACTGCCAAGTCCGGGGCACGGCAAGGAGAGATGCTTTACAAGCGGGAAGGGCATCATGAACACTGGGTCCAGGCAGCCTGGCCTCCCAACCCAGCTCTACAACAAAGTGGCTGTGTGACCTTGTTTGTTATTTAACCTCTCTGTGCCTTGGGTTTCTCATGTGGAAATAGAAATAATAAAATGGGGACAATAATTGTTACGATTAAAAGAGTTAATATTTTAAAATACTTAGAGCGCTATCTAGGTGTTTGCTATATAGATAGAATGAAAATCTTACCATGGATGATAGCACCACTGTCCCCAAAGTTTAAGCCTGTCCCCACCGAGCCGGGCGGAAGGCCCTCCTGCCCTGCGCTCTACGACAGGCGTACTAGGATGGGAAGCGTGGACGCTGGGTTCTGCACCCACAGGCAGGTGAAATTAAACTAAATAAGCTGACTCTAAAGTTCATGTGGCAAGTGAAATGAGCAAGAAGGGCCAGGAAAAAGGAAAGAAAAGCAAGAAGAAGGAAACAAAGAAAAAGGGGGAGAAAGCCAGCCACCCCACAACTCGAGGCGCTGCAGAAAGTCTCAGTGAAGACAATAGCTTGGTCTCAGCCCATGGACAGACAGACGGACAGCCAGTGGAATAAACTATAGAACACAGACCTGGCCCGAATCAGAAATTCCATAAACCACGCAGGCGACACGCCCCATCTCTGGGCGTGGGTCGGTAAACAGTACGAAGCCAACCGAAAAAGAGCCGAGTTTTGAGCCATACTTCCTATTTTGCCCCAGCCCCAGCTGCAGATGGCCCGAAGGTGTAAACATTTCAGAAAAAAATGAAACCACGAAGAGATTAGAAGAAAATATGGAAAACATTAGAAACATTCATATAGAAACTTCAAGTATGATAAGCCTTTCTTTACCCAGCATCCATATTTTAAAAACTGCTGTATTCTGCCTCCTAACTTTACACACACACAACACAAGCGAAATCAAGCGACAACAGCGTGGGGGTTTGCAGCCCCTAGCACAGATAGCTGATCTTTTCTTGGCATACAAAGAGCTCCTAGATATTGTTCAGAGAAGAGGTGGGGCCAACAACCACGTTCGGTATAGATGGGAGACGTCGTGCTGAGGCAGTTCACAGAAAGGGAAACGCAACCAGTTCTTAAAAGAACAGGATGGTGCTCGGTCTCGCTGCAGAAGAAGAAACGCACCTGGAGCTTCGGGCGGGGGTGGGGCCGGGGGCGGGGGCTGCCTGTACCCGAGGCTACAGAGAACGAGGGTCTCTAACGACGTTGAAGGCCGTGCATGCAGGGCAACCCCACCGAGGGTCTGGAAAACCTCGTAAATATCACAAACACACTTACCCTTTGACCCAGCAATCCTACGCGCCGGAATTAACTTACAGATGTACCTGCACACCCAGGAAATGGCCCCGGGCGTTGCTGTTTGTAGGAGCAGAAGACCTGGGAGCGGCCCAGCCACCGGTCCATCAGAAACCGGGTGGGGACATCTACGGTGCACCCAAGAACAGGATACTGCAAAGCTGTAAAAATGAATGAAGACGTTCTTTATGCACAGATTTGAAAGATCTCCAAGACATACAATTCAGTGAAAAGAACAAAGGCCAACAAAGTTTACATAAATGCTAACTGGTCAGGTTTGCCACGTGGCCGTTTTACTGCAGTTTTAGTTTGCATTTCTCTTAACATACGGGAGATTGAGGATCCCTCCATTACTTTATGAGCCAGCAGCATTTCCTCTCCTGTGACAGAGGAAGAGAAAGGAAACACACACACACGCACATTTGCTGGTGTTTAATGAAGAAACCGGGGTGAAGGCCCAGGAAGCCGACACCGTGCACACGTAGGCTAGGGTTGGTGGGAACAAGGGCAGCCGCTGGGCTCTCTGTGGTTTTGATTTCCAAACCAGGAAAACGAAGTATCCAAAAAGAAAAGGAAACCAAGGGAAGGCTTTCCCTACCCATTCCTGGGACTCCTGCTCATTCCGCTGTTTCCTCATTTGCCAAGTTTTTTTTTCTCCAGCTCAAAGTGTGACTTTTGAAGAATGGGGCAGGTTCAAGGCTAATGGGGCAGCCAGGGGTGCACACAAGACCCATAAGGGCTGCCCCTGGTGTGGACGCTTGCCCGCAGGTGAAAGCTGAGGTCAACAGAGGAGCTGCTACTTTTTCAGGAAGAGCCGCTGGCTGCTTTGGAGAGAAACGGACTGACTTCATCCACAGCAGTTCCTGCAACCAGCTGAGGAAGAGCAGGCTTCCCCCCTCCCCCCACCCCACCGCCTGAAATACCCCTCGGGCCTGGGCCTTCAGTGCCGCAGCTGGACCCAGACCAGCTGACCTCCCCACCGTGTTTAAAGCTTTGCTGGGATCGCCGACGCGCAACTTCCCTTATGTTTGTTCCCTGGTCTGCATTTCCCTTGGAGTGCCTGGGACCACAGCCTGTCCCCCGACCTCACCCCCCTGCACTCCCCACCCCCACTTTCCATCCACATTTTCCCAGCCTACGGGCCCCCTGGCCGCAGCGCACGCAGCTTCACCCTCCTCCGCAGAAGAGCAGGAGCCGGCCTGCACATCTGACGCATGCACGTGGAGAGAAGAAAGCAAACTGCGTCTCCGAAGCCATGTCCCGGGGGCCTGAGCGCTGGCAGCGTCTCCCTTTGATGCCTCTGAGTTTATGAGCTCAGAACACAATGTGTTGGAAGTTAGCGGAGCAGCTGCCCCGGAAAGATCGTGCCGTGTCCGCCGGCTGGGACTTCAAGGAGAAGCGCCGAAGGGTGTGGGGGCGCAGGGAGAGGGGAGACAGTCTCCACAAAACAGCCAGTTCCCACCGGCCTGCGCCCCTCCCTGCGCAGGCGTGGATTGGGTTTGGCGTGGGGCAGGCTGGGGAAGAGGCCCTTGTCCCATTCCTGGACGCAGCAGGTCTGTGCCCTGCCTGTGCTGCTTGCGGAGCCACAGGGACATGACACTGACCACCTGGAGACCGGAGACCGGAGGCTGGAGGCTGGACTTTGGTGCTCCTGGGCACTAGCTAGCATCCCCTTCCCAGCCTCATGGCTGAGCCTGGGGTTCCCTCCATGTCCAGAACCACAGAGCCTGTCTCCGCAAAGCCCCTTTGTTTCCCGAATGGAGAGTTCAATGACTGGGGAAAGGACGCCTGGTCCCCTGCAGTGATGATTCATCCCCTCTTCAGAGAGACAGGGCACTGTGATGTGTTTCTCCTACTCTCCACAATGTGCTGAAGGGGACCCCCTCAGTCACGGCAAACACGCCACTGCCATCTGGAGCGGCCAGACCACACACCGAGAGGCCCCAGCGCATGCAAGAACAGGCCCTTCCTGCATCCAGGCCACGGCGTTCCACAGCAGGGACGTGGCAAAGTGCGGGCCGAGGACCTGAGAACCACACATCTCTGGGAGGGGGCCTGGTCCCTCCACCCCGTCTGGCAATCTGGCTGGGCCCAGCGACTCCTGAGGCAGGTGGCTCCTCTCCTGCCTGAGCACCACCCTGTGCCTTTGAGCAAGCAGCCACAGTGTCCCTCTTCATGACATGTGTCTGTCCACGAGTCCCTCCCGCCATCGCAGGCCTCGGACCCGAGAGGGCAGGCGGGATGCCCCAGGCACAGAGAGCCCTCCCCTGCAGGGCACTAGTCCTGGGTTCCTCCACCCACGCCTTGCTGGTCATGATTCCGAAGCCCTTCCCCAACCTTGGCCTTCTCCTCTGTGCTCCTGCTCCACGTGCCTCTGAGAGCATGAGCCGTGCCGTGAGTCCACACTGGTTTCTCTAAGAGGAGCCGAGGGTGCGAGACCATGGCCCTCAGTGGATGACTTGTTCAACCACGGACATTCAGCGCCTGTGTGCACCAAGTGCCACTTGGGAAGCTCTCCTCGTCGTCTGCCCGCCACGGGGTGACTCTCCCGAGGAATGGACAAAGCATGCTGGCCCCACCTTCTCAGGTCTGGAACCGCGGATGTGCCTGTGTGTCTGAGACGGCCCCTCCCAGCTGCGGGATGACCTTGGGCAGCGAAGCTCCAGGAGCAGTAGGGGGGGAATAGCTGGCTGCTTGGGAAACACTGGCAGAGCCGACCTGTGCGGGAGTCTGGACCGAGGCGGGGCCTCTGCGTGTTAGTCAGCTTCGGCTGTGTAACGAGTCAGCCCACACCCAGCAACTCACAACAACAACTGCATCCTCATGTCACAGTCTCCATGGGTCAGAGCCCAGGCATGCTGAGGCTGGCGGCTCCGATGTGGGCTCTCCCGTGGGGTTGTCACTGATCAGAGGCTACCACTCGGAATGCTTAACTGGGGTTGGAGGGTCTGCTTCTGAGATGATGCCACTGTCACATGGCCAGCAAGTCAACACGGCCGTGGGCACAAAGCCTCAGTTCTTCTGTCCACAGGACTGTCCAGGTGTCTTCACTGGGTGGCCACTGGCTTCCCCAAGAGAACAAGGTGGAAGCCACAATGTCTTCTGTGACCCGGCTTCAGAGGTCACACTCGGCCATCTCCACCATCTCCTACAGGCCACATGGGTCAGCCCCCCGGGCTACCTGGGGCTTGCCCTGTGGCTGCGCACCACAGCGGCCAAGCGTGATCAGGAGGAAGTGCCTGAGCTACAGCTGACGATTATCCCACCAGAGCCCGTGGACTCTGTGCATCTCCACCCGCCCCCCACCCCGGGGCGCGTTCTGTAACAGCAGACCAGCAGGAGGTGTGTGTCAGGGAATGCACGGACTGCTCTGCAGTGGGGGAGCAAGGCAGAAATACCCGCTTTGCAGCAGAGCCGACAACCCATGGAGACCAGGCAAAGGCCAAGTGCGACCCGTCCTCACCCCACCTTCCGGAGGGCTCGTTGAGGTGCTTCAGCTTTGCGTAGACAGTGGCCAGTGGTCAGGGGACGAGAGTTTAGGGTGTCGTGCTGGGTACTCTCCCACTATTGTCTTTCAGGACAACCCCTGGGACTTGTCTGAAGTTCCTCGGCACAGGGGACATTGAAAGAAAAGGAGTATGTGGAACTTGGGGTATAGCCCTGAAGGAAGTCTAAAATCACCTGTGTTTGGTAGCTGGGTCTGAGCTGTCAGATGGAAGGAGGGGCTGCCCCCCACTGCCCTTTAGAAGGCATTGGACCGTGAGGAGAGAAGGTTGACCCCAGGGAGACAGGAAGAGAGGCCTCGGTGTGGCGGTGGCAAATCTCCAGGTCCCATCATGGCCAACCCACAGCAGCAGGACGGCCCCCAGAGAACAGAGAAGGGACCCAGACAGGGACTCAAGTGGTAGCCACCTCGCAAACTCTATCCCCCAGGGAGAATCTGTGAGTCCTCGCAGGACCCGACCTTTGGGGAATAGGAGGGCTCCCAGCCAGCGCCTGCTCTCATGGGGGTCCACTGTCACCCCCCAAGCACAGACAACTGTGAGAGCAGGGGCACCCGATGGCCACCGTCCCAATGGCCGTCAGATCCAGAAGCAGCAGCAGAGCGCTGATCCAAAGCCCCCTCAGTTTCCCCACCTGCAAATAGCGAACAAGGTGAAAACTGGCTGTTTTCACACTGGAGAAGCCGGTGCCCCATGGCCAGCGGGGGTCCCGACTCAGACACCCCAGGGAGTCACACAAAAGTGTCCACACAACTCAAGGTACAATTGTTACTTCAATCCACTCACACCTGAAAGCAGTGCTGTGATGGGAAGGAGACCGAACTTGTCGGGCGGGCGTCCGGGTCTGAACTCCAGCCCCGCCACTGGCCAGCGGTGGGGGGCGTGGTCCAGTTTTCCAGTTTCGCAACCACTTGAACACTATGATGATGAACACGTGCCCACACACATGCAAGTTGCCGCAGTCTATTAGGGCTCCTGTGAAGTTATTGATTCCCATCACTCTGGGCTTTCAGGGGTGGGACGCAGGGCTGCCGTCCTGACTCAAGTCTCGTGTGAAGGGCCCGGGCCGCGGAGGGCACCCAGCACAGGAACCACAGTGCAGGCTAATGACCAAGAGGCCTTCCAGGCTGCCCGCCCGCTTTACAACTGGGGTTCGGGGGACAGATTGCTCCAAGTCGCCAGGCTGGGGCCTCACCTCTGCTCTGCACCCTCCTGTTCCCCGTCCAGGTCCTGAAGGCAGCCCAGTGAGTTGTAGAACGTGGCTCCAATACCGCCAGGCGTGCTGGCATTTTCCCCTAAGGGGAACACAGGGCCTCCTCATTTCTGACACCTGTGGAAATCTTAAAACTAAACCCCACTCCTAACTCGTCCAGCACCCCAAGGGTTTCTTCCTGCTGCACCATTTTTCTCTGCCACTGCCCAGGGCTGCCCCTGCACTGGCTCCAGGGGCTGATGAAACAATCCCCTTTCCCTGACTCCCCCCAGCACCCCTCACCCCAACTCCCCTCAGCACACTCCCCCCCATACCCCAGTGGGCCTCCCCCTCCGGCACCATCCTCTCACTGTGCTCTTGGCCTTGCTTGCGATTTCCTCTTCCTCCTTTAGCTTTGGCAAACGTCCCCTCTGCCTATCCTCGGTGTTCTATGCTTCCCCCCTCTCTCCTCACTTTCAAGAGCTTAGAAACCCCCAAATCTCTGCAGACAACCCCCAAATCTACATCCCCAGCCTTGGCCTACTCCCAAGGGCTGGTCTGGAAGCCTCAGCCACCATTTCCTCCTGGAGCCTGAAAGCAAATACGCTGCCTTCCCTGCAAACCAATTTCTCTCCTGCTGGCGATTTTCTGTTAGTCGTCTGGCTCAGAGTCATCCCGACTGTCTCCTCCCCCACATCCCCTCCACTGTGAGGCCCTGCGGGGGCTTCCGTCACAACGGCCATCAAACGTGTTCATTTTCTGCCATCCACTGCCAGGAAAAATCCTCCAAAAAGACTTCTTTCCCACTGTTGTTCCCCCTTGTGAGATGTTCAGATGCCGTCCCCAGCAGCGGAGCCTGGAGCCTGGCCTTCGGACACCCCTCCCGACCCCCCACCTGCTTTCCGCACCCACAGCTGCTCCCAGAACCCCTCGCCTGGCCCGACTGTTCATTCTGCATGTGTTTTGTAAACGGCAGCTTCTCCTAGTCCCTTCCCTGGAGAGCTGACGCCCGGAGCTACCGTTTCCATGGTGACGCCCACGTTGCAGGCTCTGTTCTAAACATTTCACACACACCATATCCTGTAATCCTCTCTCCAACCTCAGGAAGCAGGCACAGTAGCACCCAACATCACAGGTGCGGCAACTAAGACACAGAGAGGTCGAGGAAGTTGCCCAAGGCCACGCAGCCTGTGAGTGTGGAGTCAGCATTCAGCCCTACGCCATCTGTCCCCAGGGTCACTGAACCGAGAGGCCCGTGTTGGCAAGCAAGCCTGTTTGTGCAGAAGGGGACCCTGGCAGCCCAACGTGTTAGTATTAACCCAGGCTGGCACGACGTGGTGACGATTTCGAAGCGTAAGTCCCGGAGAACAGAAAGTTCTCCCCTGACCTTCAGGCCTGGGAGAGGATGATGAAACAGTAAGTTATCCTGCCATTAAAATTATGTTCAATCACCCCTAATGGAATGTCACCTCCAAGTTAGCCATTAAAGCCACCGGCCGAACTGGCTGACAGGGTTCCACATATATCACCATGACCTTGTCCCTCTAAGTCATTTTGTCGCAGATGCTGAACGACGCTCAGACCCGCCCTGCAGATGTCACCAGGAGCAGAGGGGCCGGCTGCCGACCCCACGATGGGGACATCTGTGTGTCAGTGTGGCGGGGCCTCGATGCAGGGCAGCCCCCCTGTACGTGGAGACACAGGCTTTGACCTGCGTGCAAAGTCCTCACTGCAGACAAGGTGAGAGGTGGCTCCGGCACAGGGTGGCCCTGCCCGGCCACAGAGCGGGGTGCTGGGCCCTGCCGTTCATGGCCTCACAACAGCATGGCCCTTCTCCAAAGGCCCTGGGCTCCCCGGGCTGTGATCGCTGTCCGGTGCCCTAGAGGGTCCGGCTTCCTCCTGGGTCCCGGCCTCCAGAAGCACTCGCTCTGCCTCAGACTCAACACCGCCAACAGTTTGGGCACCGAGAACCTTCCCTGCACAATGAGCCGAGGTGGTTGTTTTTACCCCCATTTTACAGGCGGGACAAACAAGATCGAAGCAGGTGAAGTGAGTAGGCAGAAACGGTGGGGGGCAGCCCCCACACGCCATGCTGTCCCTTCAGTGCCTGCACAGACCTCGTTCCTTTCCTGCCTATACTGTGCCCCATTAATACAGCAGGCAGTGTTGTCCCTGATTAGTGATGAGAAGCTGCAGCACCACTGGATTCGAAGACGTGGCCCTAGTGCACATCCCACAAGTGGCAGAGCAGGGCCACTCCCCCGAGCCAGCAGCAGTGCCCCACACTCTCTGGCTGGGCCCGCATCAGCGCCCTCCAGAGCGGGGAACCCCCACCAGCCCAGCGACAGCCTCCTCTGCTGTGGCCGAGGCCCCGGCTCTCCTCCTGCACGGCCCTGTTTGCTCCTCCCCATGTTGCTGACCTTCCCGGGAGTCCTCGCTGGGCCTGGGCATCTGTCCTCTCTGAGCCTTCAGAGTGCTGTCCATGGATGCTGCCTGCGGACACTGCCTGGCACTTTCAGCCGAGCCCGACTCTGGGTCCTGGTCCGTCCTCTCTGGGCAGTGCCAGCATCCCCACAGCCCAGGAGACAAGACACTGCTCTTGCTACCGGTGGTTGAACCAGCTGGCCTTTGGCACAGCCCTATCTTCCACATTCTGGGGTCTGTTTGGACTTGCCCGCAGGTGGGGGCTTTCCCGTGTGATCAGCCCCCTGGAGCCACCTTCAGGAACCTGAGGTGCCACTGATTTCAGAGAGGACTTCAAGATACACCAGCACACTCTCCCTGTCTTCCCCCAAATGAGACAGGCCAAGGCAAAGGTCACCTTGGTTTCAAGCAAAAGTTCCTATAGTGGTTGAATTCCTGGGGTGCCTGCCAGTTGGCCAAGCAGTTTTGAGCACTTTGCCTGGACTGACGCCTCAGAGTCCTCCTGTGGGGAAGGGGTCACTATGACCTTGCTGACCCCTGGGGGAGCTGAGGCAAAAGGAGCTGAGGAACTTGTCCAGAGTAAATGACTCTTGGAGCTGGATTCAAACCCAGAGCCTGACTCGAGAGTGCGACCTTAGGCACCACCTACCACGCACAAAATAATCATGGTGCCAAGTGAAGAGCAGAGTTTTGTTCCTGATTCTGCAACACCGACAAGTTATTGAACCTCTCAGAACACTGGCTCCCTTATGTGCAAAAGCTGAGCTCAGACTGAGTGTATCTGGAAGGTTAATGAGAATCAAACAGAATTGTGTGCAAAAGCATTCTAGCATAGTGTCTAAAATGTATGGGTGCTGAGACTTCTGGTCAAGATGGCAGGTCAGGTAAACATGGCTCACCTCCTCACACAACTACATCAAAATTACAACTGAAGTATAGGACAACCATCACTCAGAACCATCAGAAACTGAGTCTGACAACTATGGAATTAAAGAAACCACACTCATCTAGACTGGTAATAGGGGTGGAGATGTAGAATGAACTAATCCCACATCCCCGTGTGGTGGATAAAAATCCGGGAGGGATATCTGGAGAGTGAGGAGTCCCAGCCCCAGACCAGGCCACTCAGCCCAGGGTTCCAATACCAGGATAAGTCCACATAACTTCTGGCTGCAAAAATCAGCAGGGATTGAGTTGGTGGAAGAAACTTCTGGAGTCCCAAGCAGTTCCCCTTAAAGAAACCCATACACGGACTTACTCAGGTTCACTCCCTCTGAGCCCCATCACTGGGGTAGCAGCTTGAAAAGCACCATATAGGGAGGAACTGAAGGGCCTCACATCAAGATGAAAACTTGGGGACAGGTTTCTCCCAGACAGAAAGGTGGGCAGAGGCCATTGTCCCGTTTCTGAGCCCTCCCCGCCCCACCCCACAGAGCCACAGAGCTATCAAGAAGGTGCCATATCAGAGACTCCATTAGCCTGTTTGCCCCACCCTGGAGATGCCCTGAGACTCCATCCCACCCAAGTTATGGGCCTATCAAAGCTATTAATTATGACCTTTCCATATGAATGGCTGATCTTGGCTCATGCTTCACAACTTCCTAAATCCTCTCAAACAAGCAACAGCCAGCCTCAGTGAGTCCCCAGCCTCCATACCTCTTACTAAGTGGCCCCAGGCCCAGCGCTAGCAGCAACCAGCCTAGATTCACAGCTTGGCCTTACCTGGGAATCTGCAAGCCCAGCACAGGTAGAAGACATCTCAGATTGCTTTATAGCTCATTCATGGTGGCCCTGGACAAAACACAGATAGGGTCTGACCTTGGCCTGTGCCACCTGGGAAACCCCAGAGCCTGCACACCAGGGGACAGATGTAGACCATGTCAGAGCACCACCACCCTGCCCCTGCATAGCTGATCCTCCACAGAGGGCAGAGGTTGGTGGTCGGTGGTTGCAACCAATCTTTGCAGATGATGGGCCTGGATAAATCCCTCCCATTGATCTGCCAACAGCAACCAAGGATGAACTATAACTGAGTACCCAGCTTGGAGGATAGGGGAGGCTGTGCCACTGAACCCTACAGGACACCTACTACATTAGGCCATGCAACCAAGACACAGACTCATAGCAGCTCCACCTAATACACAGAAACTAACACAGGGAGGCTGCCACAATGAGACAAAGAAATATGGCCCAAATGAAAGAACAGCTCAAAACTCCAGAAAAAGAACTAAACAAAATGGAGATAAGCAATCTATCAGATGTAGAGTTCAAAACACTGGTTATAAGGATACTCAAGGAACTCAGTGAGGACCTCAACAGCAGAAAAAAGATCCAGTCAGAAATAAACCATATACTAGTTGAAATAAAGAACAATTTACAGGGAAACAGCAGTAGAGTGGATGAAGCTGAGAATCAAATAAATGATTTGGAACATAAGAAAGCAAAAAACTACCGGTCAGAACACCAAGGAAAAAAAAGAATCCAAAAAACAAGGATAGTGTAAGCAGCCTCTGAGACAACTTCAAGAGGTCCAACATTCAGGTCATAGGGGTGCCAGAAGGAGAAAAGAAAGAGCAAGAATTTGGAAAATCTATTGGAAAAAAATAGTGAAAGAAAACTTCCCTAATTTGGTAAAGAAAATAGACACACAAGTCCAGGAAGCACAAGAGTCCCAAGCAAGTTGGATGCAGAGGCCCACTCCAAGACACATCATAATTAAAATACCAATGGCTAAAGATAAAGAGATAATCTTAAAAGCAGCAAGAGAAAAGAAGTTAGTTCCCTACAGGGGCACTCCCATAAGACTGTCAGCTGATTTCTCAAAAGAAACTTTGCAGGCTAGAAGGGATTGGCAAGAAATATTCAAAGTCATGAAAAGCAAAGACCTACAGTCAAGATTGCTCTACCCAGAAGCTACCAGGGCAGATAAAGAGCTTCCCAGACAAGAAAAAACTAAAGGAGTTCCTCACAACCAAACCATTATGATATGAAATGTTAAAGGGAGTTATTTAAGAAAAAGAAGATCAAAACTATGAACAATAAAATGGCAATAAATACATATCTATTATAGTGATTGAATCTAAAAAGCAAACTAAGCAAACGAGAAGAACAGAGACAGGATCATGGATACGGTGAGGGGGCTGTGGGGGGAATGCGTGAAGAGGTGAGGGCACTAGGAAACACAAATGGGTAGTTACAGAATAGCCGTGGGGCTGTCGAGTACAGTGTAGGAAACGGAGAAGCCAAAGAACTCACACGCCTGATCCACGGCCACGAACAGTGGTGTGGGGATTGCCAGAGGGAGTGGGGGGTGATGGGTAGAGGCAGCCGAGGGGGGGTGAAATTGGGACAATTGTAACAGCATAATCAATAAAATATAATTTTAAAATAAAATAAAGCTATAAAAAAGAAATAACATTAAATGTATGACTGCTGAGTCACTGAGCATTTCCTTATTTCCTCTAATTAAGAAAGTCTCCAAAGCGAAGTGCCCGCTGCTATGGTGACCACTTTAGTGTCGAATACTTCAGGGCCAAGGGCTTTTAAAAGACCTCACAGAACCGTCCGAGAGGAACACTTCTAATCTCTTCAGAGAGTTTTAAAAACTCATCCTACGTAGACAGGAGAAGAAAAATATCGGTCTCCCTCAAGATTGTGGCTAGATGAACCATATTTAACAACATTTCCTGTATCTATAATAAACCATCAGATAGTCCTTTTTGGTTGGTAGCCTGGTATTTCTAGCTTGTCAGTAAACACACACGTAGCTGCTTGTACCTACTTCGGGAAGAGAACCTTCTGCGCTCGCTAAGGGCTTTGTTGCCCTCAGTGTCCAGCCCCTGGGGCACTGTGGACACGCTGAGAGGCCAGAGGGCACTTCGCTCACGTGCAGGCCTGGCCTGATCTTTCTTTCCCGAACCCGTGTGCTTCCCAAACCAGGTCCAGCCCTTTTGTGACGTCACAAAGGAGACCTTTTGGTTTCTTGATAGAGGGATGGGCCTCGAGTGGGTGCTGAGCTGCTTCTCAGAGAATCTGCAACTGTAACTTGGATTTCTCTTCCTCTCTTTGCACAAGTCATTAAACCCCACTGAGACCTATTTTTTTTAAATCGCGTGTAAATTTCATTACAAGTATCTCTGAAAATACAGGGTAAATGCAATGTCCCTTTCACATGTTGTTCCCTCTCTTTGGAATATATGTGCGATGTTCTTCCCTCTTCCCTGACCCTTTCTACCAGCAAATTCCTAGCGTATCCTTCAAGATTCATCTTAAAAGCTCCCTCTTCCAAGAAGCCCTCCACTATTAGCAATCTGAGATGGGTGCCCTGCTCATTCTCCCATAAGGCCCGGGCTTGTTTCCACCATGGAACTGATGGTCTGTCTCTTACACTGAACGGTGAACTCCAGCAATGGGGGTCTTGGCCACTTTTGGCCCCCAGGACCTGTGCGGACAGGGCCTGGACCGTGGTGGACTCTCGGTAAGAGCTTATCGAGCAAATGAATCATAAAGCTGAATTCCATAATCCGATCCACATTTTCTCATTTGCTCACAACATGGCATAGAGGTTATACCTCCAGAAATAAAAACATCAGAGTTGTGAGGTCAGAGAGTTGGGTCACAAAGCAGGGCACAGGGCAGGGGTGCTGCCGCCTCACCATGTCAAGCCAACCTCACTGAGTGACATAGTCACACGAGGCCAGGAGGGCAACCTTGCTGCCCCGCACCTGGCTATTAAAAGGGACAGCAAGAATCCACGCACTAATTTGCCTGCTGAGATGATGACAGCTTGTGGAATTTAACCACGAGAATATTGCCGAATCCCAGGACAAAGATGGAGGACAAAATCAATGCCCCACCAGCCTGATCCTGAATTCCAGAAGTGCAGAGTTGCGTGCCGGGTCCTCACGGTCACCTGGTCTACTTTCTACGCAGCGCAAAAATCCCTCTGGATCCAGCAGTCACTCCCCATCGCCAGGGGTTTCAAAATCTCAAGACTTGAAGTTACAAGTGGCAAAGAGAAAGTCCACTCTGATACGGGGATGTGTTTGAGAATCAATGGAACGCTCACTACGCATCACGCACAACCTCGGGGAACACAAGAAACAGACACGAAGAGGGCACGTCACGCCTGCTCAGAAAGCAGATGCTAGCGCAGGGCAAAGAGGCCAGCCAAGCAACGGGCATGACGGAGATGCCCAAATTAAGGGCTGTCGGACAGGCAGAGATGGGCCGAGGGAGGCAGAGCCGCAGGCAGGGGATCCTGCAGAGCAGCTGGCCCCACACCTTCAAAACCAACCAACTCAGACAGCAGACTGGATTCCAGAGAACAGACCATTAGAAAAAAAAAATGGGAGAACAGGAGGAATTTCAATGTGGATTGGGTGTCAGATGGCAGCAAGGAGCTGCTGGTAATTTTTAGGCCTACCACCATAGTACATCTGAAGGGCCCATATTTGTTAGAGATGGAAAATGTAGCACAGAGAAGTGAAATGACAGGATGCTTTTTTAAAATTCAGAAAGAGAGCGAGAGAGGAAGCGTGAGGGGTGCAATCTTGATTCTGGGTGACTCATGGCTAGGTTGCTCTGCTGTCTACTTCGGGGAATGTTTGAAAGTTTGATCATTTAGAAAGATTAAAAATGAAAATAATGTGACCTGTGTCATACAAGACACTTTCAGCTGAGCCTTGGTGGGTGAGCAGGATCACACAGATGGAGATGGACGGGAGTGTCATCCCTCAGGGAGCCGCCCAGCAGAGGCCGGAGGCTAGTGGTGGCTCAGGAGCCCAGTGGCCTCTGTGTGGGTCCGAGTTTCAAACTCTGTCCCAGGTGCTAGAGGGTCACCTGAGCTGACCAGTTCCTCAAGGATGTGGTGAGTGCCAATCAACAAATAAACTTTCCACAAACCATGGGCGCTGAATGCAGGCTAAGGGGAGGGTGCCAGACAGCTTTCCAAAACAACCTGTTTGTTCTAACTGTGTGGACTCTTGCCACAAGGACAGTCCCCTGCACCCTCCTTGGCTGGTGTGATCGCCCCTGCCGGAGGGTCCAGGTTCTGTCTAGACAGACCACCAGCCCCACATTCTCTTTGGGGGAACCCACGGTCTTCTTGAGAACAAATGCACCATCTCCCCTCTTCCTCTGGGTCTCCCGCATCTCCAGAGAGAGCAGGTCGGAGGCGGCCACACAGGAGCAGGCCCCGAGGATGTCTGCCTCTTCCCGTCCTCACACCCTGCCCCTGAAACCTACAGGCTGCCCTTTCCTGAGAGACTCGGCCCCTGCTGGGGTGAGGTGGGCTTTCAGAACCCACCACAACATCCTGTCACCTCCTCTCTCCTCTCTGGGCCTGATTTGCTGCTGGCTCATCTGGCTTCTTTGAGATCATGGGAAAATGAACTCGGCCTCGGTGTTCCCCCTCGGGGTGATGGCATTTGACGGCCTGAGAGCCTCTCAGGAGAGGTCCACAGCTCACTCACCTGAGCTGGGAGGTTCCTCTCCTGGGACCTCATCTTCACCTTGCCGCCCTCATCACTAACCACCGAGGGCTGCATAAACAAAGGGAAAATATTTACAATGCAAGTTGACCTAAAAAGATTTAAACAGAGGTCAACAAACCTTCAACTTGCCGGGACTGCTTCCCCGTGAAGGGCCTTGGAGAGAGGCAGGGGTGTGTGGTGCCAAGGGCATGGGTTGCAGAATCAGACAGAGAACTGAGTTCAAATCCTGCCTCCCCACTTACTAGTTTGGGCAACAGAGTGAATCAGGGGTTATAGCACCCATCCCACAGTTCTTTGCAGATTAAATTAGATTCATGCAAATGAGATTCCTGGCACCAAGTAGGCACACTTGGCCCCCCCACCCACTCCAGGCTTTGGGTTCCTCATCTTTTAGTTAAGGGAGTTGGAGATGCCATCGGCAAGGCCACCTTCGGCTCTGATTCTACCATTTCATGACATTTCAGGGGCACTAAGTCGCTTCTTGGAGGACTTGCTCCCTACACCCGCCAGCACCCACTACTCGGCTCAGCTTGGTTGCAGGTACCTAAGGATGCAAGAGGCCCCTGGGCCTCGCCCACCAGGAAGGGCTCCCTGTTCCACGGCAGAGGGGCGTCTCCTTCCTCATTTTCCCGACCATCTTGCAAGTCACCAGTTGGGCGGAAATACACTGTGAGCACCTCGGACTTAGCTGTGCCCCTGTGGGCATAGCGGGTAGACTATGCCCTTGGCCAGAGCCAGGAAACACGTTCCCTCCACACGGCTGATGGCTTCCGGGCACGCCTGCTGGCCAGGCTCCCCACCTGGGCTGTGTCCTGATGAAATCGCAGATCTGAGAAAGTGTTTTGAAGAATGAGGTCCTGGGAAAAGGTGTGGAAAATCTGATGACTCCAACTTGGGTCTCCAAACCAAACCTCCAGGAAGGACCCCCTTCACCAGTTGAGTGACTTCTTATTGGATGTCCCCCCACTAGCCAGCCCCCCCTTCAGGCGGTAACTGGGGCTCCTCCTCCCTGCCACCTTCCATGGGAAACCCCGAGGGTGAGGGACCACGTGGCCCCTTCACCCAGACCATCCCTGTTTATTCTGGTTTCCCAGAGTAATTATTAATAGTACCTCCTTCCATCCTCAAAAAACTATCCCAGCTTAGGCGAGAAAGTATATGGTCACCGTACCTCCCGGCCAAGTGGCACCTCGAGAAACCTGCCATCTAGCCCAGCTGGATGACCGCAGCAGGAAGGTCACATCCAGGTGGCTCGGCCCCTTCAGACGCCATCTCAGGCCAATGTCATTCCCTACTTTCTCACTGCAAAAGGGGAGGTGACTTTCAAGGTAACAGAGAAAAGATCAGAGGTCGCCAGGCCCTCCTCGGTGAGGGACCGGCCCTGCTGGCAGTCCCGGTGGGACAGGCCCCATCTTTCTGCAGTCCAGTCTCCGTGCAGAGTCGTGGGGAGGTGCTGCCCACCCCTTACTCAGAGCCTCCCACTGTGGCTCCCAGAGGCCTTCATGCATCCCTGTCTGCAGGAGGCACATGGGAGCCAAGGACATTCTGTGCAGAACAGATGGGAGCTCCTTCTCCCCAGGCTCATGGCTCTCAGCTGCGATCACGCTGCAACGGGGGAAACTCGCAAGGAGGCCTAGGGTGCCACGGAGAGCTGAGCTGCTGACGTTCTGACATGTTTTTCCTCCTCAGCCAGCAATCCCGTGGTTTTGCTTACTGGGTGGCACAGGAAATAAATGCCTTCTGGAGAATTTGACGTTTACAACGGCTTGTGATTATGCTGCCCTCGCCGCTATGCAGCTTGGAGGTTCACCAAGGACACAGCGTGGGCCCGTTTTACAGACGGGAACGCCAAGTTCAGCGAAGGAAAGAGATTCTGGTCTTTCACGTCACCCAGCCAGCCAGGCTTCCTTCTAGAGCTGATCGAGGCTTTGACCAAACCGCTGACAAGCCCACGTTCACACACATGCCACTGGTCCCCAGGGCCTCGATGGCTTCCCTGCTCTGGTGTTACTCATGGTCCTTTCCGACTTCCTGGCTATAAATACTCCAAGGAGAAACGTGCCCCTTCGTTCTACTCCACCAGCCAAAGAAGCAGTCACTCAGAGGTGGGAGCAGGGAGCAGCCAGGAAAGGGCGAGGCGACAGATGGCTCAGTCCAGGACGGAGGGGGCGTCTTCTTTGCATTTTGACTTTTAGATGCAGCCGCCAGCCTGCTGTTGGGGGAGGCCAAGCCCCCTCGCACTCTCCTGGTGCCTGGAGGCTGGGGCCAGACAAACAAGGAACAAAAATTCCGCTTGTTTAGATTCCACCGAACCCGCGGGCTGACCAGGCGAGGCCCCCTCGCTGCCAGCCCCTTGGCCAGCTGTGAAACCCACATCAGTCTTTCCAGGCGGGTGCACGGCCACACCCCCCAGAAGCCATTTCTTCTCACGACCTCTGTCTTCCTCTTCACCCATGTTCAGAGTCAATTCTTCCTTCGTTCCCCATGCAGTCAGAGTCCATGTTTCCTTTGTTGTTGCTGTGTTGCTTTTAAGCAACACACAGCTACAGCAGTCATGTCATTACATGGTGATGTTGTCACTCGGCAGTCCTATCAGCGAGTCCTTCCTGCCTGCTCCCTGCCTGCCCAGGCCCTGCTTGCACAATCACTGTGGTCTTCCCAACTGACCTAGAGTGTAGGCCACACTAGGACTACTGTCATTATTGCCATACAGACGGGGACACTGCGGCCCAGAGCGTTAAGTCATCTGCCCAAAGTCTCACAGCCCCTGAGTGATGGAGCCGAGAGTTGAACGAGGTTCCCTGACTCCAAGCTCCAAATCACTGTCTCCTTTGACATGGTCTCCCTCCTGCCATCAACTGTCACCGAGTCCAGCGCTCCCTGGCGGAACACCACTGCTGAGAGACCCTGGTGGCTGCGACCTGACCTAAAGGGCGTGCGGAGGCAGGTTCTGGGTCACATAAATTTAAGGGACGCCGGGCACCTGTGGTTCTCAAACTACTTCATCTCGGGAACACTTGACACCCTGCTCACCCGGGTGACAGCCATACCGTCTTAGAAATTAAACTGAAAAAAATTAATTATTCATTCATTTTTAAATGACAATCGTAAACTTACTATTACATGCTGAGATTAACACTATATTTTTAAGATGACTATTTCCCAAAAAACTAGTAAAAACTAGTGTTCCACATTTCCATAAATCTTTCTAGTGTCCAGCTGAAGAGCTAAATTCTCGTTCCTGCTTCTGAATTCAGTCTGTTGCGCCACTGCAAGCCGCGGGAATCTCCGCTGCTGCGCCCTCGTGAGAGTGAGGGAGCGAGAAGCAAAGTGTGACTCAGCGCTGAGTTGAAAGTGACCTTGACCTCCCAGGGGCCACCCCAGGAGCGGGGTTTTCTCTCACTGCGAAGCCACAGGAGGGGTTAAGTAGAGAGTTCAGAGTTACAGGTTAGGAAGTTCTCAGGTGCTGCATGCATGAGGCTGGGCGAGGGGAGACCTGTTAGCTGGGCCGCCAAGAACAACCATGCTCTGAGGACCCAGATGCTTGACCGAGGACCCGAAGGGGAGACGCACAGAGGAGAGGAGCAGGGAGCCGAGGGACCCAGTACTGGCAAAGAACTTGAAGGGAAGGGCCACCCTGGATGCAGGGTGGCTGCGCCCTGCCATGTCCTGACTGTGCCCGAGGGTCAGTCAGCAGGCCCACCTGAGCCAGAGAGAGGGGCCTGCCCTTCCCTGAGTGGGAGCAGGACAAGGCAGGGCCTGTCTGCTCCCCTCCACGCACATGGCCAAGGGCCTAAAGCAGATGGCCTAGCTCATCCCCATGTACCTCTGGACACTGGAGTTGGGCTCACAGAGGCCCCAAAGCCCGGAACCAGCGCCTGCACAGACCCCGCATGGACAGTCTGCTTTCCCAGCCCCCCAAACTGCTGTAACTAACTCCTACAGGGACCTGCAGCCTCCTGCTGTCTTATGCGTGGGCCCAACCACTGCCACCCACAGGTCCTTCATGCTCCCTCCACATCTGTCCCGTGGTGGCTGCCGCGTGGTGGTGGCTGCATGGCCAGCCCTGTTCACCCTCCCTCCACCCGTGGCCAGCTTCAGGAGTGGTGTGTGACTTGCATTGGCCACAGGTATATGGACAGAGGGCCAGCGTGCCAGTTCCAGGCCTGGGCCTTGAGCAGTGACAGGTGGTCACGCCCTCTTTTGAATGTGTCATCGTCAGAAGAAGAACACGCTACCAGGTCATCACTGTCCCTTAGCCTGGGACCCAGGAGGAACAACTGTGGAATAAAATCAGCCAGGCCGGCCCTCGTGGATGTGCAGCACAAACCTGAGCCGCCCAGTTCCCCGTGGAAACCACTGCTGATTGTCCTGTGCTCCTGAGGGTTTGCAGGTGTCTGTCATGCAGACATTGCATATCTGTCGTGCAATACATAGCCACAGGTGTGTATTCAACACACCTGTCTCCTTGCCCGGACTGTGTTCTCCGTGAAGGTTGGGGCCACATTTATTTTCATCCCATTTCCCCTGAACCTGGCACGCTGCAGTTAATCATGAAAACATTTCTGCAGGTGAAGGAATGCAGAGGTGCACCCCTAGACCGTTCCACCCACCAGACCAGCCTTCCAGGGACCTCTGACCCAAGGGTGATCGCCGAACAGACTAAAGACCACCTGTAGGTAATGCAAGGACAGACACACACACAGGGCTCAGCCAGCACTGGACCAGCCCTCAACGCCAGCCCCCAGCCCAGCGTGCCCTCTGGGATGCAGCCACCCCTGGATGGAGCCGGCGTCCTTACTCGCCTCTCCAGCTTCAGGACAAACAGCATCTTGGACTGGTTATTCCCGATGAGCCGCTGGCCCCAAACTGCCCTTGCTCTCTGAGGTATGGGGTTTCAGAGGGGGACTCCACACCCATGACCGGTGAGGCCTTGGGCTGAATGTCTGAGTCCCGTGAAGGTCATATGTTGAAACTCTAACCCCAACATGATGGTATCAGGAAGCGTAGACCTGGGGGGTGATGAGGTCCTGAGGGTGGAGCCCCCGTGAATGGAACTGGTGTCCTTATAAGAAGATACCCAGAGCTTGCTTCGTCTCTGCCACATGAGGACACAGCGAGAAGACAGCCGACTGTGAACCAGGAAGCAGGTCCTCCACGGACACCAGATCTGCTGGCATCTTGGTCTTGGACTTCCAGCCCTCACAACTATGAGACATAAATGTCCGTTGTTGGAGCCGCCCAGCCTGCCCTAACCTGTGGCGGCAGCTCGAGCTAAGACACATGGGTGGCCAGCATTCCAACAGAAAGAGATAGGTCTCAGGCCAAAGGCAGTGGGAAGACCAGGCGAGGCCCTGCTGAGGAGAGGAAGGAGGCCGGGCCAGCAGCGGGGCCAGTGTCCCCAGCTCTTCCACACCTGGCATCTCTGGGCAGAGTGAGGGGCTCTGGTGCCACTCAGGGACTTGACAAGGGACCCCGTAGCCCAGGGAGTCTGTGATGTGGGAGTGGGGCCTCTGGAAGGGACAGGCTCACTGGGGTGTGGGTGGAAAGATGGAGCCTGCAGATGACCGACCGCCGTCACTAGCTCCGTGGCACAAGGACCCAAGGCTACCCACCTCGGCGGGTGCCAGGAGCCTCCTCTGAGGGTCAGCAGCCCAGGCCGAGGGCAGGGTGGGGGTCCCTGGCTGAAGTAAGGGCTCCTTTCTCTCTCCCACTCCCTGCCTGTGACCTCTTCGATGTCCACGACCACAGAGGGGTGCAGCGGGCGGGGAGCCCAGCTCCAGCAGAATGTTCAGTGTTCTTAGTGTTCATAGAAACAAGATCACCTCTGGCCCAGGTCCCACTGCAGCCTGGGTGGCCCCAGACAGCGTGGATGTTTCTCTGTCCCTCTCGGCAGGGAAAGCACCATGTTCTGAACCTCAAGGGGACCTTAGCGGTAAGGTGCCCTTGACCATGTCACAGCTGCACTATTTTTGGAAACTAGGAGGAAAGCTTATAAATTACCTCCCCACCACTCCAGGGGCAGCTCCCAGTCTCCAGAAGGAGGCTGTGAAATCCCCCTTAGCTCCCTCTGGCTTGGGCGTGTGGTTCTACTGGGAACCAATGAATGGCGCCATGTCTAACCCAGGTCTGTGACAGCAAAGTGTCTGTGACAGCAAAGCAACTGGGACCAAGTCCAGCAGTTTGGTGCAAGGCAGTCACTGGGCCCAGGGGGCCCAAGGCACCACCAGCTTAGCCCCCGCAGACAACAGGAGAAGCAGGCTGGCCCTCCCACGCGGACGGAGCAGAGAAACGCAGATGCCATCCCACGCTGGCACTAGAAACAGGGCCCTTTGCATTCCTTCTTGCCAAAAAGAAGACATTTCCTGCATCCCTGGCCCCTTGCCAGAAATGCTGCTGGTATCGGCTTCAGCGAACGACCTGGCACGGCGAGGTTCCCGGACACCAGGCTCTACACGTTCACCAAGAACCCAGACGCCATGCTGAGCTTGCAACCCTCCTTTGGGTTTTGTCTGTGCTTTGATGTCGAGTCGCAGAAGTCGGGAACCAAAGGACATCCTGCAGGGGTAGGGCCAGGCCCTTACTTACTGCCCTGTGCCTGGTGTCGGTGCCACACAGGCTGCACAGGTGAAGTTGCCCACACAAGACATATTAGGAAGTTTGTCCCCCACTGTAAAGTCATCACACTCTGTCCCACAGGTGCCAGGGCAGTAAGTGCGACAGCAGAGAGGCTGACGTTTTCCATCTGAGCGTCAGTAACTTGCAGGGGAAGACTGAGGTGGAAAGTCACTCCTTTGCCTCCATGCTATTTTGGCCTTGACTTTCTCTGCTACAAATAATGGTGAAGGGACTACCAAAATGTCAGGGGGGGGTCCTGGGGGAGGGGCATCCATGCCCCACATCCAAGGGCTAGGCCAGTCACAGACAATTCACATGCAAGACCACATTGCACGATAGAGCTATTGCTTCCATTAAATGAAGCAAATATTTATTAACTGCTTGATCTGCTCAAAAACAAATATTGACTCCCTGCATGAGGCTTAGTCCAGCTCCTCGAAGAGCTCAAAACAAGCAAACTCACGCAGGTGAACGCAAGCAGAGACAGCAAGCTCACAGGCTGCTGAGAAGGAGGGTCAGAGACAAACTGTCCAGCCACATCTGGCCACAGCACACCGGGGCCCTAAATATCCCAGCTGGCCAGTGGCAATAAGAGCCCCTGTGTACGTGTCACAAGCCCTGACACACAGGTGTCCTCCTAGGCCGGGCCCACAGTGGCACCCAGGGGCAGCACCCCCAGGCTGGACTGGAGGGGAGTTTCTGCAGAAGTGGGTGGAGGGGGTTCACCCGGCAGAAAGCACCCCACAGGAGCAGGGGTGAGAGGAGGGGATGGGCGGAAAGAAGAGGGGAAGAAAGGACAGTGAGGGCAGCTGTGTGGAGACCTGAAAGAACCCTCTAGAAGCACTGGGCTCTGATCAGATCAGGAATCAAAAACCTGAGCAGGTTTACCAGCCGGCCGCACCCCTGCCCAAACCCAAGGTGTTTGCTGACCACACAGAGATTGGCTGTAACGACGCCTTTCCTCGGGGCCCTTGTTAGGTGAGCGCTGCAGCCCTGCGGGCGGAGCAGAGATTAGCCGAGTAGTTCGGGTGGGAAGGCCTCTCCCAGCAGCCCAGAGGCTGGTGCACCACCAGCATCGCTGTCCTACGGCTGACCCCTCGCCACGGGCCCTGCGTCCTCACTTTGAACTGAATCCAAAATTACAGACTTCTGAATCTAGAGTATCTAAAACGACTGAACCAACACATCAAAATGCTATCCAAACAGAAGATTCCCTTCTGGAAACTTCTATAAAGAGGACCGCCAGTAACGCTCTGCTGTGGGGGTTGGGGGGCACCCAAGGTCAGCTGGAGGGGGAGCCCCTTGCCAACCAACACACGGGCAGCCCTCTGCAGTGCAGCACCCCCGCTGCTCAGCACCTTTTTCCAGTGCCCGGGTGTGACATACATTAGGTCTGCAGGAAGACAGAGAGCTTCAGGGTGGGACAGATGCACACACTGAGCCAAGACTTGTCACCCAGGCAGCACACAGGCACAGAGGACACATCAAAGACCCGAGCAGGGCGACTCGGGGCCCCAGACTGGGGACCTAAAGGAGCAGCAAAGAGTATCTAATCCAAATGGCCCCTTCATTTCGGAAAGGAGAAAATGGAGGCCCAAGAAGGTGAAATAACTTTCTGAAGGTCACAGAGCTCATACTCAAGTTCATGGCCAGCCCACCTCTGCCACACTCCAGGCCAGTGTCTTCCCTTGACGGAGGTGAGAAAAGCCAGCTCTCCCAGCTCTCTGCCATTCCCCTGAGGACAGGAGGAGCACACATCACGGGGAGCCCTGTAGCTGTCACTGCCCCCAGCAGCCGCAGCAGCAACGAGCTCTCCCCGGGGCGCTGGCACCCAGGGCTGCTGCTGTGTCCCACCATTGGGTGAGCAAGGGCTGGTGGGTGCGGCAGAAAGCACGGCCGAGGTGCGGGATGTCGGGAAGGGGCTCCTGGGCAGGTGGCTGAGGGAACTCGCTGGGGCAGGGAAACCCCCGTCCTGATCGGGGAGGTGGTTACACAGGGACGTGCAAGTGCGACAGTTTACTGAGCTGTGCGTTTTGTATGTGCAGGTTTTACTGTGTGTAAGCCGTGCCTCGAATAAAATCCAATGGAAAGCAGGGAGCAGGTCGAACAGGAGGTGGTGGCTCTGCTGGCCCTACAAGTGCCAGGCAGAGGCTCTCTGGGTGTCAGCACCCCCTTTTTTTAGTGTCCCGGCAATTTCTTACTTTATTGTGCTTTCCTATTACCACTTAGTCTTCTTGTACCCCCACCCCTCGGCAGTCACCACGCTGTTGTCCACATCCATGAGTCCTTTTCCGTTTTTGCTCCATCCCCCCTTCTCTGACCGCCCCCACCCGCACTAGCTGTCATCTGCTCTCCATCCACGAGTCTGTCTCTGCTTCCCTTGCTAGTTCAGTGTGGTCTTTAGATTCCACATATGAGTGAGGTCATATGGTACTTGTCTTTCTCTGATTGGCTTATTTCACTCAGCATAAGGTTCTCCAGGTCCCTCCATGCTGTCACGAAGGGTAAAATTTCCTCCTTTTTTGTGGCCAAGCAGTACTCCATTGTGTAAACAGCCCATAGCTGTTCTATCTGCTCTCCTGCTGTGTCAGGCCCTTTGAAAGGGGGTCTGAGCCTCGGGAGGGGAGGGGCCACACTGCTCCCAAGGATCCCACAGCCAGGCCCTCGCAGGGTCCTGCCGACTTGGACATTGGCCAAGCTGGGTCTCTCCCTCTGGCTCCAGGGGACCACAGGGGTCACGAATGTCCTGGACAGAAGCCTCTGTCCCTGCCCGCATCAAGTCATACCCCCAGGCTCCTCTCCGGCCCTCGAGCAGCCTCTTTCTCAGACCTTCCCTGGACCCACGGTTGGCCCACACCTCCTCTCAGCGTCCCAGAAGCCCCTTTGTTCTATGGCCCACCCTCACCCAGGGAAGGGATAGTTATTCCCCGCTGTGGACCCTGCAGCACCAGCCAGCCCGCCCTGGCCCACACTGCAGCCCCTCCCCCAACCTCCTGGGCTCCCCCGGCTCAGCCCCGAAGGCCCCGTGCCTCTGAGACAAGGCCGCACCAGGCTGGACTGACACTTCTGCAGGGGCCTTGGGTCCGTCCTGATCCCCAGCAGCTCAGATTCCCAGTCCCTGCCGACAGGACCAGTGCTCTGTCGACTGAAGCATGGAATGACGTGCCCCTCACCCTCCCGAATTCAGCATCTGACCAACCGGCCAAGTGTCCTCGTCCCATAAGGGAAGCTGTGGCCCATCACTCAACTTGGTGACATAACTAAACACAGGTTCAAAGAACTGAGCCCAAGGTTGCTCGGTCTGAGCACGTCACCATGGTCAAGGACACGCCGGGATGCAGCTCGAGCGGAAGGACTCGGAGAGGACAAACGTGGCGAAAGAGATAAATCAGGGATTAGAGACGTGACATCCAGCACAGCAAGGTCAGTCCCTTTAGGAGACCGTCCCCACGGACTGGACAAGCCAAGACCCCGGGACCCTGCCAACACTGAGTGCTCCAGGTGAGGGCCGCTTACACCCCATTTGCCAGATAAGAAAACTGAGATCGCACAGCTAGAGCGCCACTGAGTGGGGATGCTGGGAATGAGCAGTGCTCGGGGGACCGGTGATGCAGTGGGCATCGCTGTGGACACCTGCCCTCGTAGAGCCTGCGTCTTTTAAACAAGCAATCCCAACCCCATGTGGTCAGTGTAGGAGGCCAGCTGCGGGCACTTAGGGAAGACTGCCTGGAGGAGGTGACCATTGAGCCAGGATGAGAGGGATGAGTGAGTTATGGGAACCCTTGTCCAAGACTTAGCTCCTCTTCCTAATGCCCGTGGGCCTTCCCCAGCAGGCCTCCCCGCTTCCCCAGTCACTCTGTCATTGGTCAGGGCCCTCCTGGGAAATGACAATGTATGTAGGAGACAAGTCACAGCCAGAGCGCTGAGGGGTGGGACACCCCACATGTGCCCCTGACGGCTGGCACCCTGCAGGGCCAGGCGGCCCAGGGCCCGCCATGGTTCACTAGGACAGTGCTCTGAGTCACTGTCGCATGTTCCCTCATTGAGTCTCACAACCAGAGCAGTCGTCCTTAGTCCCCTTTTATTGATGGAGGAAATAAATGAGACTCAACATGACCCAGCAGGGCCTGAGGTGAGTCATCACCGAGGCAGGTGAGTGGGTCTGTGTCACGGCACCCAGCACCCAGAACAGGGTGACCTGTGTGACACCGAGCTCACCGAGAGGAGCACTGGTGATGTGGGGGTGCCACCCTTCCTGGGGGAAAACCCTGCAGTTCTCTCAAATGCCCCCGACTCCGCCCACCTTCCCATGTTGCTGGTTTCCCGCTGAAACCTGCACACTGGCTGCCACTGCCCCTGGGATTCTGAGGAAGCCTGTGAACCTTCCCAGCAACGAACAGTTTGCTTTTCCTCCGAACAGCACCAGCCCGGTGCACAGAGCGGTTGGCAGTTCAGGAAGACTCGGTGACACAGCCAAGGAGCATTTGACCCTCGAGTGGAAGCCAGATTCAGGATCCACACCAGCCTCCGCAGCTGCAACAACAGCCCCGGGGAAGGAGGCTGGCCGGCCAGGAGGCTCTGGCCGCCGGGCCCGGCTGGCTCTGGAAGGAAGCCACTTCCAGTGTGCATGTTGAAACAATGCTGCAGTATTTCTTTGTCTCCACTGAGGTTTGCACTGAATAACAGCTGTCAACAACTCAGGAAGACGGTGGTTTGTTCCAAGCCTTTCTTGTTCTCAAGCGTTCTTTTATAAACACGGGGCTGCTCTTCCCAGCCAGGGCGAGAGAAAGGCACGCACAATTGCTCCAGGGGGCAAAATATTTCCGCATTCTGTCCAAGCCTTTGTTTCCTGCCTGCCTCTGAGGGCCTGAGGTCCCACGTTAAGACGACAGAGTTCCTAAATACATTGTTGAAGGAGGGAGTTACTTAAAACACCTTCTAGTATCTTCTGGAAGGCTCCTTTGGTCTGTACGAAAGATTCGGTAGAATAAATGATGTTCACTAGGGGCTGGGAGGAGGGAGAAGGGGGGAGTATCTAATGGGGACCAAGCTTCCGCTTGGAGGAGAAGTTCTGGAGGTGGCGGTAGGGGTGGTTGCACAACAATGCGAATGGGCTTTGTGCCCCTGACCTGGACCTTGAAACACGGCTCAAAGGGTAGGTTTCATGTGAAGTGTACTCTCCCACAATGAAAGCTGTGCAAAAAAAAAGAAAGAAAGAAAGAAAGAAAATGTGTCTACGGCCAATGTCATGTCATCAAGCTGAAAAGAATCAGTTTATTCTGATGTTCTGCTAACTATTTAAAATAGCCCTTTGCATGCTGCCCACGTACTGAATCTGCACTCCAGGCGCCTGGTCAGCCAAGCGCCCTCAGGAACCGCGAGCACCCAGGCCCGGCCAGGCGGAGTCCGCGCCATCCGCCACACAGGCGCGCTCCGTCCCACCGCCTCCCTCCTGCAAAGCCCGAGGAACTCTCGTGGCATCACCTCGTCCGTCCTCCCATCTGGACAACGCTGTCCATCCCAAAGGGTTCCGGGGACCTGACCTGGGAGATCACAGGGGAAAGTCATGCGCCCATTCGTAGATCTGTCTGCTCGGCTGGCCAAAGCGTCCGGGGCTGTCCATCAGGCAGCTCCAGGCGAATGTCCTTGATGAACACAGGCTGCCAAGCCCAGTGTCTGGACTCAGCTCCGCCGTCGGTTGCCGGCTAGACGGTGCCTGGGGGGTGGGTGTACGCCTCTCACCTGGTCCCCAGAGGAGTGCCCCGCAGGCCTCACTAGCCAGGTGTGTCGTGGTGCACAGTGAAACAAGAAACCCAAACACTGCTAGAAGCACCTCCACTTTCTAGTTCTGAGAGCTTTTCGTCTTTCTCCCATTGAGCATTTTGAAAGTTACTTCAGTTATCTTTCCAGGGGATGAGCTATATTGTCTTTCCAATGCTTTGCCCAGAGACAAACCCCCAAATGATAATAACTGCAGCTTATGGTGCCTACCCCGTGCCGGGCACCTTACTATAGGTCTGTTATAAAAACCCCAGCAGCCCTGGAAGGATTCTTGTCTCTATCGGAGAAGATAGGAAGCTGGGGCTCAGAGATATTAAGCAACTCTCCCCAGGTCACACAGCTCAGGAGTGGCAGAGCCAGAATCAAACCAGATCTGCCTCTCTCCAAAGCCACACTACCTCCGAAAAGAGGTGACAGGGGAAGACTCCCACCAAGACCGAGATCACTGGGACACCACATGTCTGGATATTTGAAACGCTCTGGGGAAGCTGTCAGAAACACTCTGTTCCCGGAACAGAGGCCAGCCCAGACTCTAATACTTCATGGCCCCTGCAGAGGGACTGGCACCCAGCGGCCCTCAGCAGTGGCAGCCAATGACAGAACTCAGAGTCAAGTGCTGCTTGTGTGGGTTGGCTGGGTGTGCCCCATTCAACAATTCTGTGAGCAGGATGGGGAACCACATGAAAGAAATCAGCTCATCCTCTGGGAAACTGCATGGTGGAACATGGCAGCACCAAGGCATCGAGTTTCCCCTAAAATTAGAGTCACCGCTTGGCACTAATCACACAGTCTGGGCCCGGGCAGAGTGCTGGTTGGGCTCCCCTTCCCGGTGGACGTTCCCACGGCCTGCCGGGAGCCATGGACCCATCTGACCGCAAGGCTCCACCGGAAGTCAGGCTGGAGGGCAAAGGTCGGCACACACCTGCACACGCCTGCACGCACCTGCTGCCCAGTGAAGGAAACAGGGGCCAGAGGGTCCCGAAGCCCTTCTGCTGACTTCAAGGCAGCTCACAGGTGTCTGTCCCATTGACGGCCTTGGAAGACGAGGTTTTGAGAAATAGTTCTAATGTCGAGGTTCTCCACCTTTGTTTTGCATCGGAAGCCCCAGAGGACAGGTGAGGACAGGATGCTGAGCCTCACCCCGAGGGTCCTGGTTCAGGGGCCTGGGAGGGGCCTGAGACTGTGCATCTCTGGCAAGTTCTTGCTGCTGCCGCTGCTGCTGCTGCCCCCAGCCCAGGGGCCACACTTTCAGAAGCACTGGTCTAATTATTCAAAGTACGTGATTTAAGGGTATGAGAACATGGCTCTGAATAACAAAGGTATTATCGTCAATGCCTCCCATGTGCCAGATACTTCACTGCCTGTGTGTGTGTGTGTGTGTGTGTGTGTGTGTGAAGTGTGATATTTACAACACTCCTGCCAAGAAGGAATTAACGTCCCTGCGTTACAGGCGAGAATTCTGGGGCCCAGGCGTCCAGGGGCGTGCCCCACGTTGCATAGCTCATAGCCGGCAGAGCTAGGGTTTTAACTGAGACCAGCGAGGCTGGAATCCTTCTTCTTCCCACCTCCCTTCTTGTCTCCCCTGGCGACCCCGGGCAGCCACTGGCGGGGCGGGAGGAGGAGACACGCAAAGCTTGGGCATCAGACAAGATCCTGGGTAGTGACAAAGCCAGTTGCCACCTGAGTGATAGAAAACGCAGCCCACGGACGAGCCAGTCCCCTTTGAGGGTGTGAGGGTCACGCCTCTTCAGGTCCCTGAGCACCGACAGAGGCCACAGACTCCGAGCGGGCCTGGCTGAGAGTCAGACCACAAGTGGACTCCTGAGTCACACCTGTCCTCAAAGAGAGATGGTGCCTCCTGTTTGAATCCCACTCTGGCTCAAGGGCCGCCTCTCCTGGGGACTCAGGTCTGAGGGAGAGGGGGAGCCCACCTGTACTTGGGCAATGGCGGGGTTGTGCTGCCCACTGGCCTGCGCCAAGTCGGAGAAGGCCACCATCCTTCATGCAGCACCTGCCGTGAGCCAGACCACTTCTCACGCCAACTGTCCACCTTAGGGACAAGGAAACTGAGGTGCAGGCACGTTGCAAGGGCTCTCCTGCCTCCCACTCCCCCCGCCCTGGCTGGATAGAGCAAGGGCTTTTCTCTCTCTCACCTGAGGCACAGCTTAACCGTGGCCGCAGGTGAACGCTCAGCTCTACAGATCCATGACAGGAGGGAGCCCCAAAGTCACAAAGCAGCGTTTCAGGAAGAGTGATGGCGCAAAGACCCATCTGACACCCAACACGACTGCATAATGGGTCGGCAGGGCCCCGCTGGGCGCAGACTTGGGAGTTGGGACAGCAGCCGCCAGGCTCTGCTGAGATACTCCCAGTGCCTCTGTGGCACTGCTTCAGCCACATCTTTCCACAGCAGGGTCACAGAGCTGCCCTGCCCAGATTGTGGCCTCAGCCCTGGAGGACAAACTGGACCAGGCCTGCAGGGGTCACCCCGCCAGACGGCGGAAGGCCAGACCTGCCCTGCTTTGGGTACGGAGAGGGCCCCTCACATTCTGGAAGAACCCGCTGGTCCACGACACAGGCATTGACACAGGTCCCAGAGATGACCTTCCCAGTCTGAATTTCCACCAGACCAGCGCACCCAGCAGGAGCAGGAGGACGGAGATGGCGCACACTGTAGCTACTCTCTCCTGCCGCCACACTGCATCTCGCCTTGTGTGGTGCCACGATGTGGTGCATCTCAGTGTGAACGCAATCGAAGGCAGCACACGGCTCACAAGACACCATTTACAGCCTCTCCGTGGCGCCTGCTGCTCACAGCGCCGCCGTGGGGCCTGCCTGCCCCTGGCCCCAGTCTGTCAGCGGGCCCCACTGACACGGAAGGGAGCGGGGCACGTGCACCCCGGGGAGACCAAGCTCCAGCACGGGCCACTGAACGGAGTGGAGCATTTGTCCACAGTGAAATATTGCCTTGAAATGAACCTGCTGTTTCTACGAGAAGAGGTGTTTGGCTGAAGCTGTTTAAAAATAAGATCTCACTGAAATAATCTGTGAAAGAGAAACAGGCTATTCTGAGAACACCATGTCCCAGTAACTTAACTGCTTTCTGCACGTGTTGTCAGGCAGACCGGATTCCACCAGGCACAAAGCTCGGCGTGCGGAGGAGACCCACACTCATTGGGAGTCATACCGTCCCTGGATTCCACTGGTTTCCACTGGAGCGTCACAGAAGCACCGACACCCGACCGGATGCTGCTCGGCTCCCAGAACTGCCTGGGGCACCAGCGCACCCTGGGTAGAGGCCACCTGTCCTGTCTGGAGCCTCGCCCCCGCGGTGGGCTGGGCAGAACGGGGGCCAGGCTGCCACCAGAAGGTGAGAAGGGTGACCCCTGAAGGGAAATGTTTTCTGGGGTCTTGCTCTGCACGGCTGGCCGGCACCACCAGAAGAGTCCGGGCAAAGGGACCTGCCCTGACCCCGCTCTCACAGACACAAAAGCTGCAGCTTTCCTGCTGCTCCCCTGGCCCCTCCGGCACTCGGGCTCCAGTCACAGGGCTGGCAAACCTCACCCGTGACCCCGAACACAGGTGCACACCTGCAACAGACACTGCCTTGGCCCCAGGAAACATGCCTTGGGGCCGTCCTGGGGGAGGAGAAGAGACCCCCTGCTCCAGGAGCCGTGATGACATGGGCTGTGCTGTGGCGGCCGACGGGAGACGGGGGCGGGGGGGGGCACGTGGGCGGCAGGTGCACGCAGTGACAGAGAAGGTGCACAAACCACAGGTCACCCTCTCCCCTCAGACGACGCGGTGTGGATGGACAGACTCTCGCACAGCAATCGGTCGTTTCCTGGGGGTCCTGCTCCCCACTTCCTGGCTTCCCCTCCTGGTCCAAGTCCTGCTCCTGGAGGTCCTCAGCATTCACACATGGTGGCGGCGGCGGCACATGGAACGATGCCTCACGACTCCTGTCCCTCGTCAACCGGAGTCGGCGAAGATCCGGCACCGCAAGGCTGTGCCCATCTGGGTTCTCGGTGGGCGGTGGATGCCAGAAATGTCAAGCATTTTTGTTCAATTTAATAAGCTTTTATTTAACGTTCAGAAAATTAAACTTAAAATCCAATGTCGTTTAAATAATTTTGTTTAACATTTTTTACATGTGCTCATTTTAATTTGTATTTTTGCCTTTCAAATGTTAATTTTCATACTTTATAAGAAAAATCATTTTCTTTCAAATTATATACAAAATAATTAATTTTATGTTTACATATACTTGTACATGTTTAATTAAAACACATTCAAATTTTACACATTTTAATATACTTCCATTTTTTAAATTCTTAACTTATTGCTGTCACTAGAATAAAATTATGTGAAAATGTTTACAATAATAACAGAATGTGCAATCATCCTGAAATGAAAGCAAAAATTCACTTAAAGAAATAAATGTAAAATAATTATAGATTATATGTCTTCATTTTGTTCATCCTTCAACCAGATCAAGAGAACATTTAAAATGTGCAGGAATAACTAATTCAGTCATCTCCAATATCTACCACCTTTTGGTCATGTAAAAACTATAGTTTTACACATTGTTCAATGTTCTCTTTATGAACATTTTTAAGAGAACAGCATATTCGTGTGCACCATGTGGAGGCTTGCTTTACATTCCTAAATATTTGAACAATATTTAGGAATACTGTACCCCAACATCTGTACCCCTGCCCAGGCCTTGCAAATTTTGGAGGCCGCCCCACAACTTAGACAGAATTCAGCCATCCAGACTTACAAACATGCAAGACCCAGCCCACCGTCCATCTTCCATTAAATAACCTCCCTGAGCGACCGTAACACCCCATCTGCTTTCGTCCACGGAACTTCCTTCTGCCCTCCTAACGCATCTCAGGGCGGTCAGCGCGCCCCGCATCCGACACGCAGACAGTCGATGAGTGTTCACGGGTCCCTCCAGATCCGGGGCCCGCACCGTCTCCCCACGGCCTCTGTGGGCTGGCGCGCATCACGGGAGGAGGAGCCGCAGCCAGGCCTCCGCTGCGGAAGGAGAAGGGCCTGTCGTGCGAGTAGCGGCTCTGGCCTCCCGCTCCTTCTGCCAGAGGTGGTGCGGTGGACACAGAAAACCTGCGGACCGCCCAGGCTGAGCACAAGAGCTGAGCTTCCCGTCACCAGGGGAGTGCATCGTCTTCCAGCCACACGCTCCCCACAGGTTGCCAAACTGCAAAACACTCAAATTAATCTGGAAGCCACAGCCCCACCAGGTAATTTCCAACACGTAATGAAACAGGTCAAACCCCCTTTTTCTTATCTGCGCAGAACAGATTCATTTCTCCCCAGCCGCCGAGAATAGCATGGTCTTTGTCTCTGCACACACGGCAAACCTACAAAACGGAGTTCGTGTGGCCCTGGGGGGAAGCAGGAGGCTGCTGCCCGTAGGAGGGGCCTGGCCAGACCCGGGCTGCCTGCTCGCTCCTGGCCCCCACTATCTCGTGCCACGGGCTGTAAGAGACACGGGATGACAGACTGAAGCGGTGCAGGCACATGTCTCTGTCTTCACGGCCACCCAGCTGCCATCCCTCCTGGTGCATCCATGGCACCTCCTATCTGTCCTCACAGAGACGGTTGACTTGTGCATGAACACACATGTTAATGTGTGTAGACACACGTCGCCTCTTACAACATTTTTAAATGCTCCAGTACTGCTCCATTCGCTTGACACGGTATGTTGGAGGAATATCAGCACATGCACATGTTCCGTCTCCTGGCTGATACTTGCTTACTATTCCATCAAATTAACATGCCACAGGGGCTGGGAAGCGAGCGTGGGTGGTTCCAAATCACAAATTTACTCTGGAAATGAACAGTGCCGCTGAGTAAGTACGTGCTGCAGGTCCAGCTGGGTAACAGGCAGTCCTCTAAATTACCTCCCACAGAGGATGTAACGTTTATTGAAGGATGAGTGACAAAAGTATGCTACAAAGTTTACGTACATTTTATTAAAACCCAACAGTAGTTGCTTAGAGCTTAGAACAACGTGGTGTTTCTGGGGAGAGGACTGTTTTATCACAGACAGCGTTGAAACTGTCTGTGCGCAGCAGCGGTACAATGTAGACTCAGTTCAGGGTTCATCTTACTCTCGTTGTCATTCTCTGCAGAAAATGCACCCTTTTGCCTGCGCTGGAGGAAGACAACCCCGCAGCACCACTGCGCCCTCCCCGCCATTAAGGCCGTGTCGTTAGAAGGCTTCTTCTTGTACTCTGAATCTAGGACAGCTGGCCAGTCAGCTCCCTCCTGTGAGATGGGGGTCACTGAGACGCAGCAGAGCCCACTGTCCCCGCACGTCCCCTACCCAGCCAATTTGCATGCAGGGGACACACTCCAGAAGGCAAAAGAGAAAATCACGTGTCACTTCCAGTCCTCCCCCTGGAAATGTGCCCCAGAGTGCTGCCTGGTGCCCACCTCTGTGCTAAGTCCGCGCTCCAGTGAACCCTGTGGACCTGGGGGGCAGCCCTGAGAGCCGCCAGCACCCCTGCCTCTCGGGTGGAAAACAGGCTCAGAGAGGTGCAGTGAATTGCCCACAGCCCACAGCTGACCAGGGGCAGGACTCTGAGGCCCGGCAGCTGGTTTAGCTCTGAACCTCCGGCCCAGGCGCTGGGTGTGACACAGCAAACTTCTAACCCTCGAGCAAGACTGTGCTCATCAAGTTTACTGGGTGTCCCCCCACATGGGAGAGATAAGAGCAGCAAAACAGAACTAAGGCGCCTGTGCGACCAGGATCGAAAAATGACATGGAAAGGGGGCATGGGCAGTGCCAAGGTGTCCTTCTCACACACACTCGCTGAGCACCCTGCTTGCACCAGCACCCCCCAGCCCCCCAGCTGCCACAGCAGAAACCTTCTTCCTCTGCCCCAGACAGGTCATCCAAGGAAAACATCACTGGGAGGACTCTGGGGCACACGTTGCTTGGGCTGGACCTCGGAGGACCATCTGGGAGGCAGAAAGGAACCCATCCAGTGTCAGGCTTCCTCCTTGAGAACCCGGCTCCATCGGGGATGCAGTCAACTCTGCGGTTGGCTGGCCCCTGACTCAGGACGCTGGCCTGGCGGTTTTGCATCAGGCTGCGGTCCTGATCCAACTTACTTCCTCCGCTGCTCTCACCCCAAAGCACAGCCACTTCCAGAAACTCTGGCAGCTGCTCAAGGACAGAGTCATGAACTTCTAAGATTCTCTGATGCATCAGGCTGTCAGAGTTCCCAGACCATCCTCGTGACCACGAGGTCCACAGCCCCTGGACAGCCACACCTTCCAGCAATTGGAACCTTGAGCTTTGGGAGGTCTGACCTGCTCCCACTCGTAGGTCAAGCCCAGGTTGGCCTCTAGCACAGCTTCCTCCCACCACGGCCTTGGCAGGAAGGCTCTCAGTCCTTCGTGACCAGGTCTGTGCATGGAAAGTCATGTAGAAAACCGAGGCTGCTGCCTAGGTGAATGCCAGAGAGAATAGCTCACAGGGGTTCTTGGGGATTTTTTGTGCTCCCCTTTCAAATGAGCCATCTGGTAACCATGATTCCGTCTCTCCCTTGCAGGGGCCCAGCATGGGCTACTGAGGGATTTTATGTCCCCTCCACTCGAAACTCCTTGTAGACACCAGGGCCCCACAAAGGGGCTTCACGGGAAAGAGGAAGGACCCCGTCTGTTTCTGCCTTCCATGCCCACCACACTCCATGGCAGCGGCCCCACCCTTGATCAGCCTGATATTTCACTTTCTGCAGAATCAGCCCTTCCTTGGCTGCAGCCCTTGGCAACCTCCTGTTGCACCCATGACCCAGGAAACAGCCCTTCCACGGGCCATCTGTGGAGCGCATCACGCAGGCTGGCCCTAGAGGTGGACAGGGACAGTCCGTGGAGTCTCTTTTCATCCTGCCACTGGGAATGCAGCTCCTCTGAAGACACTGCTCTGCGCCCACCAGCGTGCTGCTGCCAGTGAGCTTCCTGGGGAAACTGAGGCTCAGGGAGTAGAAATGGCTTATCTGGGGTCGCTCAAGCCGCAAGGCTGAAAAACCCAGCCCCATGCCACCATGTCCGTCGGCCACATCTGGTCCTTGGTCCCACCCATCGTTAGATGTGCCCAGAGTGTGGCTTCTACCTGCAGCCTTGATGGCCCTCAGAGCTCCTCCTAACACCCCTCTCCCCTGATTTCCTCTCCCCTCTAGTCTTGGCAGTGGGTCTTGGTCCTTCCCACAACACTCTTTCCACATCGCGGTCACTCAGCGGTTGCTGAGCCTCACCGAGTGCCCCAGTGCCGCAGAGCCCTTGCCGGGCAAGTTCCGTGAACCCTCTACGAGTGAACACCTCATTTCTGCCTCACCGCATTTCCCTGACCTGTCTGCCCATCCAAATCTCCCCACCCTTCCAGGCCGGCGCAGGGTCTCCTGGAGCTGTGCTGTCCAGAATGGTAGCCACTCCCCACAGGTGGCCATGATGTGCTGAGCTGCACAATTGCACCGGATTCCAAATGCACAACAATATTCTAGTGACAAGTTTTATAGTGGTTACTTACAAAGATGACATTTGAGTATAGAAAGTTAAATGAGACACGTAAAATTAATTTCCCCAGTTTCCTTTTGCGTATTTTAACGTGGCTACTGGAAAATTTGAATGCGGCTTGCATTACATTTCTATTGGACACAGATGCTTTAGAAAGAGAAAGTACTTTTAGTCTGGGAGAGAAGCAGAGAATCATTCTTCATTCACCAAAAATGTATCGAGCCGACGTTCATGAAGTACATGGAGAATAAGGCGAGTGCTCGCGGCCGGTTACAGTGAGAGGCACACAGTTATTAAGACGGGTGCCTGCTTCACGGGGGCTGCCTAGTCTGGGGCCAGAAGCTCATTCAAACCTCTGGGCTCCAAAGCAGAGCCGCAGGACGGCTCTGATTGTGGCAAAAATCCCACAGTTCGTGCATGTGTAGGAAGAGGCAGGTGGGAGGATTCCACAGAGAAGGGCCGTGGTTCTCTAACAAAACCCAAAATCACAGCAGCTGGAACAAGAGAGGGAGAACAGTGGTATTGTCTCAGACCTTTGCTTGAACATCAGAGTCCAGGGCCGATGGGCCAGTGGCACCTTGTCAAGGACCGAGGTGCCTTCCAGCTTACTGCTCTGCCAAGAGACCAAATTCACGTGCCTGCCAGTTCCTGGCCACCCGAGCACTTAAATGCGAGGAAGCTGGGAGACATTTTGCTGTTAGCCATGTGCCCAGCTCTACTTCAGGGGTTCTGTGACCACCAGAATGACAGGTGAGTGGACACAGGGGACAGCGCTCATTCTCGGCCACAGGCAGACCGTCTGAGCCAAGCCTGGATGAATGGCTCAGTAGGCGGAGGAGACAGGAGGCTGAAGAAGCAGTGCGAACACCACAGCATGAAGGCGTCTGACAAGTGTGAGGATGACTCAGTGAGACGGGAGGAAGACGCCCGGGTCTGGCCCGGAGCCGCAGAACTCTCTGGAATGTCCTCCTTACAGCCAGAAGCGCCAGCTCATTTCCTGGGTCATTTCTCAAGAGAAGCTGGATGTTTCTGTAGAAGCTCTGGGAACATCCTTCACCCGGAAGAGGAGCACAGCAGAGGCTGGGGCGCCAGAGCCGTCGAGCTCACTGGGCTGGGCGGGCGGGCACGGGCCCAGCAAGAAGAAAGGACCCGAGCAAGGGTCTCGAGCGTGGGCAGCAGCGGTCATCCGGCTAGGAAAACGCTGACTGGGACGATGAGCGTCGATTTCCTGCGTCACCGGCTCCCTCAGCTTGGCGAGTCCGCTTCTGACTCCCCAGGATGAACCTGCCATTGACGACCTGTACAGGGCGTGTGTGCCCGCCACCTGTCTGCCGTCTCCTCTCGCTCAAAGATGAGATCCTCCGGGGCAAGAGCTTCATTTGCTATGGCATCTTCAGCACGTGGGACAGAGCAGGCGCCCAGCTGGCATTTGTCGGAAGAGTGAATGAAGAAGTAAATCATTCTGCACCTGCGGTGAGGCAATCTGGCAGCACCAGGAAGAGACCCAAGAGTACGGTGCTGCAGTGACTTGTTCCCAGAAGCGCGGCGGCTGCAGTCACAGCAACTGTTGCTTCGGAATGTACCATGAGCCAGGCCTCTTGCTTGGTCCTCCCAACAGCCCTCCGAGAAAGGCACCGATCCCATTTACAAGCAAAGACACTGAGACTCGGCAAATCTCAGCGTCCTGCCGGAGGGCCCTCGGGTAGGAAGAGGCAAAGCTGGGATTCCAACTGAAGTCTTTTGGGTCCACAACTGCCGTGTTTTCTAGCTGTTTCTCTCCCGGCACAGCATTCTCTAGTCTCTCCATCAATTTCTCAACGACCGATGAACCCACGGGAAGGCACCAGAGGGACCGCCCACAGACAGGGACAACGATGGCGCTCCTCGGGGCGTGCCAGGTGCTCTGATGGCCGTGTTCTACCCCGTGTCTTCTTTGAGCTCGCTACTGCCCCCTGAGGACGGGGCTACCGTTTACTTCCTTAACAGGAGTTATTAGAATTCTGAAATTGCCTTTGATTTTTCTCTGGGCTCCGAATCCCTGAGCCACTGAATGGGAAATAAGGTAATCCTGATATTTCAAGCCGGTGAGCAGTTTTGCCAAAGTGTGTCTGAGCAGCTGGAAAAAGTGTTAGGAGACACGTATACCTGCCAAGGAAAAACTCCTGGGGTTGGTAAATAATGCAGGATCTTTACGGTGGGTTCCAAGGGGAGACTTCATTTTGCCTCATGCATCTTTCTTCTTTTAAATACCAGACGTTTCGGCGCAGAGCGCCCCTGTCACAGCATCACGGCACACATGTTGTGCTGACATCTGAAAGCGTTTAGCAGCACTACACACAGTTAAGGAGCCCGCCCAAACCATCGAGTGCAAGTGTGGGCAGCCCCCAGACTCCCAGCAGTGCCCCTCAAGAGGGAGCAACACGGAGGTCCTGACCACGTTGCCTCCTTCGTAGCCAAAACCGACAAGGCGGGTTCGGGTGGCTGGCCCTGCAAAGTACCAGGCACCCTGGTCTCCAGCCTGTTTCCCAAGGAGAGGTTCCGTGGGATACGGCAGAAACCAGGTTCTAGGACTGAAGAGACAGGGCAGGGGCCTGGCAGAAGCTCAGTCCAGGGTTCAAAGGCAAATGCTGGATGAATGGGGTGGAGGACAGCAGAGGTCAGAACTGAACAGGCAGCATCAAGCGCCAGGCCTGAGGGGGCAGGGGCCAAGCCATTAACTGGGCTCAGCAGGAGCTCAGTGGCTGAGCAGTCAGGCACAGCAACACACGGTCAGGTCCCTGGCTTGGCTGTAGCACTGGGATAGGGCCCCTTGCCCGCATAGGTGCTTATGAAGTGACCTGGACAGACCCACAGAATTAATGTCCAGATGGGGCTAGACGTGCCCACACGCACACCTTTGCCACAACCCACTGGCCCTTCTTCCCTGCTGGGCTGCACCAGCCCCAGCCCCGACGTTTGCAAAACCAGTCTGCTGCCCTCTGGCCACGGGAGGCCCAAGCTTCATTCCAAGCATCATTTGCTCCCTGCTCCTGCCAACCCAATGTGGCTCACCCACTATCCACGTTTGCAAATGGGGGTGTCAGAGTCTTGGGAACACTCTGGTGGCCTGGGATCACTGAAAAGTCCCACCAAAGCACCCATGTCCCTGAGCGAAGTGGAGAGTCCTCCTCTTCCGGCCTTCTCTCCCTGGCATTTGCTCTCCAGTTTCATAGAAAAGTGTTGGGTCACTGGACACATACTGCACATGTCCCTTAACTGCAGAACTAAATGCACACTCCTCCCCAAACTCACTCTTCTTTCTGTGTTGTTCCTGACTCAGGGCTTAACTTGGTTCACTCACAGCCAGAAGCCCAGGGTCATCCGACTCCTCCTCCCCTCCTGTCTCCCCAAATCAAACCAACCCCAAGTCCAGTGGCTTCTTTTATCCAGAGAACTTCTCACAGCTGGCCCTCCTACCTTTATACCTCTACCTTCTCTCAAATAATTATCACATTAGCCTCCAAGTTGGACCTCTAGCCCCTAATACTTCTGGAACGATCTTCCTAAAACATGAGTTGGATTGAGAGCTTCTCCTTGGAAGCCTTCGCGGACTTCCCGTGGGTGATGGATGATCTTCTCTCCTCACTGGGAATACACGACAGACCTGGGAAGCTAGGCCCCAGCATCCCCCCAGCCTCGCTCCCCTCCCTCCCGCCCTCCTGGCTTTAACCTCCAGATGGAAAGGATCTAACCAAGCTGTGCGGTGCGGCTGCAAAGCCCACGAACCACCAGGGTGAATGAAAGCACCAGGCGTGTGTGCGTTTTCCAGAGAGACGTCCAGTAGCTCTCAAATGACTCTCCAGAGTCCACGACTCAACCCCAGGTTAAGAAGCTTTGCTCCCCAGGCGGCACTCCGCCACAAGCTAGCCTCCGCTCGCCGTGCACATCACCTGTCAGAAGCACTCCAACCCTGTGGCCGTGACCATGGCAACAAGGACGTTACACTTCCATGCACAACAGACCCAGATTTTTAGAAAGCAACTCTTACTGTATCATGTGCGCTCTAGTCTTCACTGCTGTAGGTATTTCTTTTTTGTTTAATGACTTTTTATTTTATTTTTGATATATTTTTTAGTTAAATCTATTGGGGTGGCATTGGCTAATGAAATTATATAGTGTACAATTCTATGATACATCATCTGCATATTGTGTTGTGAGTTCACCACCCGAAGTCCAATCTGCTTCTGTCCCGAAGCCTTTGCCCCCCTTCACCCTTTGCTACCCTGCCCCCTCCCCTCGGGTAGCTGCCATACCGTCGTCCGTGTCCTTGAGCTTCTGTTGGTTTGTTTTTCTTGTTCGTTCCTTGTTGCTCAGTTATGTAGCCCACACGTGAGTGAAATCCTACGTTCTTGGCTTCTTCTCCAACGTATTTCACTTAGTGGGACATTTTCACGATCCACCCTTGTTGTCACGTGCGAATCTTTCCTTCCGCCTGAGCAGCATTCGACGGCATACATGTGCCACATCTTTGTCCATCCATTGAAGGACACATTGGTGGTTTCTGTCTCGGCCCCCTCGAATAATGCTGTAACGAACATGGGGTGCTTACATCTTCGTGGGCAAACGTTTCCAAATTGTTCAGGTAGGTGCCCAGAAGAGGGACCGCTGGGTCATGTGGTCACTCTGTTCTTCATTTTTCCAGGAACCGCCGCACATTCTCCGTAGTGGCGGTACCGGTTTCCACTCCCACCAGCAGTGAATGAGGCTCCTTTCTCTCCACAGCCTCTCCAGCACGCATTATTACCTGTCATGTGGAGGACACCATTCTACCAGCTGTGCGCTGGTGTCTCCTGGCAGTTTTGATCTGCATTTCCCCGATAGCTGGGGAAGTTGAGCGTCTTTTCATCTGTCTGTTGGCCATTTGTATGTCTTCTCGAGAAAAATGTCTGTTCGGGTTCTCTGCTCATTTTTTAGTTGGACTGTTTGGTGATGGGTTGTCATTTGTTTCCTTTCTTAATGCTGACTGTGACCCATCAAACTAATTTTACAGCCCAGTCACCAGCGGAGTCCAACCTGCAGGTTGAAACTTAGGTCTTAATGCTGTGTGGTCTTCGGAGTTCTCCATTGGTCTCTGTCTTAATCCCCAGCTGGACTGCGAGCTCCTGGGGGACAGGGACGATGACTCACACATTCTCGGCGTGGCCCGTGGCCCAGAGGCAGCACCTTAGAGGCTGGAGACAGTGGCTGGAGCCAATGTGGGAAAACACGAGGGAAATGGCCAACTACTCCCAGCACAGAGGTGGGAAGATAAAGACTTGATGGGAGAGGATTCCCTGGGTCGCACGTGGGGGTAAGCGGGGTCCCCCATAAAAGGGGGCTGGGTCAGTGCAGTCGCTGCCCACACGAGACCACCCCTAAAACGGGAGACACACAGACTTAGGCAGCAGGAGATACATTGGCCCGCCAATAGCGCAGCAGAACAGTAAACCTAAATGCTTTTGGGTCTCCCAGTAGAGATGAGAAAAAAATGTTATTAGTGAGAAAAAAAATGCTGCTTTGCAAAAGACACGAGCAAGGTGAGAAAGTACCCTTTTTTGTTATTAACCCTATTGATTGGTCTCTAAGACGGTGCTGCCTTCCGCTGTTAGCGCCGCACCAGGAGCGCCTCCCCTCCAGAGCGTGAGAAACCGGTTGACGCGTGGAAACCAGCAAACAGGTGGCAGTGGTGCAGGGTCGGACGGCGGCGTGACGCGGATGACAAAGTCAAGGGAGGGAGATCTCGTGCTCGAAGGAGGTCAGCCCCTCGGTCTAACTTCCCAAGGCTCAAGTGCTATTGTCCTGGCACAAACAATGTCACAGGAAACCGGGGGCCAGATAAGCTTGGGGGCCTTTGTCAACCACGGTGGCTGCTCCTAATGGCAAAGAGGCTGGAGGCAAGTTACTCAACTGCTACAACCTCCTTCTCCTCGTCAATGATTGAGAATGCGCCCCCTGTCTTTCACGTGTGTTGGCAATGGGGCGTCCGGAGACCCTGCATGCTCAGGACCTAGGACATAGTACACCCTCAATAAACGGCAGTCGCTGTGGCTTTGCATTCTGTCCAGGATGTCGACTGACTCTCGGTGTGTACGTTCCTGCGTTTGCCTCTTTGGCAGACTGAATAGTGTGAGGGCTCAGAGGGAAACCGATGCTATGAAGTGAAGAACCCCAGCCCTGAGTGCCCAGCCCAGTGCCACACCCCCTGTGAGCCGGAACCCACAGAGAGGCAGCCATGGCCGAGGCAGGAATAGTCCCAGCACCAGGACGGAGGGTGTGGGCCAGTGACTTGAACCCACACCAGCAGCTCAGATTCAAGGGAGATTTGGCTGAGACAACAGCACAGTGAACTTCTTTCCTAGAAGCTCTTGCTTCATGCCACCCCTCCCGCCCCCCACCAACCTCTCAGAATTGGGGCAATTCACCCTCCACCAGAAGTGTCCAACCCTTTAGCATCTCTGAGCCACACTGGAAGAAGAAGAGTTGTCTTGGGCCACACATTAAATACACAAACACTAACGAAAACTGACAAGCAAAAAAGTTTTAAGTAAATTTACGATTTTGTGTTGGGCCACATTCACAGCCATCCTGGGCCACACTGGACCTGCAGGCCACAGGTCGGACATGCCCAGGAGACACAGCAAGGGCTGTTCCTTGGCCACACCCTACTGGTTATGCTGCTCAGAGGCAAATTTCCGGTCTGTGTTCTCAGGCCCAAAAGCATGAAAACAGGGAAAGTTGTTCAGCTGGTCAGACGTGAATAAAACCAAAGACACTCAGCATCAAGTAGTTGAGAAACTACTGGGCTCCAGGAGACTGCCACGTGTCCCTCCTCCAACATACCCTCACGAGAATCCTGCTTTGAAAAGGAGATTCTCCCCTTTAAACGTACTCTTTCCATCACACGCAGGAGAAAGGGCCGGATGTCTGCCCAGCCAGCCCTGCAGAGGGGACAGACACCGCTCCTGCCCCTCTCAGAGGCCTGGACGAGGACCACGCTCCAGCCTGCCCTCTGGGAGTGAGAGTCCTCTGGGAGTGAGTTCCAGGGGGTGGGACCGAGCAGAAGTACCCTGGAGGCTGCACTTCTTGTCTCTCTTTTGTTCCCTTGTCCTTCCTGCTGCCTGGAATGTGACCACCTGGGACCATGAGGAGTGGGGGCTAGGGGTGGCGCTCCCTGGGGAGGACAGAGCGGTGAGTTGGGGGAGCCTGGGCCACCAAGGACTCCATGAATCACTTCTTTCCAGACCCGGTTCATACAAGGGAGGAATATAGTTCTCGGCTTCTGCGTGTGCAGGGACTAAACGGAAACGCCAACAGGGCACACCACACTTGGGCAGAGTCACTGCCCCAACCCGGGGCATGGCTTGGGGGCCTTGGGGGATAGTGCCCTGGGTGGTCCGTAGGGTCCATGTGCCCCCCGAGACTTCCTGGTCTCTGTTGTCCTTGCAATTTCTCATTGGAAGATGTCTTAGTCGGCTCAGGCCATCATAACAGAACACCCCAAACTTGGGGACTTAAAGAGCCAACATGGATTTCTCACAGGTCTGAGTTGAGAGTGAGGTGCTGGCCCTTGGGGCTCCCAGGGAGACCTCACAGAGAGACTGAGCCTTCTCTCTGTGTCCACACACGGCAGGGGTGGGGTGTCCTTCTGTGTCCCCGCACGGCAGGGGTGGGGTGAGTGGGGAGGAGAGACAAAGAGTCCTCTGTGACGTCTCCTCTCGCAGGGACACTAGTCCCGTCAGGTCAGCGCCCACCCTCGTGTCCCATTCAACCTCAATTACCCCATAAAGGCCCTCTCTCCAAGGACAGTCACATTGGGGTTGGGGCTCAACACATGAATTGGGGGACACCTTCAGTCCACACTGGTGAGAGGACTAGTCTTGCTGCTATCCCCTGTCCACTCTTTGGAGGAACCGAGGACTGCCCCTCCTCTCGCCTGCCTTTGGCCCCTGACTCCTGTCTCCTCCTTGGAGCCAGATGGCATCCTTGGTGCCACCAGCTTCTGCCGGCAAAGGGCCTCCCTGCAGCCGAGGAGACTGAGGTCTGAGGCAGGCAGGTATGGCTGGTGGGAGAGGCCCAGGTCACCAGGTACGGGCAGCAGCGGGGTAGGGGGTACGGACTGTGATGGACACCAAGCCCCTGCCCGGTTCTGACCCTTCCGGACCCGGGACAGCCCCTCCGGGGGCTGCTGTGGGAAGGCCATTCGGGGACCCTCGACCGGGCACGAAGCGCCCAGAGCACGACAGCCGTCACACGGGAACGCCACTCAGCACCAGTCACATTGCACGCCCGCGGTGGGGAGTGTTTGACTTGGCTCTGTGCGTGGTTTCACCGGCCGCACTTCCTCTGTACCGAGCAAGTGTTGCTCAGTGGGGCCGCTGGATTGTTCGGCACATAACCACATATTTGGAAAGAGGAGGGGTTTGTGTGAGTTGATTACATTGGCCAGCTTCCTTTACCTTTTCTGGGAGGCCCTTCTTCCCGTGTGTCTCGGTGACAGGTCTCACAGAGCCACACAAAGTGCATGGCATGTGAGACCTCACCCTGGGCAGCTTCGGGGATCCTGTCCGGGGGTCCCAGGAGGCCACAGAGCAGGGGCGGGAGCTGAGTCAGTGTCACCTCGAAAAGTCGCACTCGGAGAAAGCCATCAGCGTGAGCTGGCCTGTCTCCTTCCGTACTGGAGACTGGGAACTTGGATATCAAGTTCCAAGTGCAGTCCCCAAGACTTGGGTCACTGCCGCCGGCCAGCGTCTGGAGCCCTCCCTCCCTCCCTTGCGCTGCCCCCGCCCTCCTCCGGGAGGCCTTTCCTCTCTCCCTGAAGGGCGGCCTTCAATGGAAGAATGGCCATTGTTCCTTCTGGGAAAGTAAGGCCCCATCCCCTCTGTCCTTTCTCACATCCTGTTCCTGGTTCCTAAGTCCCACTTCAGCCACCAAGGCATCCGCCCACCTGAGCGCCTGCCCTCCTCCTGCAGACAACTCCCCCCTGCCCAGCCACTCCCCATGCTGCCCACTCCTCCCCTCTCCCCATCCCTGAGTTCGCTGGCCCCTGCCTTCTCCTCTCCCGCCCCTGGCCCTGTGTGGCCCTCCCTTCTGTCTCCCCGCTTTCACACTCTGTTCCTCATGTGACACCATTGTCCCAGGACCTAATGCGGAAAGACATCGGCAACCTCTGCTCATCTCAGCGGCCTTACCTGGCATGCAGACTGCAGAGAGCTTGGTGGCCTGTATGGGTGGGAGGTGTCTGCCCCCCATGTCTTTGTGGAAGAACCAGGTGGGGAGGCCAGGTTCTTTCTCAGACCCACAAGGTCACCTGCTTGCTCACCAGACCCCACTTCCTGAGCAACCATTTCTTTTGGCAGATTAACACCTGAGGACAGGCCCAAGGGACACCTGGGGACAGGCCGGTGTCCTATCCCAGCCTCAGGCCCCAGGGGAGCAGTGCTGGCCAGCTGGAAGTCACATCCTTTGTAACTTTCACAGCTCATGTCCTATTGACCGTCTGGACGCTCGGTTCCTTCTGAACCCTGAGGGGGTTAAGACGATCCTTCCCTGCACTGGGATGTGTGTGACCATAGGCGCTGAACCCAGGAGACTTGACCTGTGAACAGCACCGCTGCAGACCACCCTGGGACCACAGCCCTGCTCCCCTACCCTCCGCCAGCACAGCTCTCTGCCCTGGGCCAGCAGGGAGGCCCGGAGGGTGATGGGAACATGGCCTCTGCATGTGGCCTCCTGGTCTCCGACTCTAGTGTCCCCATCCTCTTCACCAAGAGAGGGAGAGAAATGTGCTTTGCGGGTTTTGTCGTTGAGTTTTCCGGGCGTTATGAAATACCCTAACAGCCCACACTTTACCCAACTTCAAACCAAAGTTGATGCCTGTGTACCTGCTGCAGGGGGTGGAGCTCCCTGCTCAGGTCCCTGGGCCCCAGCTGCCACCTTGCTCTCTAGGCTGGCCTGTTGGTCTCACCCTCAGCTGTTCTGCTTTCAGCTGGGCTTGGCCTACCTGCCCTCCAGAGGGTCCCTGCCCTAACACGTGCAGCCCTTTCCTGCTCAGCCCCCGTCTGGTTTCTTGTCACTGCTCACGCCAGCTCCTACACCCACCCAGAGTGTGCCCAGAGCCAGTCTGCTCCAGCTTCTCAAAGGGATGTCCAGGACAGCCATGACTGCCTCGGCCAGGGGATAGCCCCCACCTCCTCCTGTCCCCGTACCTGCCACAGCTCATGGGGGATCCTGTTGTCATGGGGGCCCCTCCACAGACTGGGACCTGGTTAGGTGACACCATGTCCCCAAGACAGGGCCACGCTGGGCAGCAGGAACACACGGCAGTGGCCATGCAGTCTGCCTGAGGTCCCCCCTTACACCTTCAGGGACGATGTGTCAATTTGTATCAGGAGGCCACTGGGTCCCTTTCACTAACACTGGGACACACACATGCATGTGCACAGGAGCCTGAGCCTCACTCCTGCAGTGAGTCATGGGGGTGACACTCCAGTGACATGGTCTTCGTGTGTTCCAGTGTCCAAGGCACCTGTGTCTGGGCCAGTTCCCTGGCCTGGTGCACGTCAGCAGCTCCACCCAGAACCTGCCGCATGTGGAGCCCACACCAGTAAATGGATGCCCGCCACCACTTCTGTCCAGCATCTGGTGTGACAGCAGCCTCTACCTATCGGTGCTATTGGGAGGACTAGATGTGAGAGAATGAGTGGAAAACACCAGAGCCCCGAGGGCTCATGGGTGTATACTAGCTGTGGTTGCCACGCTGGCCCTCTAGGCTGTTGCAGGTGCAGGTGTGAGGGTTGACCACACAGCCCATGGCAGCCCCTGAATGCTCAGTCTTGTGACTGCCGGGCCATGCCAGCCTGAGCTGGCCCAGAGAGGCTTGGCGGGCCCTCACCTCTGAACAAACGTCTACGTCTTGCTGAGTTTCAGAATCTACCTTACTAGGCGAGGCCTTTCTCTTAAAGGCAGACTCCCAAGTCGGACGGTCAGCGGTCACCTCATATGTTAGGTTTATCCGTATGCATTACCTGTGTTCTCTGCGCTCTGACCCTCCTGGCCCGAGAAGACTTGAAGAGCTGATTGTCTGGTTCTTCCTCCAGATCTGGGCCCCTGAGGGCCACCTCTCCCCAGCCGCCTCTGTCCCATCTGTCTCCCTTCCTCCCCGGGGGACCCGGCCCAGCCCTGGCCTGCATGAGACACAGGCTGTCAGGTTGACTGGAGCCAGGGGCCTTGACATCAAGCCACAGGTCAGAAACTGCACTGGCCAGGATATTTCTTAGACCCAGAAGAGCTGGTGGCCTCTCTGTGATGTAAGGGTCAGCAGTGGGCAGCATGCAGATTCACGGACTATGTGTCAGAGGTCACCCCATCGACAGGGGTGACTGCATGGGTGCTGGGCAATGGTATGGGTTCCCAGGACCAGGATCTGCTGGTGACATCTGAAGGTGGAGCCTGGGGAGGGGGGTGATGGGTAAGGGGCAGGGACCAGTGCAGGGCTCCAGGGTCCACAGTTGCTCAGCACTGACTTGTCCTAGTGATATGGTTCTTCGGAAAGATTTGCATAAACAGACAAAGCTTACCTCTGCATCATGTTTTCCAGAATTGTCCGATCCAGTCTCCTTGGGTTCCTTTCCTTTCATTTTAAATTTGTCTGTTTAGCTTAGTCTTCTGAGCCCCAGACAAGGACGTCCCTGTTCCTTTCCTACAGCCACTTAGATTTTGATCATCAGGCTCATAAAAACAGTAGACACGTCTCTGCCTCTGCACCATAAGCAGCCACCCAGGACTGTGCATTTGCAGCTGGCCTTCAAACGTGATCTGCAGCTTATGGGCAGAGACGACTCTGGTATGCTGCTTGCTCCATACGGAGGGGGCAGAAACGCCCACATGCCAGAGCTCGGACGTTCCCAGATGAGCCAGGGCATTCTGAGGCTTTCCAGTCCCTATGGGGGCCGTGACACCAAAAGCCCACCTTAGTTTGACATCAGGAAAACAGCGGCCCTACTTCCTCATTGCTTAAGGGAGTGAGAGGCCCAGAGAGAAGCCCAAGTTAACCAACCAGGAGTCACGGCTGGAAGGGAGAGACACCTGGAATCCATCAGCCGGTCTTCCCTCCTGCCTGAACCCACAACCACGGCATATCAGGGGTGATGCTATAACCACCGGAGCTACCCAGCCAGGGCCATTTTATTTTTATCTTCACTCTTGTTTTTACAGTCCTCACCCAGGGGCTTTTTTCCCCCATTGATTTTAGAGAGAGAGGGAGAGAAACATCAGTGCAAGAGCAGAGGGTGGATGGGTGGCCTCCTGTACACGCCCAGACTGGGGATCGTACGTACCTGGACTGAAGGATCAAACCCACAACATAGGCATGTGCCCTGATGGGGACTTGAACCCACAGCCTTTCGGTTTACGGGACGACACTCCAACCGAGTGGCACCAGCCAGAGCTCATCTTTGCTCTTGAAGGGTATTTTTGTTGAGCAGAAAATTCCCAGTTGACAATTATTTACTTGGATCATGTTAAGGCTGTTCCATTATCTCCTGGCTTTCATTGTCTCTGTTGAGAAGACTGCCGTAACTCTCCTTTTTGCTCCTTTGACAGAGACCGTTATTTTCTGGCCTCCCCTGATATGCTTCTCTTTGCTTTAATTTTCAACAATTTTGCTATGATATACATAGGTGTGGACATTTTTATATTTCTCATGGTTGAGGTCCTTAAGGTCTTGAATCTGTAGCTTTAGCTTTTTCACCAGTTTTGGAAAACGCTTAGTCTTTTCTTCTTCAAATATTGCTTCTTTCCTCACTTTTCAGGATTCCAACATGTACATTACACTTTCTCTCATTATTTTTCTCTCTCACTCTCTTTCAGCTTTTCCCTCCTTTTGTTCCTGCATGTTCTTCTGACCTGACATGCAAACTTCAGCTTTATCTAGTGTGCTGTGAAACTCAGCCATGACTTCTTAAACTTGGTTGTCAGATGTTTTTAGTTCAGGAATTTCTGTTCAGTTCTTTTTCATGGTTTCCAATTCTCTTCTGAAAATTCCAGTTTTGTCTTTTGTCTCCTTGAACATGGGAAGCAGACTTATCTTGCCGTCCATGACTAACAATGTCGCTATCTGGAGATGGGAGTTTGTTTCTATTGTCCATTGTTCTGCTGGTTTTTTCTTTTGTTATCTTTTCTTCTTATTTAGTTATGTTTGCCTTTTAGATTGGACATATTTGCAACATTAATTATGCAAATAAGTTGAGGCCTAGGAGGATGTCACCTTTCTCTAGGGAGGATTTACTTTCCTGTCTCAGGGGCCCGGGGACACTCGTACTCCGGGATTAACTTAGTCCAGTTTCATGAATTCAAAGGATTTGAAGGGGAGCTATAATGTCTGCAAAGGCCTGGCTACTTCTCATTCGCATTTTCTCCTATGGTGCAGTCCTTCAGGGGCCCATGTCAAGGTAGGGGTTTTCCTGGAACGCCTACCTCGGCCATCCTGGGACCCCAACCCCCTGATTCTCTAGCCACATGTGCCATCAGAAGCGCTGTCTACCTCTCTACCCTCTGCTGACTGACCTGTACTTGGCCAATAGTTCAGAGGGAGAGCAGCTTTAGATTCTGGGTTTACCTCCTGGGCCTCCACTTCCCCAAGTTCTCGGCTTGCTAAATCTTCGCTCTCGTGTTAACCATCTGATGCCTCCAAGCAGATGATTTTTATATTTAGTGCAGCTTATATGTTTGCCTTCATTGCAAAGGTTAATATGAATGACCTATTCTTCCATAGTCCCCTGCCTCATTGCCAGCTGTCTTGCTTTTGTGGTTTCTCATCTTTTTAAAGCAAGCCCTTACTTGCGTGACTTGATCTCCTTTCTCTGTATGCTTGTCTAGAATTGAGAAGCTGCTCGCTGTCCCTTGACAGTGGGCATTCCCCTACAGACAAGTTCAACAGTCCTGTCTACCAGCAAAACCAGGCTAAACCTGGACCCTGTGATTCTTGCCAGTCACCAGCATGGGTGGTAGCGTTTTGGGTGATCGTTCTTGCTACAACAGTTTATCAACTCCTTTTTTTCCAGAATAACAGTGACAAGTCTGCTCAAATGAGTGTTCCCATCGTGATTGACTCACTTGGCCAGACAAGTTTACAAGTCAGTGGAGAATAGTGGAGGAGGGTCAGAAAAAAGGAGAGAAGCAAGAGGAAATTTATAACATTTGATATTATGCAGCCTGGCATGTAATCTTTTATAAGAGTTCTTTCTCCCTTGCGCCTACTTTTTCTCTCTCTCCTTTTTAGTGTCTGTTCAAGGGTAATCCATTCTGCTGTTTCTGTGACCCGAACATACATTCTTGTTTGAAAGTCACCAAAAACATCCTCGTGGCCTATTCGGTGGCCTTTTCTCAGTTCTCATTCTCCTTGATCTTTTTGCAGAGTGTGTGGTGGTTTCACCCCCTCTTCTACGTTCTCTCCTCCTTCAAGTTCTGGGGTGCTTGACTTTTTATTTCCATGATGACTCATTCTTTGTCAACTTGCATTCCTGTCTCCTACTTCTGAAAGGCAAACTTTCTAAAGGTTCTTGGCCCCCTTCTCTGCCTCCCTCTTGTCATCTCCTCTCTTCCTAGAATCTTTGCCTTTGTAAATTCATGGCTCCCACCGTTCTTTTTGTGTGATCTAAATATCTGGCCCGAGCTTCTCTGCAGAGCTCCAGCTTTGCATGTTGGAATAGCTGCTAATGTTTTCTATCTGCATGTCCTAGAGGCCCCTCATAAATATTTGAACAAATGATCTCATACTTTACCAATAAACTTCCTCTTCCTTCTGATTCCCCCATTCATTGGTCATATATCGTGACTACCTCCTTATACCCATTTTTTCCTCTACATTATTTGCCCTTCCCTTCGTCTCAACTTGTTCAAACCCATATAGCTTTGAAGGACTAGCTCGATGCCTCCTCTTTCAAGAAGCCACTGAGTCATATCCAAAAAGTATGGGTTATATCCAAAGCACTCAGAGATCTTGTTCGAATCCAAGCTCCATCACTGTGTGACTCTGTGTAAGGTTTTAACTGCTGTGAACTTGAATTTTCTCATCCATAAAAATGGGAGTAAGAGTGACTAACTCACAAGTTATTAAAGAGATTAAGTGAGTTATTTATGAATGTATTTTATTTCTTTTACTTACTCCTGAAGAGTGAGATTCATTTCTAATTAGTATATCCCAGGTACTTATTAAATAGTTATCAAATGAGTGCATATTGCACAGTTTGCCAAACAACATGGTAGCAATGTCAGCATTTTATTCGCCGATTAAAAAAATCAAAGCCACTTCATTTTGCTCCATTGAATATTTCTTGATTAGATGCAGTCACTGCTTTGACATGCTTGTTCGTTTTCCATCCACTTGAATGGCTTGATTCAACGTCAAATGCCTGCTCAGATGGGTGAAATGATCATGAGCTTCTAGAGCCACTGAAGCCTCCAGCTGGTGCTGCCCTCACAGGTGCAGGGACATTGGGCGATTTCTAGTGGGTTGAATTATGCAGGCGACCGGCCTTGCTGAACAGGTCCCCAAATCCCATCACCTCGTTTTATTTTTGCTTAATTTATCCAGATAACTGCTTGAACTCTTCACTTCTCCTGATCTTTGTTGAAAAGGCTTTTGATTCTGGGAAGCCATCGGTTCCTACTCCCCTATTCTCATTTCCCTCTGACTTTCTTTCCTCCTCTGTGACCTTAAAGGTGGGCAAGGCTGGGTGTAGCTGTCCTAGAAAACCAGCCCTCGGTTGGGAAGTGGCCTTTTTCCAAGGGCTCGTCAGGCCCAATGTACCTGTCTGCCAGGTGGCTGTGCCAAGCACTCGTCTCCCTCTCAGTCTATCACACACAGCTGAACGTGTTTGGCTGAAGCTCCAGCAATTTGGTGACTCATTTTTGCTCTTAGCTGAGTGTAGTCCATCTGGGCAGAGCGTGGCTCGCCCACCTCCTGGTTCCCTTGGCTGGTGGTGTCTGGCAGCCATAGTAACAGCTCCTTTCCTCTCTCTGCACACCCCCCATTAGGTGAATCCTTCGAGGGACAAGTACATGGAGGTGAGGTGCCGTGAGGTAGGGACACAGAGTGGAATTCCCATGGAGTAACTGGGAAGGTTCTCAGAACAGAGATCGCTGGTCACGGCCAGTGCAGTAGGCTGAGTAATGGCTCCAAAGACATCAGGGCCATCCCTGTAACCCGTGTATGTTAACTATTTGGGAGAAAGAACTCTGCAGATATGATTAAAGTAAGGGTCTTCAGATGGAGAGATTATTCTGGATCATCCGGGTAGTCCCTAAATGTCACCACAAATATTCTTGTAACAGCAGCGGAGCGGGAGTCGTGCACACGGGCGCGCACACACGAGAAGGTGGTGTGGAAATGGGGGTGAAGAGAAGAACGAGGCATGCTGGCATCCACCAGAAGCCGGACGAGGCCAGGAGGGAACTCTCCCCTCGAGGCTCCACCAGGAGGCTGGTCCTGTTGACACCCCGATTCTGGGCCAGTGACGCTGATTCTGGACATCTGGACTCCAGAACCATGAGACAATAAACGTAATAGTTTTAAGCTGCCAAGTGTGTGGTGATTTGTTAGCACCGCCTCGGGAACCTAACGCAGCATCACAACGAGGGCAGAGGTAACCACTGAAAGATCGTTTCCGGGCACGAAGCCCCCACCCACAAGCCCGCGTCTAGGGTCCTCCAAATGCTGTGTCACAGTAAGTCGCAAACAGGCATTGAGCCATGTTCTGATCGGTGTGTTCCGCAGAGCACAGGGCCACCCTCATTGGCGGAACCAGGAACTTGAGCTTGACTCCTCACTGTGGGGGAAGGGATCCTGCCACTGAAGCTGTGGGGAGCCTCGGCGGGTCACCCCCTCTGGGGTGGGCAGGTCGGCACCAGCAGTCCTAGGGGCCAGCATTCATCATAGATGTCATCAGTGTCTTGCAGCTACTGTGACACTCATCTGAGAGGCAGAGTTTTGAGGAAGGGAACTTCTTCTGAATTTGAACATGAACTGGCAGGGACCTTGATTATGGGCCCAGGAAAGTACAGGAAACAGCAATCTTCTAAAGCCTTAAACTACATACTGTCCCCTGTAGCAATGCAAAAGGACAGCCCAGGCAGTAAGAGCGACAGGATGTAGGCGAGAGGAGAAATGGTGGTGGGTGGGGCCAGGAGAGGTTACGGCCGGGAGCGGGGCTTGAACCGGCTATGACCAGGAGCTGACTGGCAGGTCAGAGTGAGAGGAAAGTCCCAGTGGGATTATGATGGGAGCCAAGGTAAGAGAGAAGGCACATCCACAGAGCGGTGGGGACAGCAATGGCGTCTCTTCTGGTGGCACTGAGGCTTTTGGGTTAGACAGAAGAAAAGGTTGGAAAGGTCATCTGCGTAGCTTTGGAAAGGCCAGGCCACACGAGGTCCACAGGATAGTGGAGGAGGGCCCCCTGTGGAGGAGGGCAGCCGAATGGGGGGGCCTTCTGGGAGGAGGCTCACATCAACACAGGTCCCACACAGCAGATGGCAGTGGGGTGCGAGGGAAGAGATCTGGCTGAGGACACATTCTGCAGGGGAACCCACAGGACCCTAGGGCTGTGGGGACAGTGAGGCTGGACGTGCATCAGAGGTGGAAATGCCAGGAACAGGGAGCTGGCTCAGGCCCCTGGAGGACAGCACAGCAGTCAGGACCATGGGGGCATGTCCAGGGTCGTCTGCACTGCACCCACCCTGTCCCCAAGTGCCATTTCAAGTGCAGCTTCTCTGGGGAAGGAGGCTCCCGGGGCGGAGGCAGGAGAGGCCGGGGAAGCCTCGGGGGGCGGCCGCAGGCACACAAACCATGTTCTCGGGGTGAAGCAGTCAGATGCCCAACTCTCAGCCCGTGGGGCAGGCTGGGGGTTTCTCCTCGTCCTATGATGTCGGTTTCAGTTCTGTAATGAGTCTTCCTGAAAATAAGTAGCAACATGAAAACCAAAAGCCCTCTTGAAGTGGCAGGATGGAAAATGAGCTGTGAAGAACTGGCGTGCTTTCCATCCCGGGGGCCAAGTCTTTCTCTCAGGGCTGCAGCCCGGCCTGGAACTCCGTGCGCCCCCACCTGCCCCAAAGCCTGCAGCGGGGCCTCCCTGACATCTCGGGGGGGCGGCACACCTGGGCGGAGATTTTCCGGGTGGCTCCGGCGATCGGCAAGTCTGTTAGCGCAGACTTTTTCACAGGTGCTGTAGGGACGGTGGTTTCTCAGGGTGCACCCCCTGCAGCAGTTGTGTTTCCGGGCTGGTGACTCAAGATGACTGGGCGGGTGAGGGAGACAGAATGGCTTTTCTGGGGCATGAGGTCTCTTCCAGGTAAACAGCTACTTTGAAAACCGGGGAGAGGACAAGGGGGGAGGAATGGAACAACTGCAATAGCATAAACAACAAAATAGAATTTAAATAGAATAAAGTGACCTTGATAAAAAGAAGGAAAACCGTGCAGATGGCAGTCACCAGCAAGAGGTTTTACCCTGAGCACTGCGGTCCTTTCTGGGTCTCCCTGCTCCACGGTCGCCCTCCTCCAGCGTGCCCTCAGCTGATTGAAACAACAATGGGAAGCCTCGGCCTTGGACCCACCACACTTCCTCCCCAGAGCTCTGCCACCGGCCAGAGTCAGGACATCGGGATAAAGAAAAAGGCGCTCCTTTGTCTGGCCGGCCGGCCAGTGCTCCACACAGCCTCGCGTTGAATGGAAATTCTGCTTCCGTCCCCGCAAACACGCAGCCTGCGTTTCCGGCTTTCCTGTTAGTGCTCACTCTCACCCGACAGCTCTGACACTTTGACTGATGGATCCACCGATTTTTTTGAAACCACACTTTTTAAAAAGTTGCTCATGCAGACACACACAGGGGAAAAAACATACAAAAAAAAAAAAAAAAAACAAGCCTGCGTAAAAGCTGACTAAGCACTAAGGTTTGCCCCTTAAGAGCAAGGGCCAGGACAAAACGCTCGCTGTAGCTGACTGCTAACACACACAGCTCAAGTTCGCACAAGCTGTTAGCACTTCACCGTCTTAGGGGCGAATACCTCCCCCAGAGCTTCCCCTCGGTGTTTCGGAGGAAGGCACGGGGAAGCGCTGCAGGAAAGACAGTTCGGTGGCCGTGAGTCCGTGCCCACACCACACAGCCACAGCCCCACATGCTGGCGCCGCCTGTCCGGCCCCAACTTTGTCCCACCTTCCTCTTCACCTGGTGGGACTAAGTTTCCAGAGCCAAAGAGTAAAACGTCTTAGAGGTCGCCTTGGACCCAAATTCCAAGACTGTTGTTAACCCAACGCTGGCGGAAGGGTGACATTTTCTTCCAGTGGAATTTTCCATTTAAGATAAGGCAGTGGGGTGCAAACAGACTCCCTTCTCCTCGGGAACCCAGGTTGCTGCTCCTGGGTCTCAGGATCCGCTGACTCGAGCCATGCCCCCTGGGCGGGCTACCTGAGTAAGGGGCGATTCCCGGAGGGGTTCACAGGCTATGCAGAGGTGGGAGGTGCCTGCTGGACACTGTGCTGCACTGGCTTGGAGGAAGGGGTGCTCACTTGTTCAATAACGAGGAATGATCCCCACCCGCCGGTGAGCCCCACTTGGGAAAGCTTCTGGGGCCTCGAGAGTGACTGCTGGGCATCTACCAGCAGGCCGGGCACCGTGCTGTCTGCAGCAGACAAAGTCAGGGCCTGCCCTCCCTGGCCTACCCTCCAGGCCAGGGTCCTAGGCGTTTTCTGCAAAGGGCCAGGGAGTGAATATTTCCTGCTCTGTGGGCCATATGCCTCTGTCACACTTATTCCACTTGGTCACTGTGGGGGGAAAGTAGCCACAGGTGAATGGCATGGCTGCGTTTCAATAAAACTTTATTTACAAAACAGTCGTTGGCAGAATCTGGCTCACTTATCTCCCGCCCAGATTTTGCCTCTGAGCTTCTAAGGGGTAGAAATGAGTTCCTACTCATGCTTGTCTCCTTAGTGCCAATGGTGGGACCTGACACATGCTGAGTGCTGACTAACAGTCCGTGAAGATCTTCCAAGGAAAATGCTGTGTCTCCACGTGTATTGACAATTCGCACCTGGAGCTGCACTTGGAGTCACAGCACCAGATTGTTTACATCAAAGGACCCTCATATATCGTGCACACACACAGATATCACCTACACGCACACTTGTTACACGTGCGACGTGACATTTGCCTTCAAGGAGTTTGTAGTACAGTAGCTGAACCCATAGGGGAAGAAAAGAAAGATAAAGGCAAACTTTGATGAACCAAAAAACAAACACAAAACAAGAAACACACTGAAATCAAAAGTTGGATTCTTTGGAAACTGACTTATAAAAACAAAACCCTGCAAGACTGAGCAAGGGCGGCGAGAGAAATGAGGAGGCGACAACAACCAGTGTCAGCCGTGATGAGGACACATCCCGACAGAGCCCGCCCCCACTGAGGGCCAGGAGAAGCTATTATAAAGAATGTACTGGAATATGACTTCCATTCTACTGGAAGTTTTAGATAAGTGTATCAGAGTTGACACATTTTGATACATACAACTAAGAATGGGAACCGTAAGTAGTCCAAGAACTATAAATAAATTGAATCCACCATTCAAAACCTTTCCACGGAGAAAGGCGACCAGGCCCGCCCGAGCACATGTGCTCGGGGATCGCACAGCTCCGTCAGAACCAGCCCTGGACGGGGAACGAATGGCCCGCTGTCCTTCGAGAGGAGGACAGACAAACCTGTGTCACCATAACGAGAGGCGACCGGTGCGTGATGCGAATGTGCAGAGGACAGCCACGCAGGACAGCGCTGGGGAGCGTCCTGAGGATGGCGTGGCGGGGCGGGGGCCGTGCGGGGATGAACACGCCCTGTGTCTTTACACTTACATGAAGACACAAAACGGGCAAGCCAGAACGTCGGCATCTGAGGACACGTATTTTGATGATAAAGGTTACAGAAAATGAAGCGCATTTCAGCGGGGATGTCAGACAGTGGTAACAGAGGCGGGGAGGCGGGGTGGAGGCGGGGAGGCGGGGAGGGGCTGGGGGAGCTTCTCCAAGGCAGCAGCCTGGCTGGTAAGAACACTCGTGTCGCTTTGAGATAAACCACTGAGCTCTATAGGTCTCTGCTGTGAGCACTTTTCCATGGGTACGCTTTATTTTATAGTTTTCAAAGTGATGAGAGAGACGGGGGAGGGAAGGGGGAAGGAAGAAGACAGAGGGAGAGAAGGAAGGAAGAAAGCTAGCGGTCCATTCGAGACAAGGGACAGGACTTCTGGAAAAACTCCCCCGAGCAGGGACAGCAAACTCAAGTGCCCAGAAGCATCAGAAAGCTCTTCAAGAATGAGCTAGGCTGGGGGTGGCAGGGAGAGCAACCCACGATCAGCAACATCTGATACCCGGTGCTCATGTCCAGGAGGACAGTCCTCGGTGCTGCGGAGACGGTGGCCCGTGGACCACATGTGCCACGTGTCAGGGCGGCTGCCTGTCAGGTCCGGAGTGAGCAGAGGCCCAGTCCAGCCAGCTCTCCAACTTTCCAAGATGAGCCTACTATCTGGCTTTTCCTGTTTCTTAAATGTTGATAGCTAAATCAAATTATTTTAAATATCATTCGGGCTGAACAAACGCCATTCATGCTCCCAATGAGGCCCTGTGGGTGAGCCACTCAGCACGTCTCAGGAGGCACCCAGCGAGCCCATGGCAGACTTGGGGCACAAGAAGGCTGCCAAGTGAGAGAACAAGAGAGGCAGGAAATCCAGGGGCCCCTCGCTGGGAGGGTTCCCTGCACCATCCAGAAATCAGCAGGCCCCCTGGACCGAGGGCAAGGGAGGGAGCGGAGCCCTAGAGCCCAGGGGACAGCCAAGTTAGCAGAAGTGGCAGAGTCAGGGGTTTCGGAATTCAAGAGCTCCAAAAATAAACCTTTCCCTTGTATCACTTTTCTCTTTTTACTTTAGTCGCTCTCAACTTGCGTTATTCTTTTTAATTCTAGCAATTCTCCAGGCAACCCGAAATGGGAAGCAACTAAAGCAACGGTAGGAATAAGCCGCTATGCTCATTCTGCTTTGGGCCCACAGGTTCCAAAGGCAGGCGCACGCACACTGCCTCCCAACGACCCCGTCGTGGCTTCAGACCGCAAGCCTGGGCCAGGGCCGACTGCGCCTGCGTCCCATCTGCCTCAGCCCCGGGGTGCCTGCCAAGAAGGGCAGGAACCGAGGAAGCAGCTAGCAGCACATAAGAAGTGGTCAGCAGTTGGGGACAGCTGGAGAAAGGAGGGCCAGTGAGCCAATATCAGAGTTTGGGAAATAGGGCTTTGGCTGAACAAAGTTCACTGTTGTTTTCCAAGAAAGCAGAGCCTCGTGGAGCCACCCCAGAGAACAGGGCAAGGAGCAAGGCATCAAACGCTGGCTCTCGACCCCTGAGGCACAGTGCACTTGGCCACCCAACAGTGACCAGACCCTCTGCTGCTCCCTGGACGGGGTGGGGGGGGAGGTGGTGGCTCAGAGTCAAAGGGGAAAGGTGGACAGGCAGTCAGAGCAAGCCCAAGACAGTGGTGAGAGCCAGATGAAAGGAAACCACAGAAAGGCCTCTGAGCTTCCCACGACCTATGCAAATTCCCTGAAACTAATCTCCCTCTAATAATTCCATCTTGAACATCCAGAGCTGTTTCACCCCCCATGACCCCTACCTCTTCAAGTAGTGAGCTCTCGCCCGGCCGGTGTGGCTCAGTTGGTTGGAGCATTGTCTCCTATACCAAAAGGCTGTGGGTTCGAATTCTCAGTTGGGGGATACACCTAGGTTGTGGGTTTGGTCCCCAGCAGGGACACGTGCACAGCCAATCCACATCAATGTCTCTCTCTCTCTCTTTCCCTCCCTCCTGCTCTCTCTAAAATCAGTGACTATGTCCTCAGATGAGGATAAAAAAATAATTTTTTTAAATAAAGTAATGAGCTTTTCAGTGCTAGCAGAGTTTGAGTATTAGCTCAACTATTATCTATCAAAATTCTCTTACATGGACAAAAGGTTGGACTGTTAACTTCTAATTCCTAGCAGTGTAATTAGACAACTGGATAATCCCTTTGAGTATCCATGTGTAGGAAGTTGAAGGATGCTTTGGCAAACCAGGTTGTTGGCAAATAGGTCTGATTATCTGCAAATTAGCTAATTGAGGTTCTCAGGTGTGAAGCAGAACTTATTTTAAGAAATTAAGTCTATTTGTATAATAATTTTATTGAAAAGCAGTGAATTCAAAAACAATTAGAAATAAGACAGCTTCCTCTTTAACTCTGTGCTGTTTTTAAATTGTTTCTAGCAGACCATCTGTTAGAGAGGCTCTTTGTAAATTAGTTAAATATTCTTAGAAGTCACTTTTATCTTTTAACTTAATAGAAGTATTTTTACTAATTTAATAGCCTATCAAGGCCCATGCTTTGCATGTGTTCACCCCGGTCACTCCCAGCCCCGCACCTGGAATGTAATAGGCAATTAATGGATGTTTGTTGAATGAATTAGTTGCAAAGACAAAACACGTAAATTCTTCATTTCTGCGTGTTGGCAATAACAGCATTTTGAAGGATTGCTCTGTCATTGGTATGATTGTCCCCATTTTACAGATGACTCACTGAGGCTGGGGAGTGGCCAAGCCAGGTCAAGGCCAGGTCTGTCCCACTCCTGAGCTGAAGTCTCAGCAATCGGGTTAAATGAAATTTCTCCTCTGCCCCATGTACACGTGTTAAGTGGCACCTGCAGTATGTCGGGCAGATGTAAACTTCTGTGTCACCAGGCTGTAGGCCGCCAGCTCCCCCTGGGTGTCCCTGCCTCCCCAGCTGCTTCTGTACAGCCAGCAGCCGCCCCTCCCCCCAGCCCTAAATCACTCCCAGGCTCTTTGTTTTCCCCACAGCTGCTCAGCAAATTCCTCGATTTGAAATTATGATCACAGGTTAGAGTGCTCCTTAAAATAATTTTGCCAAATGTTCCATCTCTCTGCGTGGATGAATATAAAGGGTAAAAATTTAAAGAGTAAAACAAAAAAAAAATAAGAATTTGCTTTGTTGAAGACAAAAAAACATCATGGCCGCCCCCACAGCCCTGGCTTGGACCTGAAGGATTCTATCCTCCTGCAGGCTGGCCAACTGCTGGACCTCTCTGAGGCCTCAGCTGGGGCTGGCGAGTGCGGGCTTGGGGCCGGCCAACCACAGATGGAGGGGGCAAAGGTCAGGCGGGTGTTGGTTTGTTTAAGCAAGTGGAGGCAGAGTGGGGGTAGACCCTGGTTTCCAATTTCCAATTTCCTGTGCTAGGCCCTGATTGGCACTCCTGCCCGCCCGCCGGCCTTTCATGTGTGTGCTCCCTCTGCAGAACAAAGGCGGACGTGGGGACACATAAATGAGCTGGACAGACAGGTCTTCCCTCTCTAAGGTAGAGTTTTCTCTTGAATTCTGGAGAGCTCCAACTCTGAGTTTGGCAGGGCACCGGGCAGACCACTGTCTCTGGCTCCTGGCTCCCTCCCCTTGGACATGGCCCTGAGCCCTGAGTGCAGCCTGCCCCCAGGTTGGCCCGCTGCCCAGAGTCCCATAAGCAGGTGGCTCTCTGGGTGCCTATGGCTCCAGGGTCTTTGGAGGTGGGCCTCGATCAGTCAGAACAAGAGGGTCTCCATCACCCCAGACTCCATCCCAGCAGGTGGAGTCCACTTAAGGCATTCCCCCCGTTTCCTGAGGCTTCCCCTTTGCCTGAGAAGTAGGTGGGGAGAGATGAGCAAACCCCTCCAGGCAAGGAGGCCTCAGCCAGCAGGCCCCTGGCAGGCACGCCTCTCAGCAAGGGTTCCAGGAACCCAGGGAGAACTTGTGCACAGCCACCTGGGAATCTTGCCAACAGGGAAAACCAGCCCCTCTGGAACCAGGCCCTGCTTCTGGGATCTGTTTGCCTGGCCCTGCCCCTTCAAGGCCTCTCAAAGGTGATCACTGGCCCTACTGAGCCTGGGGGGGGTGCCCTCCACGCATTCCTCCAAGAATGAAGGAGGCCCCCCTTCTTCCTCTTGGGGGTTGCCTCTTGGGGGCCCTTTCAGCCTGAGAGCAGGGAGGCCATGGGGGTGGAGGATCCATCTCTTCCCAACTGGGTGGTATTAGAGAGGTTCCTGCCCATTTCTAAGCCTCAGTTTCCTCATCTGTTCAATGGGCACAATCCCGTGCACTTCACCAGGTGGTTGTGCTGATTAAAGGAACCCACCCCGTTGGTAAGCAAGAGTCCATAGAGCTATTTCCACCAAATGACCCGCATCCCAGCTCAGCCTCATCATGGGCCCTGCCTCCTGAGCTAGTGGGATGAGGAGAGCCAACGGGCCCATGCCACCGCGCCACAGACCCTCACTGTCTCCCTCTCTGTTGTCATTCTTTTGGGCCCCGAAGATGCCTAAGCACCTGGCTCCTCCAGATTCTTCGGGAGAAAAGCAACGTCTTGGGCTCCTGTGGGGCTTCAGGCCACACCATCCCCTTTGCACCCTACCCCCCAGTGCACAACCACAGGGGAGCAGAAGTGGCTCGCTGGTATTGATCAGAACTGCTGGTGCATGGTGATTAAAGATTTAAAAATTGGTAAGCTCTACAGACCAGGCTCCCCTCGTAGCCACCCCCGAGGCACCTCACCCTTGCACCCTGACCTCCCGGGGGCCTTCCCTCTCCTTATCACCAAAGGTGATCTGCCTCTTGGTGTCCATCTCCACTGCAGGAGCAGTTCGGAGCCTGTCGGAACTCCAAAGGGGGTACACTGCCCCCTAGAAGTTGTCTTGGGCCTTTGGGCGAGCAAAGTAGTCTTCATCCCCAGAGACTACCGTGGACCTAGAAGAAGTCCTCAGGGCCTCCCTTTTCTTCTTGTTCTTTTTTTTTTTTTCCTTTTTTGCAGATGGCTGCACTTAATGAGGAAGTTCTCCCAGCATGAAGGAAAAGAAACCTTCACCACCCGACTCCCAGGACTCTATCAGCAGTGAGGCAAGAACATCCTTCTGCTCAAGTCCCTGGAGGGTAGCTCCATCCACCACGTAGCAATCAGTGGCGGGGAAAGCAGAGAGGATGGGGTCATGGCTTCTACCTCGCACAGGTGAATTCCTGCAGACACTTCCAGAAAGAGAAAACAGTAGTTATACTCCACACAGTAAAAAATAAAATGAAGATGACTTAAGGAATACATAATCCGGAAACTACATAGTCTTCATATCGAAACCTTCAGAGAGAGATGCTTTTAATCCCCATTTTACAGATGAGGAAACTGAGGCCGAAGAAATGAGGGATTCCCCAGGTGGGGCAGTACTAGAGCCCAGACCTAGACGGTCTGGGGCCAAGGTCACTCTTGATCTGGTCACACAGCCCCTCCAGGCTTTCGACAGCGCCATGGCCACCCCGTCATCACGCCTTGCAGCTGAGGATGTCACAACTTGTCATCCATGGAGAATTGTCACCTCCTTGAAAACTCGGGAACTAACACTTCTCAAAGCAAACATGTTTCCACACTCGGGGTTAATGATAAAGCTGGGAAAACGCAAGAGACTCCCTGTTCCCTGCCTACGTTATCAATATGTGACTTAGATTTGGGTGCCAAGTCAAATTTCTCCAGAACTATATCCTTCGTAGTGACTTATTAAAGAGTAAATCAAACTTTGTTCTGAGGGAAAAGTAAATATGCCCACTTTCCATGCGACGCTGGACCCTGAGTCCACTTCCTTGTTCCACTGTTGACTCAGGTTGGAGCTGAGATAAGTGGCCGTACAGGCACTCGCTGCACCCCCCGGGGGGGGCAGTGAGCCCAGGTGGGCCCCCAGGAGTACTGGGAGCTGGAAGTGCCATCTGCAGGGGCACCTGCGGCTTTGGGGAGGGACATCAGACAGAAGGTGATGACACGGGCAGAAGTGGCAGCCGCTTGTCCCGCTTCTCTCCTTTCAAGAAAAGGGGTCACTTATTTGTCACATGGCCCATAAAACCCTCTTTGCCGTTTTTCTGGCTCTGATCTCATCCACAATGATTGGGGCTGAGATGGGCAGGGCTGCACTCTTGGACTCAGATGGCAGGGAGGATAAGAGCAAAGCTGGCGAGAGTGGCCTCTAATCACACAGCCAGCATTTTCAAGGAAACAAATAAAAATAGCCAGAAGTGGGTCAGCCCCGCACATGAGGTTAGAGGCAGGAAACTGGGGCAGCATCCTGGGTAGAAGGATAAAAGTTTACTTTATAAATACAAATTCACACTAACTTTCAGCCCTGACTCCGTTTTTCCTTTTTTCTTCACCTCTCCGTCTTTTGGACACACACACACACACACACACACACACACAGCAAAACAAGTGTGATGTCGAGTCATTGGTCCATCTTCTTGAGCCCAAGCTCTCCCCTTTTCGCTGAGGCTGAACAAAAAGATACTTTAAAGGAACCCACCTGAGAGGCAGGCAGCGAGGAGGCAGGGAACACCGCTGGACCCATCCCAAGGGCTTCGGCACCCTCGGGGCCCGTGGCTGAAGAGGCAGAGAGGGCGGCCAACCAGGACGAAAGGGCTCGGTCCCGAAGGGATGGACCCCCTCCCAGTCCCCGCCCCCTTGACCTGCGACCTTCCGTGTGTCTCACACACAGCATACATACATGCGTGCTCTCAGATGCACGGATGATACACATGCACACCTACACATGTGCTCGGTGATCATGTGCACATACGGCACATACAACATACACAGTTCCCTTGTGCGCACACAGCATTCGTGCACACACGCCAGAGACGCATGCACACAGTTCCCGAGCACGCATAGTACATGTGCACACGCACGGTAGACGTGCACAACCCGGAGAGCGGTGGCTGCTCTCCCTGTAATCTTAAGATTCTGGTGGTGCTGTGCACGCTCCCACACTTGGCAGGATTTCATTTCCTTGTGGCCTCAATGACACGATGGGGAGGATTTATCAGTCTCACCAAGAAAAGAGACAGCAGGAGAGGACAGGCAGGTCTGACGTGCATTGACCCCAGGCAGATATCAGGCCCAGACAGAAATCGGCCAGGGGGGTTTGCCTGGTGAGAATCAGCGTACCAGACTGGTAAGGAGCGCTAAAATATATACTCCTTCTGATGCTGTTTTCCTAGAACTTACTGAGAAATTAAAACAGCTCTCGGACTGGGCAAAACAGCATGGATGACACCCAGACGTGTAGACACGCATGCACAGATATGCGTCCTCACGCACACCTAATGTGTGCAACAGTGAACAGGGGACCCTGGCGTTCTGGCAGGGGCTGGGTGTGGAAGCGGGTCCCCGTGCGCCCTCTCTCTCTTGATGGAGAGTGCGAGGGGTGGCCGCCTGCAGGCACATGCGCCCCCTTTGGCTACCTCCCCCCACCCTGATCTTCCCCAGGGCCGGCAGGAGCGCAGGCCTCGTCCTGATGTTCAGTGCTAATGCAGACTGTTTTGGGGGCCTGGGACAGCCCCACCCTACACATGCAGCCGCAGCCCTCGCTACGCTGTGGCCGTGCGCCTGCGACACGGAATGGCGTCCACTTTCACTCATCTCAGCACCAGCGTGGCTGCTGCGCACATCAGCTGCAGGAGTTCCCAGGCCCACCGCGGCGGGTTTCCGGGAGGACCTCACGTTTGCCTGAGCTTGGAGCTCCCAGAAGGCCAAGGGCATGGAGAGCAGTTTTCAAAAACCATACAATTTTCAAAGATCTGTTTGTTATAAGCCCAGCCAGCCCCAGGCAGATTAATCAAACACAGACCCACTGAAAAATCTGCACAAATAGATGATTTTTTTTTTAGCTTGGGGTTTTCAGGGTGGGATTTTGGGGGAATGGGAGGGAAGCTGCTCTGTCGAGATAAACTCTGTAAGAGCGTGGGCAAAATTCCCTTTTTGATCACTAGCTGTCTTTTTTTTTTAAATGACAAAGTCACACAAGAGAGGAAATGAAAAGGGAAATTTTTAGACTTCTCATCCGTCCAGAAAGCCCCGGCGGTTTCGGACCCTGTGGGGGTAACTGCCAGGCCTGTGGCCGAGCAGAACTCCCAGGATACCTTGCGTCACAGCCGTCAGCTCAATAAGGAAGTACAGTTACCAAACCACAAGCCAGCTCCCTCCCGAGCCCACATGCTGCTGCAGAGGGTTTTCAAACAAGAGACTTTCCTGTTTTTGAAACCTGTGAATCCACAGGTCTTATAGGTTACTCAAATTAACTTATCACTTGCAACAACCATGGGCGTGAATTTCAAAACTGCTTACTCGAGCCTTGCCCTCGCTCACTGCAGACATCCATGTACTCACCAGAGACGGGTGCCAACTGCTGACACAGGAGGAAGACATACTAGTTATACATTAAGCCTTACAGTTAGAGTATCTGGGCCAGACCCTGTCCAAACGACACAGACTCAGATAACCACACGGAAGAAACCACCACAGAAACCAACAAGCAGGCGGACCGGTGTTCCTTCCGCCAGTGGGATTATTTTTCATGCACACACACACACACAAGGGTGCCGATGTAGTATATGAAATCATCACAATTCATAGGAAACTATTACATTCATCATAGGATGTGTGGCAAATCTATTGGAAAAATTTAAATGCAGCCAAAGGCATCGCAAACCACTAATGAGGTTGCTGGGAAATAAAGGCATCCTACAGAAGCACGGGGCATGGTGAGAGGCGTAAACTATCTGATCCAAACCTTCCCCAGTACTTGAGGCAGGCTCGTGTTTTCTCTTGAGCAAATAGGATTCCAGTTAAAGAGGGCACTGCAAAACTGATGAGCTAAATCTACCAACTTCCCTCCTCCCTGCCCAGGACAGCAGCTCAAGAGACAGGCCAAACCTAGCGACCCCATGTGACAGCCGTGTCCTGGCTCAGCTTCCGCCCTGGCTGGGGGCAGCGTGGCACAGCTTGGGCAGTGCCTGCAGAATTGACCCCGGGCTCCCGGGCTGGCAGCGTCCGCACCCACAGCGCACAGCTGAAGGTCGCAAGGGGCTTCAGAAGTTGGGGTGGCTTCCATTTTCAGGAACCGCCCAATCAGAGCACGGAAGAACCACCTGTGAACCCGATTCTTGCAGCCACCACCAGTGACCTCTACGCTGACTTCACAGAATCCGCATGGCAAAAGGAACCTAGCAGACACTTATCTTACCTCACACTTTTTGGTCTTTTGGGGTCAGAGTCAACACTTAGCTCATCCAGAAAAACACTCACATCTTCCAAAAACAACCTGCTCTCAGCTGTGCATGCTGGTATTCTGTTTGACTTGTCTTATTGTGCTGCATTCCAATAAATCCGCTAGCTCTAGCACATTGTAGTGGACACCAGAAAGTCACAGTGCTGTGATTTTTATGTTTGCGGGGTCGGGGGGGCTCCCTCCACATAGTCAAACTTCTCCCTCCTGTGAAATGGGAGAGTGTGAATGGTACAATACCGAAAAGTGTCAGAAGTGGATCTCGCAAAGATTGTGACCGGCCTACTGGAGCATAGCACAGCGAATCCTCGGGGGAAAGCACAATAAAATCAAAGAATTCCAGAGAATTCCAGCCTTCCCACACAGGCCAAGTAGAGAGTTTTCATTGTAACACTCATTGGCAAGGCCTTGTGCTGCATGGAAAGCATCCTACTCTTCAAGAACGTTTTTAAAATCATATCTTTCCCACTCTTCCTTTGGAAAACCCATTGCTACAAAGCCGACAGGACTGAGAGCAGTTTCCTGCCCTCTGCGGACGGTGGTAATTCAGGAATCTTGGGTCTACCCGCTGCTGCCGACTTACACGGAGCTCGTGGGACAATTGCCCAGCCGCCTCACGCTGGCCAGGCTGACCACGGCTCTGTGCCCTCTCTCCAGGGGAGAAGCGTTGCCCAATGACAAACGCCGCCTCTCCAGCTGCACGCCACCACTGACACGGTCCCCACGCCTGTGCCACCAGGCCTGCTTCCAGAACTGTGTGTTCCCTGCTACCCGGGGCCTTGCAGCCAGGATGCCAACAAGGGCACTAGGTAATAGGCACTTTTGACAAAGGACACCGCAGTGGGTCTTCCCACCACTTACGGGAAGTTCTCCACGTGGGGTCATTACCATCCCAGACCCTCAGACCAACCAAACATAAAGGAAAATAGCACGTATGGCCGAATAGGTGCCCTCATATTTGCATCTGTTAAAAGTTCCTCATAATACAGAGGGCTCACTCAGCTTCTTTATTTTGAATAACCAAATACCCTGAGAGGAATTCAATTAATGCTATCTAGGATGTTTATAGAAGTTGCCTGAAAAGATAGGTTGTTTTTTTTTAAATCAAAGAAATTTTTAAAAATCTTGCATTCTTGAAGAGATGACCTCCAATGGCAAGTATTAGATATGGTAAGCAAGTCTTCGAAAGCTTTTTTTTTTTTTAATTCTTATGAAAATCTTCAAATCAGGCAAAGGAAAAGCATGGAGTAAGAAGAAGGTGCTTATTCCCATCACCCAGACCAGTAATTATTCAGACATTTCCACATTTTCTTCTCTCGTCATTGGTCTGAGCCGTTTCTCTTTGCTCTTCGCTGCAAGAAAACCCCAGGCCCCTGTCCCGCCGCCCTCTCTACTTTAGTGTGCATTGTGGGAACGGGCGGACGCCCCTTGCACGGTCACAACCCCATCGACGTCGCGTGAAAAGGCAGTATGAGAAGAAACCTGCTTTATGGAAATCACAAACAGTGCCTGGACTTCGCTCTTGAAGTAGCATTCCCAGTGACCACGACCTACAAACTCCAAAAGTACGAAATCTCAGAGACACTCGGGCGGAAGCAAGAGAGTGTGTTCCAGAAGGCTGAGTGACATCACTGGACAAGGGCTTGAGTGATGACAAAGCGTCAGAGCGAGCGAAAATAGGGCAACCTCTCTAAATACGTGTATTTATGCATGCAATTTTAAATGTGCACGTGATTAAATCAATAGGTTAATTTTACAACTACTCCACTTGCATCATTAAGAGCGTATGTAGTCAAGCTAACCAAGGAAAGAGACACATGAGACTTTCGTAACCTGCTCGTTAGGAAACGGGGTGTTGCTTCAGACCTGCAGTTGCATTGTGGTGTCTTCGACCCATTGCCTGCCAGCCCCTGCCAAGCCTGCTCTCCCTAATGAGAGCATTTGCGTGTCTACCAGGAGCCAAGCCCTTTTGTGCATGCCAGCCTTCTGAAGGACAGCCTGCCGTCCCCTCATTGGGACGGAGGAGAACATGGAGGCTTCGAAAAAGTGAGTTCACCTCTGGAGGAGAGAGAGAGACGGAAGAGAGGCCTGACTTATGCTCTGCTCTATGCTGCCGCCTCGGCAAGCTTTGTCCCCTCCCTTTCCCCAAGCAGCCACTTTAGGTCCACCCTGGACATGTAGCAACATCAAGGTCTCTATCACAGCCTCCAGTGGAGGAAAACGAGGAGGCTGGGAAGGTTCAGGGCCTGCATGAGTCACCGTGGGGCCCCTTGCTTCATTGTGGACCGGCCGAATCGCTGCTCTGGCTATAGTGGGCTGGTAATAAGCCATGGATGACCCCACCAGATGACCTCTCGAGTTCCGCTAAGACAGCAACACAAGTCACAGCTTCCACTGGAAGGTTGGGCAGTACCGGCGGCCAGGGGCTTCCATCACCTTCTTTACCAGTCCCCCGCCCCCCCCCTCCTGTCGGCTGGCGTGGCAGCTGCCCATTCAGAGTTCCTGCTCCGCCTAACAGCGCTGTTGGGCCACCCCCACTGGTGTTAACTCCCACAAAAGGAGGAAGAGAAACTCCCCAAAGGCAACCGTGCTGGGCACGTGGCTGGCACACACAGGTTAGTGTGCACAGGAAAACAAAACAAAACAAAAACTCAGGGACTCTGTTTACCACCATCTCTGATCTGCCGGGGAATCCCCAACAAGTGGCTACCCTTTCTTCACTGTAGTGCCTTTACCATTAAAATGCGATAACTGGAGGATCATGGCTGAAAAAATAGCCAAGTAGTATTATCCACTTAAGGTGAAAAGCGCTGTACAAACGCTACTGAGGCTGGGCCTTAAACAGTCACATATGGTTTCAGGAAAAGCGCCCCAGTGCCTCAGCTAACAGTAAAAACATGCAGGAGGGAAACGATCTGGCTGCAAATGAACTGCAAATTGATAAACATTTAGTTGCTAACGCCGTGTTTATTATTTTTTACTAGGATAAAAATTAACTCTTGTGGCCTTGGCCAGAAAGCAGATTGAACTCTACCACGTGGGTGGTGAAATCGGTATTTCTTTAGCCTCGAGTTACACACGCCAGCTCCGAGCTGACTTGTAAACAGGCCCTGGAGTCTAGACCACAGAGCTGGGGGTGCTTCTGGGAGGAGGGGTCACAGCTTCAGAAAGGGCAGCGTTGGGCGGCCAATGCACCAAAGGGGTAGCTGTCTTGCAGAAGCTTAGGAGATAGGGCCGCCCCCATCATTGGGATGTTATGTCCCAAGAAAGAAGTAACTGCGCGCCAGAGAATTGCTGTCACCCCGCAGAGCCAGCGCGGGCTGCAGGGAAGCGGCCTCGGGACAGAGGAGGGGGCGCCAAGGCACGGTGAACTCCGGCCCACCGGGTTGGGTGGGGTGGTGGGGGGGCCCCAGGGAGGGCGCGGGCGGGGCACGGGAGAGGGCGCGTGGACGCGGGGGCTGCCGGGCAGGGGGCGGGACCGAGCCGCCCGCCCGGGGCGCCACTGGCCACGTGACCGCCTGTCCCGCGCCCTTGTCCCGGGCCAGCAGCGCCTGGAAGGTTCCTGCTGCGCTGCGCCCGCCCCGCCCCAGCGCGGGCTGAGCTATGACTCATGGAAATCCCCTCTGTTTCAGGGAATCAGGTGGCTTTCAAACGCCCCACAATTAATGGCCCTTTGGTCCAGGGAGAACGGCCCAAAACAAAACAACAGACTGCAGGCTACAGGTTTCAAACCGGCTGCTGGATGGCTGTTACCCCGGGGCGGGGGCCCGGCCTGACGTCAGCAAGATGCCGCTCTCCCTCGGCTGCGGCCCCTCCTGCTCCCTCTCCGCCCACACTCGCCTCTCGTTCCTCCTTTCCCCTCTGTCAAGGAGACAAAGGACACGGGGCAGCTCTAGGAAATGGTTCATTGTCTTACAACATAGCTCTCAGACTGTGAAAATTCGGGGGACCCTCAGCCACTGTCTCAACTGGCAAGCCAGAAGCACATGTGACTCCGGAGGAGCGGAGAGGCAACTGGAAAGCAAACAGGAGCCACCAGGGCGTATTCCTCCCCGTCTGGCGGGGGCACAGCCTGAAATAGACTCCTGGAGCTGGCCTTGCCCCACTCCATCCGGCCCCTCCCCTGGCCCCCTTGCTTGTGCCTCCTCCACCCGCACTCTACAGAGGCTGCACCAGATGCCTCCGTGTGAATGCAGAATGATCTAGAACAGCGATCTTCAACGGGTGTGCCCCAAGGATTTTCAAAACACGGAATACCTGACTAGTTAGTCAGCCGCACTGACCTCTTTTCCCTTAGCTTGCCAAATAAAGGATGACAGCAGCCAACCTGACCTTAGCTGTCTGGTGTGAATGAATCAAAATTATACCTGGTTCTTTTTTTGTCAGATCCGAAAAACAGATACACACGTGTTTGGTGTGCTGCAGAATGTTGGCCATGTGTTTATGTGTGCCGTGAGATGAGAAAGGTTGAGAGTCGCTGCTCCTCCGGAACGAGGGTTCCAAGGCCAGGTCAGCATTTCCAGCCTGACCCTGCAGTGTTTGTGTTTCCCCTCCAGCTTGTTTTCACTGGCTCCCAATTCAGCAGGGCCAAGGCAAAGGCCCCCTGGCAGGGCCGCTGGCATGGTCACGGGGTGAGCGCTGGTGGGGAGGGCAATGCCCCTGTGACTCTTAATTGCTATGCAGCCTCAGCAAGACCTCTTGGGGTGGAGAGTAACCTGACCCTGTCCTGCTTTGTCCAGGGAAGTGCTTTAAAAGCAGAAATCCGCCCCCAGACCTCATGTCAGGAAGCAGGCTTCCAGGCAGGGGGGCAGGGGAGCAGGCCCAGGCCCAGGCGTGTGGAGGCTCCTCCCTCATCCCTTCTCTGATGGGGACAGCAGGGCGGCAGAGGACCTTGGGACAGTGAGCCCTTGGTAAATAGGGGCCTTCACATGCTCTCCACAGCATGAGGTTCCTGTGAAAAGCGTACTGGCAAGGAAAAAACAACACACAAACACGCACCAAACACAGAGTGAGTTCACACGGATCTATTCAGAAATGAGCCCTGGAACCTGACAGAGAGCCCCGAGTGTGCATGGGCAGGCGGGGTGGGGTCTGTGCGTGGACTGTCGTCAGCGGGTGGCTGCGCTTCAGCCGTGGCACGGGCCGAGCACACACAGCAGGCCCTTAGCAGAAGTGTCGGGAGGATGGCTGAACAAGCAAGCGAATGAACGAAAGGAACGAATTTGTTTAAACACACAGGAAGCAAAAATGAGCCCAGACTTTCTGGGACGTGAGGAGGATGGCGGGGAGCATGTCTGGGATAAAAACTATTTGGTTTGAAAGGGAACAGACCTCTGAAGTGTAAACGCAAACCAGGAGTCTGACGTAAGGCTCAGTGACAATAACAACACTCGGTGACATGAATTAAACACGTCCCACGTCCCAGATACGGAGAGTATCTGCGTGCCATCCTCGTGTTTCGTCCTCATGGCTGCCTCAGGAGGCGGGCCCTAGCTGGAAGGTATGTCGGCTCTTTGGAGCAGCGAAGAAGAGAGCCCTGGACCCCGAGGATTTCAGAGGGCTCAGAGCAGGTCTGCAGTGGGAACCACCCAGGCGTGTCTCCAGAGTCGGTCACAGCGGGCTTCATTATGGCCCCGCCTGCCCCATCTCGCCATCCGGTCATTCCTGCCTCCATTGGTCATTGCTGAGAGGGACCCTTGCTCTCCTGCTGACTTATGGGCAGAGACCCCTAGGGCAAGAGGGAGCTCTGCTGTCCAGGAAGTGTGAATGGTCACCTCCCACCACTCTGCTGCTCCTCCTCCCTCAGGAGCACCAGACCTCGGAGGAAGCCCCGTGAGCCTCGTGTCTGCTCTGCAGGCACCACCCCTGACCAGCCTTGCTGGACCTTCTCTGCGCTGTCTGGGAGCATGGTCCAAACTTCTAAGATATTAAGGGACTTGGATGAGCAGAAGTGACACCAAGTGGCCTGTTCTTGGGTGGGAGGGGCTGTGGACCTCTCTCACCTTCGAGAGAGGAACAAGGAGCAAAGGTTTCACCTGATGGAAGTGTCTGTGCTTCCAGGGTGCCCCTGCACCACACGTTTCCTCTCAGGGAGACACACCCCACTCATTTTGGCCACCTCCAGGGACCTATCTGTCCTTCAAGGTCTGCACGTGGCTCTGCTGAAATCATCTCCTTTATTTCAAACCTCCACCCAGCCCTGACACCACAGATGTGCATTAGTAATGTGTCCCATGTGGGCACGAGTGCAAATCCTGTCGGCTCATGTGATAGTCTCCCTGGAGAGAGGTGGGCGGGACCCACTGGGCCGGGACCTGGGGGAGGAGCTCTTGCTTGAACACGGCCTGTGTCCTGCAGGGTACCAGCACCCAGCAGGGTGACAGTCCACCTGAGCTCCCTTCCCACGCAGGCACCCTGGCCCCACGCTCAGCCATCCCCCACATCCCAGCAGACGGGATTCCCATCACCCACTCACTGACATCCCATTAAAAATCAGGACTGTGCACAGGTCCTGGAACACCACTCTGCACCCCGACAGGTGTGTGATCTACCTGGACAAAAGGGCAGAGCGCGCAGCCCCTGCCAGCTGCTTGGGCAAGGGCCCTGTGAGCTGTCTGGGTAACAGCATGCAGACCAGTCTGTGCCCATGTCATGGGTACAGAGACAAAGCGGATGCCCCCGTGTCCTCCCAACACGGCAAGGCTCCAGTGTCTGCTAAACACCTCCGTGCCCCTGGAAGGTGGCACAGGTCATGGCCAGAGCATGCTCTCCACAGCCAGAGACACCCGGTTCCACTCCCAGCTGGCTGGACTCCTGAGCCTACGGCTCGTCCTCTGTAAAGTAAGGATAATAGCTTCCTGAGGGGGCTGGTGCAGTGCATATAGACCCTCAGACTCACCGTAGAACCTTCATAACTTGCATTCACACCAACTCAAATTGTTAGCAGCATCCATTTTCATAGTGGCTTGGTACTAAAGACAATACCAGCTACAGCTGACTGAGCAGTTTTCATGATTCATGTATGTTAAATGCTTTATTCTGACTCACAGTAGCCCTGCAAGGTAGGAATTGTTATCCTCATTCGACAAATAAGGAATCTGAGGCTCAGAGCACTTAAGTAACTTGCCCAGAGTCACACAGCCAGGTTGTGGCAGAGATGGCTCCCATGGAGGTCACACCTGCTTCCCTGCACGCTCGCCCCAGTGATGCTTCTGTCTCAGGCTGCTCGGCCTCTGACGCGTTGGTACCAGCGGGGCTCAGATATCACGACGGCAACACAGTAAACGCCAAGAGATTTTGCAGAGGGCTACAGACATGTGCACGTCCCCTCGACCAAGGGCAACACTGTCAGCCAGCAAACCAGTCTGCCAAAGACTCAAGTTCAAACCCCGCCAGCTGAAAAGCTCTGATTTGGCCAGACAGACCCTCAGCCCAGAGCCGTGTAGGAAATAGACAAAGGACATTCAAAAGGACTGTGACTCAGATGGGAAGTTCCTGCCCAAAAATAACACTCAACAAACCAAACGGCCAACCCATCGGAAGGCATCTGTGTACATTTGGGCAATGATACACTTATTTTAAGTAGTTGGAAAGGGAGGGCGAGAGACAAAACTCACTTCTGCACGAGCAGAGATGCACCCTGTCCCTCCTCAGAGACTGGAGCCCGCAAGCCCAAGGGTGATGACGTGACTGGAGAGGCTGCCCCTGTGGAGGGGCGCCCATAGGTGAGCTGTAACACAAATGTGCCCACGGGACAGGCAGGTGCGAAAAGGTCGGCTCGGAATGATGGGAAGCACTGTTCTGCGCCTTGGCCCGCCACGCCTTCTCCAGCGTCTCAGCAACGGTGACTGCTTTGGAGCAATTCCTTTTTGGCAAAGCCGCACTTGTTAAGAAGCTGGGACCTGGGAGTGTGGAGGGGCCTGGGAAGCCGTTCGTTCTCTGTCGAGGCAGACCAGGCTGTCCTTGCCGAATCAGACTCCGTCACCTACCAACCGTGAGTCACACACAAGCAGTAGAGCCACTATTGGAAAGAGAGATAATGGGGTGGTACTTATCAGGGACTGCATCTTAGCAAAGGAGGGGCATCACCTAATCACCACTCGTGTTCATGCACATCACCTTCCAGACCACTGCCTGGTCGCTCTTGGGATGGTTTCTAACCGTCAATATTTACAGAACCAGGCACTTAACAACAGCCAGGCAAGTTCAGTGTCTCCAAGGGTGAGTCATGCCCATAAAGCCTTTTATCTGAGTATCACCGCTCCAACTCCATTGGCTGGAGCAGCCGGAAGTCACCAGGTCATGGAAAACACATGCATGGTAACCAATATTTATGAAATCAAAGTATGCAGGGAGAGGGCATGGGTTTGGAAGCATACAGAGCTGCCTTTTCTTATCTGCTAGCTGATCAATATAGTTCTGGGGCTGGGAGGGAGTGGCGGGGAGATAGCACCAGGAGCCTGAGTCAGGCTCCACTGGCAACATCATAACTATGCTGAGTGACACTGTGGCCTTGGTGGAGGAGGAGAGAGCACCTGCCTCTCGCCAGACACGCACCAAAGAAGGAGGACTCAGAGACACTGGACTCAGAGCAGGCTGAGCCCCGGCCTGGTTCTCTGGGCAAGCAAAGGAGACCCGTCTGCCCAGGCGGAAACCTTCTGCTCTAGTCAAGCGCTGGAAGACCGTTTCTTTGAGTTTTGAAAACCTAGTTGTTCAGCAGTCACTCATTTAAAAGGCAGACAACACCCCCACCAGGCAGGGCACACCTCCGGTCTCATCAAGTGGGGGACCCTGTGTGGCAATACACGGGGAACAAAGAGGAAGAGGGCAGGGATGAGGACCAGCCGAGGGAGGCTCTGCAGGAGGAAGCGGGCAGGAGGGGCCCCACGCTGGCAGCTTTGTGACACTCTCGCTATGCAAGCCCTCGGTCCATCCCCGGAATGTGGTCATTTGTCTGTAGAAAAGAAAGGAAGCTTGTTTTCACATCAACATTAAGTGAAGAAATGCCACTGCACTTCAGAAAATGCCACTGTCGGTACAAGTGACCGTGTGCAAACTTCCCTCCCCAGCATGCACACAGAAGTCGGTTGCAACCACGTGGACAGTCATGTCTTTGCCAGAGTCCGTTGGGGATCCTGTACTATGCAACAGGGGCCAGTTGGTCAACACCAAGCTCTGGACTCCCAGTTCCCTCTGAAATCAATGAGCTAAGCTTGGTTTGTGAAAAGGAGCTCGTTGGGGGACAGGATTACTGTTCAGTTGTGTGGTAGAAAATGTCTTTGATCAGAAATGGTAGAAGAATGAGAAATATTAAAACCTACATACTGGGCCTGGCTGGTGTGGCTCAGTGGATCGGCTGCTGGCCTGTGAACCAAAAGGTTCACAAAGGTTTGATTCCCCATCAAGATTCATGCCTGGGTTGCAGACCAGGTCCCCAGTAGGGGGCGCACGAGAGGCAACCAATCACTATTTCTCTCACTCATTGATGTTTCTCTCCCTCTCCTTCTCCTTCCCTTCCCCTCTCTCTGAAAATAAATAAATAAAATCTTTTTTTTTTTAACTTGCATACTGGGTACTTGAAAATGGGTCTGGCTTCTTACTAGGACCGACAGGTCTGCAGGCTCAGAGATGTTCCCAGACATTTCCAGATTATTCCATGATGAAATGAGCTCGAGTTTCCTGCAAACAAAGAGATCCCAGCCCCACAGCCCACACCAGGCCCACAGATCAAAGGCCAGCCCTCCTGCAGCAGCTGCGTGGAAACAATGTTGGCATCATCTTTAGTCACAAAGAGCAACGAGGGATGTACTGATGTACTTCATGGTGCAGCGACCAACTTCATCCCGGCCCCTTCTAGCCACTGTGCACTGGCAGACAGGGCTAGGGACACGTGGTAGACGTGCCACCAGCTGTGGACCCTGGCCATCCTCAGACGCACACACGTGGGCCATGTGTGTGCATGCACAGGCGCTGAGTAAGAATCTGTGGGGCGAAGAGGCAGCCAGTGGGGACAATGGAGCTTCTGAATCTCTCTGAAAGCTTCCATCAGTACCAGAGCTTCTGTAGGCTGGTGGCTGCTGGGGCGCCTTCTGTTTCATTTCCCCCTAAGTTCCTGCTTTCCTTCGGGGGTAGAGGTGAGGAGAGGCTGAGCAGTGAGGGGCTTCCGAGGAGTGCGGCAAGGGGTGGGCCTATCGCTGTTTCTCTTTCCCTGTGTTCTCCAGAACAGTCTGCAGCCCCCCTGGAACACTGCCCGCAGCCATACACTCCTCGATGTGCAGAAACGTTGGCTTAGGCTGCTGAGGCTGCCCCAGCAAAGTGCCTCCGACTAAGTGGCTTAAACAACAGCCATGTATGACGTCCCAGCTCTGGGGGCTGGAAGTCCAAGACCAAGGTGTGGCAAGGTTGGTCCTTCCGAGGTTTCTGGCCTCTCCTCTTAGTTTGTCTGTGGCTATCTTCTCCCTGTGGGTCTTCCCATCATCTTCACTCTGTGTGCCTGTAACTTCATTTCCTTCTCTTATAGGGACACCAGTCAGATGAGACTAGGACCTCATTTTAACTTAGCTACCTCTTCAAAGTCCCTGTGTTTGAATATAGTCCATTCTGAGGCCCTGGGGGTCAGGACTTCAAGCGTAACGAAGGGGAAGGAGGAAGAGGAGTCAGCAAAGTTCCCAGAGCCCCTGCTCCTCGCTTGGCTCTGGGCCAGACCATAGAGCTCAGCAATGAGAAGACAATCTGGCTGTGACCGAATGACTCAGTGACAGCCCCAGTGCGCGGGTAGGTGGATGGATCGACAATGAATGAACTGATGGACGAACAGCGGGACTGGTCCCGGAGCCCAGGGGGCTGAACGAGGAACCACACTGAGTCCAGAAGTATAGGTGAGCCAGGAGGTCACGTACCCACGGCCACCTACGACGGGGTGTCAGAGGTAATTAGGGAAGTTCAGTGACGAAGGGCCACTACTCCGGGTGCTGCAGGGCAGCCTGGCCAGCTCTCGTCCAGTTGGCCAGAACCGAGAGCAGGGGCCCCATGCACAGAGGTGCAACACCCCCAGATGGAAAGCAGACTCTCCTTCATGCTCACTCTACTGCTGCTCCCCCGACCCCAGGGGCAGGGGACACACTGCACTGTGGGTCATAGCAGCCCAAGGCCACAAACCAGGTGGAAAGCCCCCTCGAGCAGCACCTAAGGTTCACTGGGTGAAGCTACCTGCCACAGGCCACCGCCAGCTGTTGTGTGGCGACAGGGTGATGCCCTGTCCCTGAGATCGTGTCAGACCCGTGAAATGAGAGTGAAAGTGTCCACATCCTCAACTCCGTCCCCGTAAAACACTGTCTGCGCCTGCACCTGCAGCCATAGCCAGGAAGCCGAGTGAGAGGAACAGAAAGACAGACAGCAGGCCCGCCGGCCGCATCATCAGCACAATTCTTCCACTTCCTGCGAACGCTTCAGCTGTCACTCGGTTGTGATGATTATCTGAGCGGTGAGTGTTTACTTAGTCAATCTTCAAACACATTTCCAAACGTGTATTTTTGTGACTGCGCGGAGGCCAGAGTTCCTCCCACCGTCACTCAGAGCCGGCAGGGGCAGGCCAGCTGACTGTCATCTGACCCCGCTGTGCGTGCAAACTTTGAACCAGCTCCTGTCCTGTCTTCCAGGCTCCCCGTGAACCCTGGTCAGCGCTGGATTGAACAGCAAACACTCAAACACACAAGGACCCGCACGTACAAACCTCCCTCAAGCTGGCTGCCAGCACACCTCCCTCGGTGCAGACACAGTGGCCTCAGGACGGCCTGCCCTTGGTCTCTGCTTTGCCAACAAGCGCAGGGCTCAGAGCAGTGAGCTGGTATTTCCTCTGCTCTCGGAGGGATTTTTATGGGGTTTTCATTCAGTTTCATTTTTGCTGCCGTGCTTCTGAGAATGGCTCCTTTGTTCTCCCTTCCCTTGTTGCTTAGATCCTCCAAGGCAGTCTGCTGAGAAAGTCACACAGCTGCGGCCTCAGACAAAATCACCCCCAAAGACCTAGCTGAGAAAAATCCTGTCTTTCAGGGATTCTCAAGCACTGGGCTTTGGGACAGAGGAGGCACATCCCCAGGCTGTGTCCCCACCACCAGCCCAGGGGAGGCAGTGGAGGGACAGTGGCCTAATGTCTATCTGCCGAGGACAGGAGTCCCTTCTCCTGGAAAACCCTTCTTCTCGAGATAATCATAGGGTCCAGATGTGAGCTGCCATCTGCTCAGAGACCCTCCCCCAGGCACAGTGATTGAGCCAGTGACGGTCACCTGACCCCAGGGAGGGCCATTACAGCCTCACCTGGGACTCCCTCGCACGCTCAGTCCCTCCGGCGAGGGCGCAGAGAGGAGTGATGAGCAGAAGCTGCCATCAGACACACTCTCTGCCGTGTGGAGAAGAAGCATCCAAGACACTAAAACCGGAAGCTGGCGGAAGGTGATCTGAGACACAGGAGAGCACCGGGCAGGGCCGGGTCCTGGAGGCAGGTGCCCTCACAGCCCTGCCCCCTCGCAGTTGTCACCCGGAGCCCCCTGGAAGTCCCAGCTGGTCGGAGCTGCATTTCTCTGGCATGTGATTAATAATAGAGTCTCATTAAAACCCTGATGATTGGATAGCAGCCGTCCTGCCTGAGCTGGACCGGCTGACCTCTGCACTGGCCATGGAAACAGGAGAGGGCAGAGGGGCAGGAAGGAGGAGAGACGGAACTGACCTGGAAGAAGACCAGCACGCCAGGTTACTAGGGCATGGAACACAGGCTCCCTGTCGAAGTTTTAAGACGTCAGTCTTCACCAAGTCAGCCCTTTCCTGACAGTGTTCTCAGGGGCAGAGGCAATTATCTGCATAATTGAAGTGTTTCTTAGAACAGGTTTTAGGCGGCAGCCATTTGGCAGCACACGGACAACAGCCCCTTGGAAAACCCCACACTCTGGGCTGAGAAGCCAGCCACGACTCCCGGCGGGAAGGTGGCAGCTACCCCTCCCATCATATTCCTGGCTGAGTGGACAAATAGACTCCAGGAGAGCCAGCTCAGCTGTCTCCTCCATCCTCTCACATCTTCCCGGCTGAGCCCCTCAGGACTCAGCACCAGCCTGAATACGACTCCCAAATAGGAGGGAGCCCCCAAGGTGGGTGCAGACCCAGGAGGAGCCTCAGGTCCCAAGGCCCTGCTCCCTGCAGCTGGGACACAGGAAGGCCTAAGTCAGAGGGTCCACCCAAGTACAGAGAGGCCGCAGAATCCAGCTTAATCCCCTCGCTCGCCCGGAAGGGTCAAAGGAGGGCCAGCAACCACAGGGGTCAGAGCCTCCGTTTTGACTCCAAGTTCAAAGAAGCTAGCTAAAGCCACATGGGCCCCTGGCACCACCCTAAGAAACGGATTCAACCCTGAGTCAGAGAGGAAGCCGACATTCACTGAATCACCGTCTACTTCCTCTGCCCACAGTGGCTCAGCCAAGACCCACCGCCACTTCCGAGGGGTACCTCAGTGACTGCCACTTGGAAAAGCTGATGCCCCGAAGAAGAGCGGGCAGGGCCACACTCACGCGGCGTCGGCCACCACCACCGCCTTCCCTGCGGCTCCCCAGCCTCCTGCATTTTCCAGAGTGAGGCTTCCCATCTTGTGACAGCCTGCCAGCACTGCCCTCGGCTGTGTTATTTCTCACTTCCCTGTTCAGAATGCAGACACGCTTTCCAAATGCCGTGAATCATCACCACGGAGCAACGGCCACTCCACGAGGCCGGAAACCACTGCACACCAGACCGAAAAGGAGCAGCTCACCGCAGCAGCCCTCTCTGCCCCTCTGGTCATCGTGGCTCGAGGCCACAGCCGAGGCTGCCGGACAGACCTGCCGGGCCGGGCACTCGGCTTTCCCACACCTACTCTCCGACCCCCTCTAGGTCACTAGGTGCCTGTGACACTAGGTCACGGGCAGCATCGGACATCTCCGACTCCTCTAGCGGCCTCCTTGGTTACACTGGCTACAGCGATGCTGTCATCTTCAGAGGGACAGAAATGGCAGGTCCCTCCAGGACCAAGGGCGCTGAGGTCAGGTGCATGCGGCCCGGAGCAGGGCCGCCACCGGGTCAGGGGAGTCGGCTCTCTGCCTGCAATCAATCTTGCAGTCATGATGTCAATGTCATTCCCTTTTTTTTCGGGGACCATGTGGCCTTCTAATCACCTTCATCAAGTGCCCCAGCGCAGTGGCCAGCGAGTCTGTGAATGAAAAAATCAGCGAAGGAGCTTCGGTCTCGTCTGTGCCTGGCCCCTCGTGGAAGAAGGAGAGCCTCGCGTGACGCCATCGTTTCTGCCCCTGTGTAACCATAGACAGCACCGTCCAAAAGAAAACAATCTAGGAAATGCAAGTCCACGCAGCAACGTCACATCCATTTCAACCTATCAGATTGACCAGAGCTTTAAATATGGACTGCCGGCCAGAGAGTGGGAGCAGCTGGGACCGCACTGCTGGGACAGAGAGTGCTACGCATTCCCCGGAGGCGGTCAGACCCTCTGCACTACCGTTATTGAGTAACATCCGACTCCTTGATTTCAAGACTGGAAATTTATCCTTGGAAGTTCAGCCAGAAAAAGGCACCAAGTACAAAGACCATCGCAGTGCGGTAAATAAATACAAACGAGAAAGTGAAATAGTCAGACGTGATTGAGCAGTAATTATAGTACATTTGGTAAAATACTACGCAGCCTTTAAAAATAATCTTGGAAATCTATATCCCCAGCCAGAGAAAAGTATTCACATGGATCATGAAGAAATATTTAGGCTTTTTTTTTTTAGATTTTTTTATTTATTTATTTATTTATTTATTTATTTATTTATTTATTTTCAGAGAGAGGGGAAGGGAGGGAGAAAAAGAAGGAGAGAAACATCAGTGTGTGGTTGCCTCTCACACACTCCCCAGTGGGGACCTGGCCCACAACCCAGGCACACGCCCTGACTGGGAATCAAACAGGCAACACTTTGGTTTGCAGGCTGACACTCAATTCACTCAGCCACACCAGCCACGGTGGAAATATTTAGGCTTTTCAAGCTTTATGGTCTCAGCCCTGCCCTTGTACCAGGGAAAGCAGCCATAGATAGTACACAAACAAATGGGTGCATTGTGTGTGCCAATAAAACTTTATTTATAAAAACGGGCTGGGGGCCAGACTCGGCCCAGGCAGTAGTTTGCCAGCCCCCAAACTAGAAGATCTGATCAAGGACCTTTCCCGTGTGTCAGATTCTATGTCCGGTCGTGTAACTGCTTCCTACACCCCTGCCCCTCCTCTCGGGGGAGCTGACAGACAGTGAGATTCCTGGCAGTGGGTCCAGCTCCTAGCCAGGGACCACCAAGGAAGTAAAGAAACACAAAAAGGAATTTGTTTCACTTTTTCGCTAAACAACAAGTTCTTTGAATTCTTAATTGGAAACTTTCACACATGAGTTAAGGTTGCTGCAACTCATTTCCTGCAGTCCTGCTTGCCTGTTTAAGCAAAATAATTGTTGACCGTGGAGGGTGACCTTTGACCTCTGGCGGCTGCCTGCAAAATACTTTACTGGCTCATTTGCATACACTGGGTTAGGAACACGCTGACACATTCTTTTCACGTAAAATTCTGACCTCCTTGATGAAGTAGGTACTCAAACAAGATCTCAAAACAGAACATGGCCAGGAAGAAACGGGAGATTTTTGATTCCCTCCTGCTGTTGGCAAACAGCCTCTTGGACTGAAGTCGGGAAGCGAGCTCTGAGCCCCCCTGCACACCCCGAGTGGGCTCTGTGGGGAGGGTGGGCCATGGCATGGAGCAGGACGTCTGCCTCTGCTCCCGGTGAAAGCTAACATTTGCAGACAGCAACGAGGAATTTTTCCTCCACTGGACCCCCAGCCAGGACCCCTCTCTCCCTGCCCAGGACTCTCACTCATTGCCCCTGAGAAGGCAGACGCAGAGAGAGACAGCCGTGTCCTAGAGCAGACCGCCCCCCACCCTGATTACAAGGTGGGAAGGGGCGAATCTCGCCCTGGGAGCACACCACGGGACAGCCTCCCTCAGCCTTACCCAGCCCCATCTCTGGCCTCGCCCCTTCCAAATTCTGGTAGCAAAACGTCCTAAAAGTGAGAGGTAGGTAGAACATGTGTTTTTCCATTTGTTCTAAGCACCCTGTGTCCATATACATGAGATCCTTAGAGGCTGGATGCAATTTTTGGGTTATTCAGACCTCTTTGCATGCTTCAGCATTAGGACACATGCAAACACACCTCTCCAAGGGACACAGAGGTGACAAGCTCTCCTTCTGAGAGAGGGAAGCAGTGGGAAATCTGTCAGCATGCCAAGGACAAGCCGGTGCTGAATCTGGAGTCTGGGGGTCCCACCTGGGGAGCCTGGTCCTCCACACCTCCCCACCACAGGATCCTGCTGGGACCCCACTCCCCAGCATCTCAAGAGGCTTCCAGAAGATTCAGAGGTCCCCCTTTTCCTTCCTTGTCCTCCTGTATCTGGACACGTTTCCCAGCCTTCCCACGGAAAATCCCGGAGTTGGCCACTTCCTGTTTTTGTTTTGTTTTGCTCCCCCACGGTGTACCCTTTGACCTTTTGTCCTTCGTCGTGAACCTGCACTCAAACTGGGAAGCACGTCACCGATCCCAAGCAGCTCTCCGACAACCGGAGATCCTGTCTCAGCTCCCTCACTCCCTGTGCACGCTCAGCAAATCTTTTTTCTTAAGGCCCCAGCGGCTCCCTCGCCCCAAAAGGGGGAACTAAAGTGACTGAGAGATTTGCTTTTGAAGATCTTTGCTCAACCCCTACTAGTGTAAACGCTAAGGTTAGTAATGGTTGTTTCTGCTTTCTGGTGCGCTTCTGTTTGCGGCCAAGGCCGTTACCCTTTTGCTTTGTTTTGACAACTAGACTGGCGAGGAGTGCACCCTGGTGCTGGTGACTCGCTGTTCTTTTCCCTTCTTTCCTCTGTCCGTCCCCTCCTCTGGGCCCAGCATTCCTGGCATTCCCAGAGAGCGTGGGTGCCAGCTCCGGGCCACTTTTCTAAGTCTCTTCTCAGCTCCGCACTCCTGTTTCCAACAGTCTCTTTGTCTCTTCTCTGCTCCCCCACTCCTGGGCAAGTACCCAGTGGTGGGGGCAGGCCCAGGGGGACCACCTCCCCATGACCTGCCCGAGCACCAAGACAGGGGCTGGGGCTCCAGGTCGCACAGGTTGGAAACTCCAGCGGCCGCCAGCTGCAGAGGGGGAACATGCAACCCAGTCCGACAGAGGAGGTGTTAACCACGCACCCATTCTCGTGGGGAATTCCCCCAAACCCGCATGGCACAGACGAAGGAAAAAGGAAGAAAGACACAAAACAATAAGCCCCCACGGCCTCTGAGGACCGCCTGTTCCCAGCAGCTGTCCAGCGCAGCAGCAGGATGAAGGGCACCAGGTTGAGCGCCGCCCCCACCCAGTGACCTTCGCTGACACGCAGAACCTGTCCGGGTCCTGCTGTGCTCTCGCTGGGGACGGAGCTTGGAGACCTGCTGACAGCCTGCCTGACTGGGCCTCCCCTAAATCTTACCTCGAGGAAAGGTCAGTGGAATGCACAGCACAGGAAGATCTAAAGTTTACTCTGTTCTCTAAACTGTTTTCAGTTTCCCCTGGGGAAAGAGACTGATTCATCTTGTTAATAAGCAAAGGCCTTCTTTTTCCACCTTCAGTCATATAAACGTCAAAGGAACAAAACCTTCGAGTTCAATCAAAAACAGTTCCAGCATTTTTGAAAAGCCAAGGGGAGATAAAACAGACAATCCTTTAGTAAAAACAAAACAAAAAAAAGTGGCCTAACTCCAAAACCATAACACCCCGAGTTATTGAACGCTGCGCTCCCTCCCTCAGCAGAGGCCTCCTGGAGGTGCTGACCAGCAGACAAAGGCGCAGGCTGTGCCGGAGCCCACGTGATGCCACGCTCCTCAGACGCTGCGGTGAACCAGACCACCGGACTGAGAGAGCCAAGGTCAAAGGCAGCATGCACGTAACTGAACCCAGACTAGAAAATGCAGAGTTCTGCCTACATCCTCGTGCCACAGCTGCATCGTTCACATTAGCCGAAGGGTGCAAGCCGCCCACGTGTCCATCGATGGGGGGACCCAGAAATGTGATCTGTCCGCTCAATGGAACGTCCTTCGGCCTGAAAACAGAGGCAGATTCTGGCACGTGGAGGCACCATGGAGGAATCCTGCCGGCGTTATGCTGAGTGAAGTGAGCCAGGCACGGAAGGGAAACACGGTGTGAACTGTGAATCCTGTGGAGCAGGCAAACCCGTAGAGACGGAAAGCAGAACAGTGGGTGCCAGGGGCTTGGGGTGGGGAGTCTAATGGGGACGCAGTTTCCGTTTGGGAGGATGGAAGGTTCTGGAGACGGGAGGCTGGCGATGGCTGCTCAGCAGTGTGGACGAGGCTAATACCACTTAGAAACAGTGACGATGGTAGATTCTGTGTTACGTGTGTTTTGCCTCCATTAAAAATGTTTTGAATTCAGAGTTGAGAATAAGTCATATCGAGACGGAACCCGCCTCCTCCCTGCACACACACCAGCTCTTCTCGGAGAAAGCCCTTCACTGTGACTTTCATGCGCAGCCCACACGCAGTCACGCATCCCCCACCCGTGTTTCTGTCTGAGCACTGAGCTGGGGCTACCGCCTCCTCCACCACAAGGCTGAGAGAGCACAGGTCTTCACCTTGGGTGACTAATGGAAAAGCCAAGGGTGGTGGAGGTTAAGTAGCTTGTGCAAGGTTACGCAGTTCACAGGGTCTGCCCCAGTTTAAAGTTCCCGGTGGGGCATCTCCAGAGTTATAGCCCCTGAAGCACGGGATACACACAGAACAAACCCGGCTGGTCTGTGGAGACCGGAGTGTGCCAGCACCGACTTTCCAAAACAACCTCTAAAACCGGTGCCCTGTGCACACAAACAGTCCAGAAGGACTCCACGTTCGTTTGTTCGAATCGTGTTCCCAAGTCCTCTCCCACAGCTGGGCTCACGACCAGAGTCCCAGCCGCTCACAGAGCTCTCCAGGCAGCGGGGGACGAGGAGGCAGGTGTCCACATGAGTGACGGCAAACCGGCGTGCCCAGAGCAGAGGTGGGAGTGCGGCTGGGGCTGGGGGGAGAGCTCCAGGGCCCCTCAGAGAGGCGGCCCCCAGGCCCAGCCTGAGTGGTGGGCAGGGTCTGGGGGGTGGCGGAGGGGGCCTCGTCTGTGAAAGCCCAAGACCCAGAGACCCTGGTCTTTCCAGGAACTGTCCCTTCGTTCGCACACATCCCCCTATTTTACCCTCAACCCTTCATCCCTCTCGTTTTCTTAGGAATGCGACATTCCGTGCCCCCTCTTAGAAGACCTCCGGTGGATCCCACGTCTATCCCCTGCCTGCCTGGGCTGCCCTAACAGGGCACCACAGACCAGGTCACGTAAAACAACAGAAGAGAATCGTCTCACAGCTCCAGGGGCCAGAAGTCCGAGGCCAAGGCATCAGCAGGGCTGGTTGCTCCAAGGCCTTGAGTGAGGACCCGCTCCAGGCCCCTCTATGGGCTTGCAGTCGCCGTCCTCTCCCTGCACCTCGTCACAGCATCTGCCCTCCGTGCGTGTCTGCCTCTGGGTCCAAACCTTCTCTTCGTATCAGGACACCAGTCACACTGGAGTAGGGTCCACCCTCATGACCTCATCTTAACTGAATCATCTGTAAAGACCTATACCCAGATAAGGTCACACCCACAGGTACTGGGGTAAAGACTTCAACATCTTTGGGGGGAACACAATTCAAGACACAATTCTCCCCAACTTGTCTGCTTTCATCTACAGCAAGACACCCTCAAAAGTGTCATCAAGACTCAGGACCAATGCTGGGCTCTCACTCTGTGGCCTTAAATGTCATCTGTTCCTGGGGACCCTCAAATACGTGTCTCCAGCCTCAGTCTCACCCCAGCACCTCAGACTCGGTTTAGTAAATGGCGTTTCTGCCTGAAGGAAGCACAGCAGCCCTGGCCCACCCCCGACCTTCCCCTCCCCCCTTACTCTCTCATCCTCAGCAAGGCTGGCTTTAGCTTCAACATCTGTCACCGATGCCCGGCTTCTGGCCACCTCCCTGCCATCACCTCCCCTAAGCACTGAAGGGGCCTCCTAGCTGCCTTCTCCACTGGCTGTGTCCTCACCCCCAACACAGTGGCCCAGGGGCGTGAGGATGAGTACAGAACTCATCCCAGAGGAAGCTGTCTGTGATGGCCCCAGAGCCGGGCTCTCCAACAGCCACTGCCCTCCAGAACGTGGCCCTGAGTCTGCTTCCCCTGGCTTCCTGAGAGGCCCCCGTGGACACTCAGCTCTGTTCCAGACCGAACTGCTGCCCCTCGGTCCCAATGCCTCATTTCAAGGGTGCCCCCGGAGGTGGGCCCCCACCTGTCTCTGAAGCCCTGTGGCCCGCTCACAGCCAGCTCAAGCTTAGCACCTTTCCAAGACAAGAGCCCACATTCGCCCAAACATCAGTCCTGCCTCTCTCCACCTCATCCCCACCCCACCCAGCACCTCCCTCCAGACTACAAGCCAGGGTGCCTGCTCCTCTCCATCCACCCACTGTCAGACCGGCCTGCCTTTCTCCCTCCCCCGCCTCCCCTCTGGCCCCACTCCCAACCCCTCTTCAGGACTCAGACTGAATGGAGGTGTTGGCTGCTCCCCTGCCCAGGTCAGCTGACTAGCCTGTTTCTTAGCCTAATTACTCAGAAGTTTCTTAGTCCGGCTGGGCTGCTACATGACTTTCTCATGGCTTTGGAGGCTGGAAGGCTGAGATGAGGGTGCCAGCATGGCCTGATCCAGGTGAGAGCCCTCTTCTGGACTGCAGACAGCTGACGTCTCACTGCGCCCTCCCAGGGCACATGGCGAGCAGGAGCCCTCTGGGGTCCCTTTTATAAGAGCACTAATCCCATTCACGAGGGCTCCACCCTCGTGATCGAAACACCTTCCAGGGGCCCCACCCCCTAAGGCCATCTCACTGGGCAGGAGGATTTCAGTATATGAACTTGGAGGACACCAAATAATAGTCAGGGAGATGCAAATGAGAACCACAAAGAGATATCACCTCACACCTGTCAGAACGACTGTTTTTACTTTTATTTTTTAAAGATAACAAGTGCTGGCGAGGTTGTGGAGAAAAGGGGACCCTTGTGCACCGTTGGTGGGAACGCAGACCCTCGCAGCCCCTGTGGAAAGCAGTGTGGTGGGTCCTCAAAGAATGAAAACTAGAATTAGCATAGGATCCAGCAATCCTACTTCTGGGTATTTATCCAAAAGAACTGAAATCAAGATCTCAAAGAGATATCTGGACCCCTGTGTTCACTGCAGCACTACTCACAACAGCCAAAACACGGGACGATCCAAATGTCCTTCGACACAGGACTAGAGGAAGGAGGCGTGGTCTGTACATGCAAGAGGACAGCTCTCAGCCTTGAAGGGCAGGGAGCCACCCGGCCGGTGAGGCTCAGTGGGTTGGGCGTCGTCCTGCCAAGCAAGAGGTCGCTGGTTCACCTCCAAGTCAGGGCACATGCAAGAAAGCCTTGCAGTATGGGACAGGGCTGAACCGAAGGACATTCATAAATTATCCTCAATGACAGCTGAGAACTAGTAGCCTTTGCAAAAAGCCTCCTGCTACCTAGTGAAGCATCGATTTAGAGGCTGGTCCCACATAACAGGACAACAGGACAGGCCCCAAAAAACTTCTTCCCTTTCCAGAGCGGGAAGCCAGAACGACTGACCGGCCAGCTGTCGGGATGAGGAGGACATGGGTGTGGGGGAAGCTTGCGAGGCTGGGGGTGTAGGGCAGAACCCGCACCCCACCAGGCCTGGCCCCCACTACTCCATGGAGGTTTTGCTATGAATCTCCAGATCCTCTGAGACTTTGTCTTCCCCCTCCTCAAAGGGCAAAGGTCATGCCAGCTGATCTGAGCCTTTGAAGGCTTCTCAAATGTTCAGACTGAGCAATGTGTCTCGCTCCTGGGACCACGAGTTCTACTTGGAGGGGAACCTGGAGGCCTTGCCACTGAGCCTGGGGCCCCAGGGTGAACCGAACCATGTGCAAAGACCCCCTGCCCCCAGCCCGACAGCCCAGGCCGCCCAGCCCGTGTGTGCCACCGGCCCTCCCAGGGGTCAGACATAGCACAGATGCAGGAGGACTGGCACACACACCTCTTGCTGGTTGACCATGAATGAAAAAGACTCTGTTTCTGCTACACACATGTGCTCATGGGTGTGTGTGCAAATGGGTGTGCACACTGCTCGTGTGCACGTGTGTGCATGCCTGCACACGTTTCTGCCTTCATGTTTTCCTCACAGACCCTTTCTCAGGGCCCCGTCATTTCAGATGAGGGCACTGAGGCCCAAAAAGCTCAGTGACCCACAACCGTCCCCGGCGTGACCTCTGTCCCTGCTCAATGCCCCCAAGACGTCTCCTGCTCCTTGTCTTCCGCCAGCACCAGCCCTGGGGACCAGCCCACGTTCACTCGGGACAGGATCCTCAGAGTGAGCCCCCTGGGACAAGGCCAAGCTCCTGCTGGAAATGTCCACAGAGCAGGGGCCTCCCAGAGGCCAGCCCCACCGGGGACCCCTTCGCACCAGGTCCCTGTGATGCTGCTCATCAGAGCAACAGGGTCATGCTTCACAAGGGCGGCTCTGCTTCTCAACCTACAGAGAAAACTCCTGGAGGCCAGACGCTGTCCTCCGTCTTTCCGGCCTGGTCCCCTCCTCCCCTGGGTGCTCTGTAAAAAGTGTGTGCCCTCACGGGTCTCTCACAGAGTAGCAGGCTGGCTCTAGCGGGGCCCCACGCCGGGCTCCGGCCTGGGCCCGGAACCCCATGAGAGCACTGTGTCCTGGAGGGAGGGACTCCCCCGCTTTCCTCTTCTCAGAAGCCGCGGGACGGCTGGCAGAACAAGAGTTCCTGGCAGGCTCCTTGGAGGTGGGGTCCTCTGACAGAAATGCGGTTTTGCAGGGGACACCTGAAGGAGACGCCTTTCAATGCCCAGTTTTCGGTTGAGGCCTGGTTGAAACGTGGTCGTTAGCAGAGTCTGAGACGGAAGCTCATGAGAGCAAAGAGAACCCACACCTAGGTTACAACCTTCCCTCTGGAACCCCAGAAAAAAATGCCTGCTCTCGCTTACCCTCTGCGTGCTCGCGTGAGTGGGCACGCACACACGAGTATCAGTCCACACCTGGCCTGTCTGTATAAATAAAGGTGAGCTGGAACGTAGCCACACCTGTCCATCTTTGTCTTTTACGGATGATCCTGGACCATGTGGGCGCCGGAACTGCAGAGAGGAGCAGCTGCAGCAGAGACCGTCTGGCTGCAAACCGAAAACATGGGCTGCGCAGGCCAGCCCAGAGTCGGCCGGCCCCAGAGCACCCAGGGGAGGAGGGGACCAGTGTGGAGGCCTCCCCGCCAGCCACACTGCGAAGCAAGAAAACCAGCCACCAGGAAGTGTCGACTGAGTCCCATCCTTAGTCTCAGTGTTTTCTATAAAAACAAAATACCTTCAACCAAACACGCATATTTGAGTATGAAATACATCTATTTCCTCTAGAAAGGTTTGGGAGAAGGGAGACAGAGGTGATTTCTTAATTTCTTCCTGATATGTTTGATTTTTCTTTAAAAAATAATGACTATTTCAATTTTCCATTTAAAAAATAATAATAACTGTATTTTAATTTTGGAATGAGACTGCTCACAATGCCCAACCGCCCCGAAAACTGGTGCCCAGTATCAGCGTTCGGAGGGGCTAGGGGTCCGCCGGCCTCTGGGAGGGAGCAGCCCTGGGGGAGCAGCCCCCCCGGTGCCTGGGGGGCCCTGGCCTGCACAGCTCCTGCTCCTGCAAGCCCCCCAGGCACCGGTGGGGAGACTCGCCACCCGGCCAGGCCTCCTCTGCACCCTCCCTGGCAGAAAAAGTCAAGAAAACGGCTCCTTCCAGAGCCCATCCCTGGCCTCGACCCGCAGGGTGTCAGAGGAGCCAGCCTGGCGAGAAGTGCCGAGTCTCCAAGGATGCAGAGCACGCTGTCCAAACATGAATGGTGTATTTTTAGCAAAGTCCACCCTCGTGCCCTGGCCCCACTCCAGGGTGAGAAGTGGCATTCCCTCTGAGTCACTCCCTGCACGGACTCAGTTTCAGGGACCCGGGTGGTGTCCCCTCAATGACGTGCACTGTGGGCTCTGCCCGTCCTTCAGAAAGGGCCCCGAGGAAGCTTCCAGGCCCAAGGGCCACCTGCCTGTGGCCTCCAGAAAGAGCATGGCTGTTGCCTCCACAGTATCTGCCTCAGGGCAGAGTGCAGGGCCTTCCGCTCCGAGCTCTGGGCCCCCATGTTCTCAGCAAAAGTGTGAGGGACCCCCACCTTCCTCTGGCTGGTTGGCCCGGAGCTCCAACCAACCAATGGTAGCAACCCCGGGCCCACTGGCCTCATGGGGGTGGGTGGACAATGGGGGAGAGTGGAAGATCATCATCCTTCCCAAAGCAAAGTTTCTGACATTCCAGAAGCAGCAAGGACACAGCTGTCCCTGCCCAGTTGTCCCCGTGTGACTGGCGTTGCTGGCGTCAGTTGTCTCCAAGCACAGAGACCCAGGGTCTGCGCGCACACAGATCTCTGCAGAGAAGAGGCCTCTGCTCCCTGGGCCAGCATGTGGGTTTCCATTTGGGGCTTGCTGTCTGCCGCATCTGCCTCCCCGCTGGACAAGCCAGGGCCTCTCTGGGTAAGGTCAAGGGCTCCTGCTGCCCTCACATCGTTAGTAGGCGCCTGGCATCAGCCTTTGTTCCTGCCCTGTGAAGTCGTGGCCTTTAAGATTGGTCTCGTCCACACTTATAAGTCTCCACCAGAGCCACTGGCCTGGAGAAAGAGGCCTCGGGCAGACACAGCCATAAGGCACAGCTTCCTGGGGGCCCTGCCCAGCCCCGGGGGGCCACCATTAGCAGGCAGGTTTGCTCTGGGTCACCCCCTGAGCAAGCCTCAGGCTGCTCAGCGACATGAGAGAGCTGACCAAGGCACACCTGTGCTCACAGGGCCAGGGACTCTCCACAGGGAGGGGGGGCAGCGGAACCCCCGGGGTCCTGCCCTTGCTCCACACCCTTGGTCTACGCCCTTGGCCTTCATTCCTCATGAGGGCTCCGATCCCGTAGCTCCACCATCTGTCTTCAAGGTTGTCAGTTCTGCTATTTCAATGGGCAAGACCCTGCGTCCCCTGGCCTGGCAAGGTGCCCCTGGTCTGGAGGTGGTTAGGAGACCCCAGCCCAGTCATCGTCCCGAGTGGGACATGGTCCCACGGTGAAGGACAGCCTCCCCAGGGCCCTTCCCAGGCTGTTCCAGTGGCCCCAGCCCACCCTCCAAGTGACTCCCCTTCTCTGAGACTCAGTTTCGTGTCTGTCCAAGGGGAGGGCTAGAGTAAATATTTGCCACATTTCTGTCCAGCTCCAGCACATGGAAGTCTACGACACTCTGGGTTTCCACATCTCCAGACAAGGCCTGGCCGGCTCAGCTGTCAGATGAGCCACCCTCTAAAGCCCCCAGAACCACCTGATCCCCTTGCCCGTGGGAACCTCGCCACACCTCGATGACGTGGACAGCGCCTGTGGTACAACCCCCGGCTGGAGATGAGGAACAGCTTGCCCACGGCCACAGAGCTCAGACTGGCAAAGCCAGGCTGCTCTCCTGACACCAAACTTGGGTCCCCTTTCAGCAGCTCCGCAGCTCCTGGGTGCGTGTTCATACAGTAGGATGCAGCACGGCCGAGGGCGGCACCCCACCTGCTGCCGCCAGCAGATGCTCAAGCATACCTGCCGGACTGGAGAACAAGAATTAGCAAAGCAGGAAGGCCTGTTTCTTCCCCATTTGGGCAAAGAGGGGGTCAGCCAGATTTCATTAACTCCCAACCACCTGATGACTCCCAGTAAAGCTCAGTTCTCTTGTACTTTTCCCCTCACTCAGACTCAGGGAACTGATGGCTGGGGGACCCTATTCTGGGGATACTTACTGGATGCCCACTTGGGTCAGACACGCCGAGTTTAAACTAACGAAGGAGCCTGAGGCCACCTCCCACACTTCCGTCCCCACCTGTGAAGAAGGGTCGAGGGATAATGACGAGGTAAACCATTGTTTGGATTTAAACTGGGGGTCTCTTCTAGCTCCTCAGCCCCGTGTCAAATGGGCCACAGTCAGGAGGAAGGAGACATCATCTGCATGGTCCTATAAACCAGGTGTCTGCTGAGGCGACGGGACACGTGGGGTGGGGGGGGAGGGGGAGATCTGTGTCTCATCAGAGTTAGAAATTTCCCAGAACATCAACACACCCCACCCACCCTTCACCCGCTGGCCCCCCCAGCCTCTGCAGTGGCTCAAACTCGCAAAGACACAGCCTTCCCAAAACATTTACATTCCTGTCAGGCAAAGATGCATGTGACTGAATCCCAAAGTACACAGGTTTTCACGGGAAGATTAAAAGAGGATCCTGGTCACTTCGTGACAAATTAACCAGTCTCGCCAAATGTCACTTGAAGAATAAAAGGTTCCTCGCTTTGCTTGTGTGGGTGTTCTTTCTGGAATCCTACATATATCCGTTTCATAACTCCACTGACAACTTTTGATAGGAGCTTAATTAAGAGGAAACCGCGAGAATGTGAGCCGTCGCCCCCGGTTTCTGCAGAGAATTCGGAAAGAGGTCACCAAGGGCTTGAAACAGACCCGCAAGACTTGGCAACGGGACCGAGGCTCATGGGCGGTTGCCGAGGCATCTGCACGACTCTGGGCTCTGCAGGTGCTGAGCACGATGTCCTCTCGCGAGAGTCTGGCCCCCAAAAAACGCTCTCTTGCAGTCTGTGCCGAGGACACGCCCACCACCCCAGGCCCCGCCCCCAGCACAACGCTCCTTTTATCCTTCACGCGCCCGAGGACAGGTGTCAGCGTGTCCGCCCGTTAAATAAATACTGTCGCCAGAGGCCTGAATCCATGAAAAGCATATTTAATTGTTCACCGTTCTACCCATTTTGTTAAATTTGAGTCAGGACAAAGCACACACCTTCTACATACGCGCATACATTGAGTACAATTCTTTTGTACCATTGCCCTTGACCAACAGATAATACCAGAATTTTTTTTTAATCAGGGAGGAGATCTAAGAAATTCTACTTGGCTTTTGATTACTGTTGCCCACAGATGCCATCGTGATGAGGGTGGGATAGGTCTCCCGGACTGATGGGTGAAGGAGAGGAGGTGGGAACTGCAGAGGATGCTGGGAGTGTGATGGAAGGGAGCGGACACCCAGAACCAGCTGTACCACGTGGCAACCCGCAGCTCCACCCCTACAGCTGGAATCGTAGTTTGGGTGGGGTAAAGATTTTATTCATTTATTTTTAGAGAGAGGGCAAGGGAGGTAGAGAGAGAGGGAGAGAAACATCGATGTGAGAGAGAATCATCCATCAGTTGCCCTTCCCACACGCCCCGACCAGGAACCAAATCCACAAGCCAGGCAGGTGCCCTGACTGGGAATCAAACCCAACTCTTTTTGCTTTGTGGAACAATGCCCAACCAACCGAGCCACACTGCTCAGGGCTGGAGTCATTGTTTAGCAAAGGGTCTCTGCGGCAGCGTGCAAATTCAGGACTGGGAACTCTTATCTAGCCCTGAACTGGAACATGCTACCAGTACTTCTGAAGACCAACAGGCATTGGCTCACTGCCGCTAATGTGAATGACAACTCCCTGAGGGGCCCTGTGAAGAGGAAAGAGGTGTCTCAATAGACTTGGGGGGCCTGGGCTACAGCCCCACACTGCAACCCCACTCAGTCCACCAAGGGAGACATGACCCCTGCAGTTCTGAGTTCAGGAGCTTCTTGTTGAATGATCTCAATGATGAAGTAAGGAATATATACTTATTCTTGCCCTGGCCAGTATGGCTCAGTCGTTTGGGTATCGTCCAGCAAACCGAAAGGTTTCTGGTTTGATTCCTGGTTGGGACACATTCCTGGTTTGTGACTCTGTCCCTAGTCAGGACACACACGAGAGGCAATCAATCAACGTTTCTCTCTTACATTGATCTTTCTTTCCCTCTCTTTCTCCCTTCCTTCCCCTCCCAAAAATCAAAAATAATTTTTTAAAAGCAGCAAACTAACAATTTGCTTGCTAAAAGAATAAATATTTATGCATTAATGGTGGATGTGAAGGCAGTAGATTGCAGAGGTCAAGGACATAGTTTCTTACTGGATCATGGCCAGCTCCACCTGGGTAAAGTCGTCCTGGGGACCCTGCCGTCAGCAGAAGACAGTGCCACCTCCTCTCCTGTACCAAGGAGTGAAAGCCGGTCAGGGCTCCCCTGATGGAGGGACAAGCTGTGCACCGGGGAAGGAGAGAACCGATATTCACGACCACGAGCAAAGCAGCCCTGCCAGCTGCAACTGCCCTCTCAGTGAGCCCCTCGGGTGGGGTGGGGCGGGGTGGGGCAGGGTGGGGAAGCACGCTGGCACTTCCCAAGTGAGCCATCCAAGTTGGTGCAGATCATCCAGGGTGTGGGGAGGAAAGGAGGGAGCAGCAAGCCTGCAGGACCCCGAGTGTGTCAAACCTCCACGCTCGGTTGTATGTTTATCCAAACACCAAGTCTCCCTGTCACTTTGTGCCCCCTGTGGGGTTCACCCAGAATTCTACTCGAGATCTCCTTAGGGGGTCCAGGCCACCGCCCCCCAGACAGTCCTATTGGTGTCTCAGTGATGGCAACTGCCTTTGCCAACTGTCTCTGTCCCAGACTGGACTTCCAGGATGCAAATCATGCACAGGACCAGCTGGTCACTTTCCATTACATCTCAGGAGCTCAGTGGGTGCTGGTGGACCTGATTTTCCCTGCAAGCGCACTCTCGGTTCTGTCTTTGGTGCCAGCCTTAACCTGCCAATACTTTCTTGTTTCATGCCTCACTTTACCCCTCAGTGATTTGCTCCTCTACGTTACATGCATGAAGTACCTCTGAACACGTTCTCCGGAAGGGGCACTGGGTGGCCTCTGGGGGAACAGGCCTGGGTGGAGGGAGACTGAGGGACGTTTCCAGGGTTGGACCACGTGAACAAATGCCTAATCAAAAACCACTTGCACGAGGGTTTTCGGGGCAGTGAAAGTCACCTGCATGATGTGACACTGATGCGTGAGTGTTATGACACACCTGTCCAAACCCACAGAAGGCACAAAACCAAGGGTGAGCCCCAGTGTCTGTCAACTGTGGACTTTGGGTGACGGTGACGTGTCGACGTAGGTTCATTCGCTATAACAAAGAAACCACTTGATGAGGTGTTGATAGTGGGGAGGCTGTTGGGGGTGTGGCAGCGAGTATATGGGGGATCTCTGTACCTTCCTCACAGTTTGCTGTGAACCTTAAACAGCTCTAAGAAAAGCATTTTTAAAAAAGCTTTAAGAATAGTTTGAAACCATGAATGATGGCAGGGAAGCTAAGACTAGCAGGGAGCTTCCACAGGTGAGGAGGAGGGTGGGCAAGAAGGGCCACTAGCCACCAGAAGGGAATCCCAGGGAAAGCGAGAGATGCTTGAGAAATGTTTTTAGAAACATTTGTGGTATCAAAGGAATATCATTATCCCCCTCCACCCTCCACCAAGAAATAGTCAGTAAAAACCTACAAAAGCCGTGGGAACTTTGGGAATTAGTGAGGAGGGAACATGGGAACCCTTGTGCACTGCTGGTGGGAATGCAGACTGTAGCAGCTGAGACGGAGAAGTGTGACCATCCCTCAAACAATGGGCATAGAACCACGACACGACCCAGCAATTCCACAGGCATGCACCCTAAAGAATTTAAGGCAGAGTCTAAAAGAGACACGTGCTCACCCGTGTCACGGCAGACAGAAGGCAGAAGCAACCCTCACTCACGTGTCCACCAGCCGATGAATGGATAACGGATGTGGTATGTCTCTGCGGCGGAACATCATCCGGTCTCATAAAGGAAGGAAATCCTGACACGCACTCCAACGTGAGTGAACGTCCTCGAGGCCATTACGCTGCGTGAAGTGAGCCACATACAGACACACGCTGTACGACTCTGCTCACCTGAGGTCCCCGGCATAGTCATAGCCCAAGTGACAGACGCTGGAATGGTGGTTGCCGGGGCTGTAGCAGGGATCGGGGAGAACGGGAAGCTCCATGGGGACATGGTTCCAGTTTTCCAAGATGTCTCTGTGGATGGTGACAGTGGTGGCACAACCACATGAATGTACTTAATGCCACTGAGCCATACACCCAAAAAAAAATGGTTAAAATGGCAAACGTTAGGTGGTATATTCTACCACAACTTCATTTTTTTTAATCCTTAACTTAGTCACATCTGCAAAAAACTGTCTCATAGAAGGTGGTGTGACGGGTTCTGTGGACTGGGGCCTGCCTTCAGGGGCCACTCCATCCGTGAGAACACTGCGGAAGTGGTCCAGAGAGGGAGTCACAGTGGCGCGGACCAGATGACAGGCCATGGGGGTCAGTTCTAGAGCTGCCAGGAGGCACTGCTGGCGGGATCTGGAGCCGGCGCGAGGGAACAATCAAGCCTGGCACCCGGTTTCAGTCTGGGCACCTCACACAACTGCGGAACCAAGAATGGGGCCCCAGGCAGAGATCTGCCACAGTTAAAACTGTACACACATGGACGGGAGAGCCTGGGTTGCATCCTAGGTCATCGGCCTCAAGGCCCCCGCAGAGGGAGAGGCTGGGAAGACCCCTGGCCCAGCCCTGGCCGTGCTGCCAACTCGCTGCTCCTCCCCGATCCATCAGCGCCTTGTGCCAGTGAAGGAAACACAGTGAACCAAGTCACGTCACACTATGCACCCAGCGGTGTTCCTTGTGCTCCCCAGATTTTAACTAATTAATCCCAGCAAACTCTCAGACATTGGCAACACCACTGTCATCCCCACTATATGGGTAAAAAAAAGTACAGAGAGACGAAGTCACCTGCCCAAGTTCACACGGCCACACAAGGCACAGCCTGCATTTGAACCCAAGCACGTGGGGTCCAGATTCAGACTCTTAGCCAAACTCTCTATGTTGCTTCTCCTTTCTTACCAAATGCCCTCCCCAAAGCAACTCCAAAGTCAACAGCAAAACCCCAATAATCAATCCAGCTGAAGCAGGTTTCTTATTGATAAGCACTAAGAGACGGGTCCCTGGTGAGACCCTCCGCTAACCTGTGACCATTTGCCTCAAGATGCAGCTGGCCAGCGGGGAGTGGGGAGTGAGGGCCGGGAAAGGTGAGATCCCTTCCTCAGCACCAGGGTTCCACTCCCACTCTCGATGGCCTTCCCGGAGAGCAGAAAATGCAGCACGAGTGGCAGTCATGTGAGCTGGTGCTGGGGAAGTGGCCTGGAGGTCCCGTGCTGTGGAAGTACCATATTGTTGCCATGTATAAGGCACACCCATGTTTCTGTGTATATTCCACATGGAGTTATTATACCCACAGCATGTGATCATTATATCCATGTACGATGCACATCCTTATTTTCCCCTCAAAAATCTGGGCAAAAGGTGCACATTATACGTGGCAAGATAGGGTAATTAGAGTGGGCCAAACCCTGCAGAGCAGGGCAGCTGAGGAGGAGCGAGTTCAGGCCACGGGCCGCAGCAGGCACGGGCACTACGCAGAGGGCTCAGGTCTGGGTGGGGTCAGTGTAGGGGGCAAAGAGGGAGGCCAGGAGGTGAGGACTGAAGCGCGACCCCATCAGGGGCTGAGCATTCAGGCAGCGGGGCCAGGTCAGGGTGGAGATGCGGGATGGTGAAGCCCGCCACCACTGGCAGCAGGGCCCCTGAGATGAAACATCCCCCTTCCACTCAGAGTCTCCCTCCCAGACCTCACACCCCATCGCTTCCTGTCGGCCTGGGCACCAGGAGCTCTTGGAGAGAGGGCCCACTGAGGAGGGGGCAATGGCGAAGGTGGCCCACATGGGTCAGATCACATGTCCTCCTAGGCTTGGGGTCATCAGCATGAAATGAAACTTCAGAACACAGCAACACAAACCGGAGAAGAAAGTTACAAAAGGCTAAAATCAAATGGTGGCCCCCAGAACGCTGTCCACTGCAGTGGGGTGTGTGAGACTTTCCTCCAGGTCAGACTCAGCTGGACCTTGTGTCTTTACCGCCCACGTTCCCAGCGTCGCTGCAGACCGCAGCGCACAGAGAGCAAGGCCTTGCTCACCCCACGCTCGCCCGAAACCAGTCTGCACGGGTTTTCTCACCAGGGAGGTAGGGGATGCCCAAGTTCTGGTCCCCAAACCATAGAGAGTGTGGGTGCCTCACATACAACAGGGGATTTCGGTGCGGTGCCCCAGGTGCTCTGGGGCCCACCTCGCCCCTGGGGGCTGCTGCCCCCTCCCTGCCCCACATTTTCCTCTCCCTCCTACAGACTCTCAGTCTTGCAGCCCCACCTGCTTCTGCCCTGCATCCCGAGACGGTCTGCCCCCAACCCAAGGCCAAGGCTCTCAACTCGACTGTGCCTGAAATTTTCCTGAGGAATTTGTCCAGGCCCCACCCTGGGGGTGGGGGGTGGGCTGAGGCTCAGGATGCTGCATTTTTCACAAGCAACCTGGGTGACACGGATGCTTCCGGATCTGTGTGCGAGCCAGAGTCTCCCAGGGCGGAGACGCGGTCCGTCCCCTGCGTTCATGCGTCACCACGCACGCTCCCACGGGCTCCCACTGCCCGCAAACACTCGCTGTTCAGGAAGCTGCGGGACACACAGCGGGAAGCCGCCCCCCTTTGCTCGAGCGCCCGAGTGCCGGGAGTCTGCAAAGGCGCCCCAGAGAGTGCCTTGCCATCTGACAGCTTCCCGTCCAGAAACCACACAGCACAGTAAAAAACAGAAAAAAGAAAGCCGTTAGCCCCCAGTGAATGTTATTTTTAATGAAAGTGGTGCGTTTTGACTCACAGTGTTGAAACCAGGTTATAAATGAGTCATCAGTGAACCAACCACAGAGGATCTTCGTGAAGGTGACTTGCGGGCGGACTCTGACGTCTGCCGTCCCCTAGCATGCTTCGCAGGGGAGCCGTCAGGCTTGCAGTAGGTCTGGGGCGTCTGCTGCCGCGTCAGCACGAAAGGATGCTGTGTTGTCACTGGTGGGATTCCCCAGGCAGCCCGCACGCCGACCCACCCACAGGGCTCAGGCAGCTGTCACTGCACAGAAGCTGCGGTCACAGCAGAGCTGCTGGCTTCCAGGTAGCGCTGAGGAGACCCCGGGGAGAGATTCGGGCCATCTGTGCGCCCCTTGCTCCCAGGCCCCTCCCCGACGCTCGCACCCTGATTCTGGGAGGCAGCCCAGGGCAGCGACAGCAAAGGGAAACTTGAGGCTGGACAGAGCCGGGTTTGAGCCCCAGGTCCAATGGGGTGGCTGCAAAAACTCATCCTCATGCCTGAAATATAAGCACAGCCACCTTCCCTGCCTGCCTTGTGGGGGTGGTGCGGGGTTCTTGGAGGACCGTGCACGTGACAGCGTTCTGAGGCCATCACAGGCCATGCCAGGGTACGTGGTCGGCAGGAGGTGGAAAACCTGCTTCTGTCCGAAGGTGCTTTCACCCATCGCGGCCTCTGCCTGAACCGAACCGGAAGCAGAGACCAGTGTGGCAGACAGAGCCCAAATGGTCCTTGTCTCCTCCCCAGAGAGAAGACACCCTTACTCACCTTTCCCCCAGGAAACAGGAAATGGAGGCGGGGGGCAAATCCACCCACGGCCTGCCGGCTGCAGGGAGGCTGCTCTGCAGCTGAACCGCAGCCCCACTCTCCTCAGGACACTCCCTGGTGGCACCATTCGAAGGTCAGGACAGCTCCACTGGGCAGGGCCTGCAGCAAAGAAAACCCCTGACAAAGACACCAGGGACAGGAGTCGGTCTCGCAGGACAGAGGACATCAGCCAGGCCAGCGACTCGGAGCGGCCTGGTCAACCGGCAGCCCCCTGTCTAGGGAGCAGGGCTCACCTTGGGCAGGCCTGCAGCCCCTGTACAGGGACGTGCAGTGCATGGTGCTCATTGGACAAAATGGTCCTGAGAGGAAGCACGGAACTGGTTCAATCTGCAAAGGAGAGAAAGCGGCTGGTGAGAGGGCAAACCGGCCTGGCAGAGCCAGCAGAGTCCCTGTCTGTCTGGCACCAACATGGGACCAGCGTCAGCGCTGGAGGGAGAGAGGGCCAGAGGCTGCAGTGTCGGACATCGGCGCTTGAATGCCCGCCTCCCACATCAGGTCTGGGTGCTCGGGGAGGCCCTATGTCATCCTGGGCCTCCGTTCATCCAGCGGCCTTCCTCCCAGGCTTGATCATGTGTGTGCCATACCTGCACATGTCTGGAACATGGTTAACACTCAATAAATGTTGGTTTCTTTCTGTGGCAGATTGCAAACTATAGCCACAGATTCTCCCCATCTTGGTAAACGTATCCCTCAGCGATGATAAGCTGCTGAACCCACCGAGAACCGCCTCAGTTTCCCTCCTCTCCTGACGCCAGGCTGGCCTGGGACTTGCTCTGACCAACAGGAGCCAGCAGAAGTAACAGCGTGTGACGTCCAAGGCAAGTTCTCGCAGCTTCCACTTTTGCCCTTCTGAGACCTGCTCCTACGGTAGCGGGCCTCGCCCACCAGAAGGGGAGAGCCCACAAGGAGGGGAAGTGAGCTTCCCCCAGCGAGACCACCAACCCCAGCTGCCAGGCGCGTGAGAGACGCCACCCTGGGATGGCCTTCCAGCCCAGCTGAGCCTCCGGCTGCGCGAAGCCGCATGGGTGAGCCCCGGCAAAATCACTGGAGAAACTGTAGCCAACATGTAAAGTCACAGAAAAATAATCAATGTCTATTGCGTTGGGTCACTACGCCTTAGGCTGATTTATTATGTAGCAAATTCTTACTGAAACACCTTCCCTGACCCCACCTCTGAAACGTCTTCTCGTTGGGGACTCTTGGATTTCCCCTTGCCACACCTGGTGAATTATTCCATGAAAAACTAATACTTTCTGGGGATCAGGAGCTGTGACCAGCCTGTCGTGAAGTCATTTTCACGCCCTCATGGTACAATAGTTCATCCCATCACCCCATCAAGCAGCTCCCACCAACCTCGGTCAGTAATCAGCAAGTCTGATTACCTCTAAGATAGATCAGACAGTCAACTCCTCACTCCCCGCACAGCTTCCTGCCGGGGAATTGCGGGAGCCTCCTGCTTGGTGTCTCCCGTCCGGTTCTGTCGCCATTCTCCACAGTGAAACCAGAGGGACTTGTACAACATATTCACTCATTTAACAAAGGTTTAGTTTTGGCCAGAAATAGCTACATCAGTGGAATTTGCATTCCAGTTGCTGGTTTGAAAATTAACAGATAAAATGTGTGGCGATAAGTGCTGAGAAAAAGATGAGGCAGCAAAGGCGGAGGGAGTCAGGCGGTGCTGGGAGGGTTTGCCATTTCCAAGAGGGTGGCTGGGGGAGGTGTCAGTGCGATGGTGACATTGGAATGAGAGCCATGGGAAGAGCAAGTGCTGAGGCCCCGAGGCAGAGACACTCCGGCGTCCTTCTGGAACAGGGAGGAGGCCCTGAGGCCGCAGTGTAAGGAGCAAGGTGAGTGTCACAGGAGATCAGTTCGGGGAGGTGACAGGGAAGAGTGGTGGAGAAAGTCGGGTCACATGGCGCCTGAAAAGCCAACAGAAGGACTTAGGCTTTCACCATAGTGACGTGGACGGCCAGGAAGCGGGGACACGGCCCGGTGTGCGGTTTAGTGGTGCCACTCTGGGTAACGGATTGGTCACACATTGGGCCGATGCCCGTAGCATAATTGTTGAATCTTTCCAAGTTCCACCATGGAAAACAGAGGGCAAAACCAATAATCCACGGGAAATACGTACCATAAAACTAACAAGGTATCCCCAGGATCCCCAAAATATAAGAGGATGAGGACAAACCACTACAGATGAAAGACCTGAGTAGTATTAACATCTGTACGAAAGGAAGAAAGGAGAGAATCAGGGATCTGGCAAGCCTGAAAATCCCAAAATACCCAACAGGTTACTCTACAGAAAGCCGAGAGAGCCGATCAGACAGCAGCCAAACTGGACGGTTTTGCTCACTCATGTAGTGGGCGAATTCAAAGGGATTGCAGTCGAGGTCTGAAAGGGCTGGAGGTGTCTGCGACAAATGAAAAAGGTGCGAGGAGCAGAGTCTAGAGTCCTGGGGGAAAAGCCACCATCCCCTGAACACAACACGGAAACAACAGAAGAGGAAGCTCCAGAGCAGCAGTCTTCAACCGGTGCACCACAAGAATGTTTCAAACACGCAGTTCCTAACTGTTGAGTCAGGGGCACTGACCTCTTTTCCCTTAGACTGTCAAGTTTAAAAAATGACAACAGCCAACACATCAATAGCATCTGGTGTGGATGAATAAAAATTATATCTATTGTTTTGTCAGATCGGCAAAAAATATGCTTTTTGGTGTGCTGCAGAATTTTAGTAATTAGTTTACGTGTGCCAAGAGATGAAAAAGGCTGAAAATCACTGCCCCAGAGCAATGAGTTAGACTTTTTTTTAAATAGAGTAATGAGTTAGAGAAGCCAAGTGGAAGTACATCATCTAGAGACAAAAAAAAAAAAACAACTAGTTTCATGTAAAAAATTTTAACACACGAAAATAATAATCAAAGTTATTTAGGAAAAAAGATAAAAGACAGAATCTCATCCCTACCGGCCATAAAACATGCCAGAAAGACATCCCCACAAAACAAATAAAATCTGTAACTTACTTCAAAAAAAAAAAAAAGCTAAAGGAACAACATAAACCAGAGCAAAAACAAAACTCCGAAGTAAAATAATAGATTCAGGAATGCATTAGGAATTTTATAATCATACCAGAAATTAAATTAAATTAAAACAGGACAAGACTATTGACATTGTAATATGATAAGAAATATATATTTGGTCTTCATCTCCGGTCCCTGGCACACAGCTCCTAAAACCTTCCCAATTTTCTGAGTAAGAGGCGTGAGAGGAGCATTTTTGTTATTCTTAATAAGCCTCTTCCAACCATACCTGAGTTTTTGCTAATGAGGAGACACTCGGGGACTCCAGGTAGCCTCGGTGGGGCCGGCTGCCAGAGGAACCAGCCATGTGACTGGAGGTTTAGCACTTTCAGCCTTACTCCCCAGCCTTCAGAGAGGGGAGAAGGACCAGAGACTGAGTCAATCACCAATAGCCAATGATTCAATCAATCGTGCCTACACCATGGAACTGCCATTAAAAACTTAGATAATAGAGGTCAGAGCTTCCAAGTTGTAGGACGTGTCCACATTCCAGAAGGGTGGTGGATCCCACACCCTGGAGTTCAAGGCTCCTCCATACCTTGCCCTATGTACCTTTTCATCTAGTTGTTAAGTGTTTCCCTTGGTTCCACGGACTATTTGTAGCAAATTACAGGACCTACAGAGGGGCTCATGGGAATCCCCAATTTCTAGCCCAGTCAGAGAGAATTGTGGGAAAACTGGGGACCCACTACATGTGATTAGCATCTGAAGTGAAGGCAGTCTTACGGAACTGAACCTTTAACCTGTGGTGTCCGCACTAACTCCAGATAATTAGTGTCTCAATTTAGTTAATTTATAGAGAATTGGAGAATCATTTGGTATAGAAAACCCATACGTTTGGTGTCAGAAGTACTCTGAGCAGAAACAGGTCACAGTAGTAGCAAGAATGCATAAATCCAGCAGATAATGCCTTGAGAAAAATAGAACACGTAAAGGAAAAAAAGTAAATGCAAAAAATGAAGGAAGAGTGAAAAGGGATTCGAAAACAACACATATAGAAGTCAGGCAAAGAAGATTCAACATTTGTATAATAGGAGCCTCTGAAACGAACAAACCAAAAAAAAGCAAAAAAGAGAACAAGAACTAACAACTACAATCCAAGAACAATTTCTCAAATAACCAGAAAATTGAAACTGAATATATAAAATCAAAATAAACTTAGAATGAGTAATAGCAAACTATGTTCTGGTACAATTTCTAGACTTCAAAGAAAAACACAAAATCCCGTGGACACTCAGACAATAAGACACAAGGGAACATCAGTTCGTCATCAGCCTTTTCAGCAGCCGCACTTGTGCCAGGAGAACACGTGGGAAGGAGGGGAGAAAGGAAGCAGGAAGAGCTGGCAGGAAGCAGAACCAATGGACTTCCTGATGGGTCAGACAGGGATGTGAGTGCAGGAGCCAAAGATGACCCAAGTGACCAGGAGACGGAGCTGCCACTGAGTGGCATAGGGTAGAACGTGGGAGGAGGAGGTTTAATACAGGGGAAAGTAATAGTATGTACACATTACATTCTAGATATCTATTCATAATCCGTGGGGAGAGCTGACTAGGCAGCTGTATAAAGAATCCGGAATTCAGAGCTGCGGTCTAGATTAGAAGTATACATATTCAGAACTCATTAGCATGTAGAAGCTATTTGAGGTCATGAGGCTGGATAAACTCAGTGAGGGAGAGAGGGCAGAGAATAGCACCCTATTCAAACCCTCACACAGCTTACCGTCAAATACAGCCCTTTATCATGGTCCGCAAAGCCCTACATGTGGCTCCTTCGCACTTCCTGCCACTCCCCACCTCACCCTCTTAGTTCTGGGCAATGGGACATCTTGCTGTCCCTGCACTCACTGTTCCCTAAGACCAAGATCTGTCCCCCCAGATAAACATGCTCCCACCATTCAACCCTCTGCTTAAATGTCAGCCCTTCAGAGAAGCCTACTGACACCCTGTCCTAAATATCCGCCCCTTAATCTGGACTGTTTTTCCACTACTCACAAGTTGCCTGTTAAGAGTTTCTACTGCTGCATGAACAAGCTACCCAAAAACCTAGCAGCTCAACTCGACCATCTTATTACGCACATGGGTTCTGTGGGTCAGAATTATGGGCACAGCACAGAGAGGGGGCTGTCTCTGCTTTACAGCATCTGGGAAGACAGAGGCTCAGGGCGACTCAGAGTGAGGGTTTGGGGTCATCTGCATGCTGCTCACTCAGGCACCTGGCATCTGGGCTCAGTGAACTCAAACACTAGGAGTGTGGACCCAAGGTCTCCACGGGGCCCCTGCATGCAACTGGGCCTCCTTACAGCCTGGCAGCCACAGCACAGTCAGACCTATTACTAGTCCCAGCAATGTAGGGGCATTGTCCCAGCAAACAAGACACATGCTTTTTGTGACCCAGTGCCACAAGCTGTACAATGCCATCTCCTCCGTACTTCACTGGTCAAAGTGGCCTCAAGTGTGTCAAGAGGAGGGACATAAACTCTATCACTTAAGAGGGAAAAGAACCAAAGGATTTGGGGGCCACAGACCACCATGTTGCCTGAGACACTGTCAGCATTGAGTGGTTCTTCCCAAGCCTGTTACCAGCTGCCCGGTAGAAGAATTGTCTCCTAATGTCCATCTGCGGACCTGTGAATGCCTTGCTCCATCTCCCCCTGCCCCTAACTGCCTGAATTCTCAGCTGCTCCACTATATATCAAGAAATCTCTTCATATAAGATCCTGGTTTCGCCACATGGAGAGCAAAGTGTCTCCCTCTTCACAGCGGGGCTTCACAATCTGTCAACAGCCCCTCCTCCGTGACGGACGGTCCATCCCCAACTTACAACCTGGTCCCTGTTAATCCTCTGTAACTTCTTTCCAGGACCTCTTAAAGGGATGAAATTTTTCTGAACATTGGGTAAAAAAACGCAACAGGGGATTATTAAGCAAGCTCACAGTGGCTTCTTCACAATGCTGCCTGATTGAAAATAATTGGACCAAGAAAGTTAATTCCAGGCTGAACTGAGTAGTGATTTTCCTAAATGGAAAGAATTGCTTGCCCTTCACCATCAAAGCCCCTAAAAATGCTACCAAGATTATTAAATAATACTGACTGGAGACAGGAAACTGAATGACTAGAAATGCAGCTGCCCCTGGTTGTTCATACTTGTGCCCACAGATCACCCTTTGGCCCGAGTGTGCCTGACCCCGGAGAAGAGTCACATATGCCTGAGCACCCAGTGCTGCGTGTCCAGTGCCTTGAGTCACACTGACCGACAAGAACTTCTCCTGGCATAAGTCTAAGGCTGGGCATGGGACTGTGTGAAATAACGGGACAGAAAAAGGCAGAGACCACATCCCAGAGGGAGGGCAAGTGAAGCAAAACAAAGAAAGAGGAGGGCCAGCCCCACACCCAGACCCCACACGCAGGCCAAGACAGGCTGGGGTTGTCTGGAAGCGGTTCCCAGGCGGAAACCTCAGTGTGATGAATCAGTTTCCTTGGACATCGAGGGGATAAAGTCTGCCATAGAGACAGAGCATATTTATTCAAGGAATGGCTGTGAGAACTGCATGGGCAGAGGTGGGTGGGGGGGCATGTGGAGTATGTGGTGCAGAAAAGCCACCAGGAATCCCCAGTCTAGACAGCGGGCCCATCACACCCAGGGAGATGCGAACTGCCCAGAGGAAAGGGCGTGTTTGGGAGAGGCCAGACGGGTCTGGCTCTCGTGTGACCGGCTATGATACCAGAGTCACACATTGCAGACAAGTCTTGAAAAATCACAGAGAGATGGAGGTGATTTTAAGACAAATGTTGACAGAAGCACAAGTCTTCTCTTCTCCAAGTCAAATGTCATGGTAAACAACACCGTAAAGAATGTCTTCACCTTTGCCCTGGCTGGTGTGGCTCAGTGGACTGAGTGCCAGCCTGTGAATCAAAGGGTTTGATTCCAGGTCAGGGTACATGCCTGGGTTGTGGGTCAGGTCCCCAGTAGGGGGCATGAAAGAGGCAACCACATATCAATGTTTCTCTCCCTCTATTTCTCCCTCCTTTCCTCCTTCCCTTCCCCTCTCTAAAAATAAAACCTTTAAAAAAAAAGAATGTCCCCATCTCAGAACGTAAAGATTTCCAAGTGTAGCAGAGTGTAGAAGGAGGCGCCTTTCTGGAGCAATGCAGAGACATTGAACACGATCGCACCAAAATAACCTTGTACCACCCAGGATTGCCGTCCCTTATAAGAGCGTTGAGACTGAGGACATGCATCCCATGATGCTATTTTCCCCTTTAACTACCCCAGAACCCCTCAAAGGCAGGTCCCAACTCTGCTCTGCTGACCAGCCTACGGATGCTTGACAAAAGCTTTTGGCCCTAAGGACTGGGGCCCTTGGCTGCTTCCCTATGAACTGTTTTCACACTGAAGAAATAACAGCTCGTATTTGTATCACATTTTTAGGTTTCAGAGGCGTTTTTACCTGTATTGGCTCACCTGACTCTCACAAAAACCACTCGAGGTCAGTGTGGCGCCGTGCGGCCTGACTCACATCCACCAGCCTTAGCCACGCCCTTCTGTCTCTCCTTGCAGAAGGAATAACAACACTCCCCCTCAGCCCCGCTGAGGGCCAGGGCCTCCTCATCCTCCAGGAAGATGAACAAGCCTTTGTAGCCCTCGGGGCGTAGCATCAACGTGGTGGGCAGGAGGAACCACATAGCAGGGCTGTTGTGGGGGACTCCGACAAGGAAAGGAGGTAGGAGAGAGAGAAGGGGCTCAGTTTCCAGGACGGGGGGCTCATAGACAGTTGGGGGCCCCAGAAGTTCTGAAGGCAGTGCCAGGGCACAAGGGGCAGTGTGAGGAGAGTGACTCAGACATGTCCACGTGGAGGGGCAGGACCAGAGAGCCAAGCCTAGCTCCGAGAAAGGAAGGCAGCTTACTCCTAGTAAGAGCCCGCCCAGTTGGGATGAGATCTCTCGGCTGTCCAGGAGTGGGATCAAGCAGTGCCCCCACTTGCATGCCAGGACTCAGCCACCCAAACATCACAGATGCTCGTGAGCCCTGGCAGGGCCCTGGACCCACAGCAGTGAGAAAAGGAATAGCTCCCACTCCCGTGCTTTGGGGTCAGCTGGGCACCCTGGAGGCACCGGAGGCGGGAACGGACCGGAATAGATGCCAACTTTCCACTATCACTGTCATCATCACCGTGATCACCGTCATCTCCACCATCGTCTTCATCACACCATCACCTTCATCACCATCATCCCCTTCATCACCATCAACCCCTTCACCATCGTCTTCATCATCACTACCATCATCATCATCACTACCCCTGCTTCCCGAGAGTTTGTACTGAGCCACTTCACTTTATGAAAAGCCTATGTTAGCGCCTGTTTTCACTGACCAAAAGAAATCCAAAGAGAATTTTCACTTTTATGAAAAACGGCAGAAAGCAAAGGTAGTGCCCAGCGTTTGTTGTGCACGTGCTGTTACAGAGGTAGTGTGCACCCCAGCAGCAAAGGAGCCCGGCCTAGCACCTCCCCACCCCCACCTCCCCACTCCCAACCCCAAACCTCACTCAGCGTCTCCGCATCCAGCCGCCTGCGCTTTGACCTGGCGGGGAGTGTCTGGGCTTTATCGCTGTTTATTTTGTGCATTCCTGCTTGTACTATTGTTGGTGTTGTTTTAGGTTTCGTGTGTTATTTGGTGTGATTTTTAGGCTGCTTGGGGGATCTGGGGAGACTCAGAATTTTCCATGTAAACTCATGGGAATGGCTCCTTCTCTTCACACCATCTCAGCTTATGGCAGTGTTCACAGGAACACGCTGCTTTCAGATCGCAGGGAAGCCGGTGCCAGCGCGGTCATTGTCATCATCCCCGCCCTCGCCCTCACCCTCGCCAGCAGCTCTCGGGCCCAGAGAAGTTGAAGGACCTACCGAGACCTCCCCGGTGGCGAGTGGCAGCGCCAGCCCTCTGACTCTGAGGGCCTGACAATTCTGTGTTCACCATTCTGTCCCCGGTCCCCCCGACCCTGGGCCCCAGGTCCCAGCCTGGGGCCCTGGCAGGGCAGAGGTCAGCGAGCTCGCTGCACGTCCCCTGCAGAGCGAGCGCCATCCCTCTGGATGCCCTTGGCCTCCTCTCAACAGTGTTTTCTTTGTCCCCACCCCCGGCACAGCCCCTTTATAAGGTGAGAGACCTCCTTCCCATAACAAACCTCTTTAATGCTGAAAAAATGTAAACCTTTTGCTTGAAAAGAGTCCCAGACAGACCCACTGACACAGCGTCCCCGGAAGCTGACGGCATTTCCGGGCCATCCAGGTGCAGTCACCCGGGACCAGCTTTGGAGGAGAGGGACCATTGTGTGCACAGACAGAGAGCCCTCTTCTCTGCTCCGCCTGGGAAAGCAGCAGCTGTTCTGTGCTCCTCTGTCCAGGAAACTCGTGAACAGCTCAGAGAAAATTCAGAGGAAAGCAGCAGAGATGATTAATGAGTTAGAAGAACCCGTGGCGGGCAGCCTTGGGGGAGCACCCTGGCAGAGCCAGACAGGCATCGCCCCACAGGGGTGGGGCCGCCACCAACACAGAAAGTCCTGTTCGGCGGGGCCCCGGGGTATTAGTGCCCTGGGAGTAACGGAGTGAAACGGGAAAAGGGAGGTGTCCTCTGAGTATCAGGAACGATTCGTCACAGGGAGCAGGGGTGGGAAGTGTGCTGCTCTAGCTGCGTCCTGGAAGGCCAGAGCTTGGAGCTTCAAACAAGCTGGTAGAGCCCCCAGGCCCCCAGGAGCACGGTCCCTGGGGGGCTTTGATCTCTGCGCAGGCAAAGCAACAAAAGCACCTGAGCTTCTGCTGAGCCACTTCCCTCCAGGGTCCAGAGCTCCTATAGGCCCCGCCCCCCGGACAGTCCCTGTGATTTGTGTCCTAACAGCCCTCCCCACATCCAGCAGGGCCTTGGGAACAAGTCTTCCTTTCTTGGTCCAGTGAAGTCACTGGAACGCCTTAGTGAGGTTCCACCTCATCTGTAAATCCCTGCCTTAGTCATGCAGCTGAGCTCTCCCACAAGGGAGGGGTCTGTCTTGAGCCCCAGCCCCTCCAGACTCTGAAGCGAATGTGCCGACACTGGCCCAAATCGAAGCAGCTGTGCTCCTGTCCTTCTCACACACATGCTCTCCCGATCTGCGCTGTCCTGCACCCAGCTGCCACCAGAACGGGCTCCTGGGTATGGTCCAGTTCCAGAGACAGGAGGGGTGGCCAGGCAGCTGCAGCCAGTTGGGGTGGGGAAGGGGGCACTGTAAATGCCGGAGGCTGAGGGGACTACCCGAGCTGTTTTTGCAGCAACCTCTGTCCCAGGCACCCTGGCCTCTCCTCTTCCATGCTCCCACCTGTCGCCTTTCCATCACTGTCAGCCTCGGCAGAGGCTGCCCTGTGCACCTTCCACGCCACGGTCCCTCCCTCGCAGCCGCCTCGGAAAGGCAGCACCATGAGGAATGGATTTCTCTCTCAACCTATACCCAACTCTCACACTGGACAGTGTTCTTAGGGGACTCCCGCAAACCCTAGGGGTGGCTTCTCGGTGACAGGGTACAGGGGCTGGCTTCAGACGCTGTGCCCAGGGAAATGGGGCTCCTCCCTCGGGCTCCTCAACCTGGCTCGCTAGAACTTTGCTCAGAACAGCTCAGAGAAGCCACACAACCTCTCCAGAGGCCATCCTCCTTGTGGGACATCACAGCTACCGCAGTTCTGTGCAGAAGACTCGCACAATTTTGCATGAAGAGAGCACGCACGTATTTCCAGCTTCCTCACATTCAGTGAAGACTTCTGTTGTTCATTGTTGTTGTGAGTTCAGACGTCTTATTGACCCTTGTGCGGTTACTTGTCTTCCAGTGTCTGAAGCCCTAGGTCAGACGACATTTGCCACACTAATGCCTGTCACGGTGGCCGGCCACAGAAACCCCAGCACTCCCAACGAAGGGGACTGTGTCGCCTTTCTCCCCCACTTTGTAGCATCTCAGGACAGCCAGCTTTAGCCCACCCTCTCCTACGCTCACTCTCCCTGGGAGTGGCGCCAGGCGTCCTCCTCTCCTTGGCTCTGCCACAAAGTCTCAGCACCGGGAGGGAGAGTGGACTCCTTCAGAACGCTGCCGTCGGGCAAAGCACACCCATCTTCCAGGCACGTGCCCGCAAAGATCAGTCTTTGCTGGTCAGGAGGAGCCGCTCCTCACCCCGGATCCCGGCCTATTGCTATTTTCCACTGCATCCAAGGGTTCAGCCTCGAGCTCGATGGTGTCCTGCATAAGGGTTTTCACGAAAATCTGCATCTTGGCGGCGATTCCACTGCAGATGGCGGGTCAGGAGAAAAGCTCAGTGGAGATTTATTCAACCAACATTTGTTGGCGGCGACCCTAGCCCGGCTCACAGTGGGCTGTCGTCAATAGCTTGCTTGCCTGTGTCCCTGTGAGACTGAGGGTTCCATGGGTGAGACCGTGTCACAGTCCCACACGCAGCGTGGCTCCACACACCAGTCTAAGGAAAACAGACCTGTGGGGAAATCAATAGGGGTCGAGTCCATTGCTTGTTTTAGTATGAACGTTTTTAATCCTTACCCAAGGATCTGTTTGTTGATTTTTAGAGAAAAAGGAAAGAGAGAGAGAGAAACATCGATGTGAGAGAGAAACATAAATTAGTTGCCTCCTGTGTGCACCCTGACTGGGGATTGAACCCGCAGCCCAGGTACGTGCCCCGACAGGGCATCGAGCCCTCAGTTCTTTGGTGTCCAGGACAACGTTCCAACCAACTGAACCACCCGTCCAGGGCTTCAGTGTGAATTATTAAAAAATAAGTTACACGAAATGATCATCTAACTTGAGTTTTAAAACATTTCTTCAGTAGAAATCTGCTTATAATAACCAACACAAAGGACTATTCCAAAGCCTGCTGGAATGGCAGCTCTGATGTATGATTTCTCTCACTTCTTATTCAATTGGCACCTTTAAAAAATAACAGCAACACGTTGCAACGGGTGTACTAGAGATGCAACGGACCACGTCAAGTTTTACCCTATCTCAATGTGATGTTTTCAGCAGTTGTTTTTAAAGGTAAGCAAATGAAAGCATGTTTTAGGAGGGGTCTCCAGACAATGGACCCCGTGGGGGCAGGGGTCCCCACAAGCTGGGCGACTCAGCTCTACCACGTGAGTTGGGGAGAAACCACACACCCCCAACGTGCACACACAGCCCACCACCATCCCTTTACAGTCATGACTTTAATCCAAAAAATATTGTTCACGAGCCATCTAGCCCTGGGCCTGTCTTTGCAGGTGGGGTCTTAAAAGAGGCAACTGCGGTAAAATGAGGATAAGAGGTGGGCCCCCACCCAGCCTGACAGGGGTCCCTACAAGAAGAGGAGAGAGGACACAGACATACACAGAGTGGGGACCATGCGAGGACACAGGGAGGAGACAGCCACCTGCACACCGAGGAGAGAGGCCCCACAAGGAACCAACACTGCCGACACCTTGACCTTGGACTTCTGGCTCCTGAACCGTGGGAAGATCATCTGTGTTGTTTCAGCCTCCTGGGCTTTGCTATGGCAGCCAATCAGACCCACACAGATGTGCTCCCCGAGATGGGGAAGCCAGTCTGTGGGTACCTGGGATCCGTGGCAGTGGGAAAGCCCTTCTCTGGCTTGAAATGCCCACCCACCTGTCAGCTGGGGCTCCCATGGCAGAATGCTGCAGACTGGGGGCTAGACAACAGACACTCACTTCTCACAGTTCTGGAGGCCCAGAGTCCAAGTTCAGGTGTCAGTGGATCGGTTCTGGTTAGGACCCTCCTCTGGCCGGCAGACAGCCACCTTCTCACTGTACCCCTAAGGACACTAACGCCATCATAGGGTTCCACCCCCATGACCTAATTACCTCCCAAGAGCCCCACCTCCTAATATAACCTCACTGAAAGTCGGGGTTTTAATATATGAACTTGGAGGACACAGACATGCAGTCCAGAGCAGAGCTGACCTCTGAGATTTGAAGTTCATTTACAAGGAAGCCAGCCTTTCATTTCAAGGTCAAACGTAAGGCCTAAATGCAAATGAACGTGCAAAAAGTAATGACTGTCTCTGAATATCAAGGAGAAAAACCCCTCCGGGAAGGCTCACTGTGGAGAGACTTATAGAAGGAGGAAGGCTGGACTCCGGGCGGCTGGTGGGGGCCGAGGTGTAGAGAGCTGGGGAGCACAGACTTGGCAGGGCCCACAGGGCGGAGTGAGGCTCTGCCAGCTGCACGGTTGCCTCCACCCCACTCCAAGAAGGGGACCCAGTGGCACAGGATCAGCAGAGAGACATCCACGCCTCATCCCAGTTCTAAGAATGTCTACTCGAGGCCAGCCCCTGAGGGTGGGCAGCAGAACCCATCAGAGGTTCTTCTGGGTTGGGGGTGGCTCTCACTGTCACAGCTTGAGCAGGGGCCAGGAGGATGGTGCCTGCACCGCAGTCGGAAGAACTGAACTAGCCTCAGCAGCGCCGGAGCCCGCAGGTTTCTCCGAGCCCACGGAGAGGGTGACAGCCGCTGACGTCCCTTAGGGAAGTGCCGCCCCTCTGATCATGGGGACCAGTTTTAGAGGGAAGCAGAGGGACATATTTCAGGCATGCAGGAGCCAGAGGAGTGGCCAGTCTCTGGGCAGGAGGCCCTTGAAGTATGGAGCCCGGGCACAGGCTCACGAGAACGCTGCTCCAGCATCCTCATTTCACAGCTGGGGAGCTGAGGCCCCAGTGCAGAGCAGACGCCCACGGTCACACCTTCTGGGCGCTGCTGGGCCCCCCAGGCCCGAGGTCCTGGTCTGCCCCTCCAAGCCCTCGCATCCTTTCCGTTTGCCCCCAGATGTCTCTCACATCCATCTACTCCTCCTCACGGCAGCCCAGCACCGAGCTTCTGCTGCCTGTCTCTCTGAGGTGCAGAAACAGCCTGCTTTCCCTCCACGAGGCCAGAGTGATCTCAGTAACGTGTGTCCCTCGGTCTCTGCACACATCCCTCTCCTGCCTCCCCACCAGCCTCTGCACCCTCCTTCTGCAGCCTCCATGGTCTTCCTCCACTTCCTCCTGCCCCTCAGGGCCCTTGCACACAGTGGGCTTCCCCGCCCCCATCAGGTTAAGGCCACACAGCCCCCGAAGGGCAGCTTTGCCCCAGGGAGTCCCCACCAGACCCGCACAGGAGGGTGAGTGAGACTCGGGGGTGGAGGGTGCTCCTGCAGAAACACCAGCATCTTCCCAGGCCTGGCACTCCCACCCTCCTGCCCCCAGGGGCCTCAGCCTCGCTGCACGTCAGCACCCCCACACTCAGAGATTCTGCCACACAACCGGAGTAGGTCCCCAGGTGGGTCTGCCCATGAAGCCCACGTTCCAGATCATTCCTGACTGTGTACCCCCTGGGTTTCAGCCAGGCACCCAGGGAATGCCACACCTCACGGCCATCTCAGACAGGGCGTGTCGACACACACCACCAAGGAGCTGACGAGAACAGGGCCCTGGAACACAGGGCCACGTCTGGTTCCTGAGGCCAGGCCCTGCCAGCGCAGCCCACAGTGCAGGAGCAGGCCCTCCGTCCCTGCAAAGAGACCCTCACATGCCCTCAAGGCAGACCACAGCCCCCGAGCACAGACCAAGGTCGGCAGCGAGCGTCCCGGGGGGCACACTGCTTAACTGACTCCCTCTGCTTACTCCATAAGGAAGTCTGGTTCAGATTCCCACGCAGAAGGTTCTAGAAACCTATAAAAGGCAGTTGTGGTGTCAGGTGCACAGCTGGTCCTCATCAGCCTGGGGGATTCCACTCAGATATTTATTACGAATTTTCTGTTTCATGCAGGCCTCACTGGTAACCGACGACCTAATTAGATCAAAAGAAATTTTAAATTATTTAATAATATTTTACAGTCATACAGTGTTTTCCAACTTCAGAGTGTTTCCACGTATCTTATTTTGCTTTTATATCAGGATGCATTTCTACTGGCAAATATACCATTGATTGCTTGATTAAAGCCTTAAAAAAAGCTGTTTATTTCATTATCACCTTCAAACACCGCTTTCAATGACAAACTAAATAAATACGTAGAAACAGGAAGTCCCTTAAGGAAAATAGCTCACATGCCTGAAGTTATCTTTTACAAGATCAGCAAAGCGGTGGCATAATTAGGAGCTCAAAACCTGTTTCTACTTAAACGTCGCATCCGGCCACACAGCAGACACATAACCTGACCAACACAACTGCCGAAAACAACTCAACTATGGAACAAAATATTTTGAAAAGAATAAGCTTTAAGAGACTCGAGAAAGGAAGGAACACTTAGAAGGCACCCTGAAGAGCTCTAAGTTAATTACCTAGAACCCCAAAGCCGGTTCCTTCCCGGAAGCCCCTGGCCACACTCGGTAACTTGAGCTCCTCTCCCCCAGGTCCTGAGAAGTGCAGGGAGCAGGAGATAAGGCAGAGAGTCTGATGAGAAATGCCAATAGACCCCATACAGCGGCACCACCTCAGGGTCGGGGTGACCTCGACCGGGCACTGCAGAGGTGGCCCACCTCGAACCTTGCCACGCGAGGAAGGGAAGACATTCACCCTGCATACTGTGACCACAAGCAAGCCCCACTCCGAAAAGTTAAGAATAGCAAACAGATTGGGTAAGAAAACCAAAATTCCAAATCCCACTGACCTGGGGAGAAGGTGGCCACTTTCCCACACCGTGTGGCGCTGCCAGAAGAGCCGTGGCAGCCTGGGGAGGGAAGCCGAGGTCTCCGGAGCCCCAGGGAGCGGGAGGGTAGCGAAGACACCCTGGGGAGGCGGGACGTGGCTAAGTGACACCATAATGCCATAGGCAAAGGGACAACAAGCAGACAGAGTGGAAATGTGTGCCCTGGCCGAGTCACCCGGTTGGTTGGGAGTCGTCCCCGTCCACCAAGGGTGAGGGTTCTGTGCCCGGTCAGGGCATGTACAAGAATCAACTAGTGAATGGATAAGAAAGTGGAACAGCAAATAGATGTTTCTCTCTCTCTCTCTCTCCAAGATCAATTTAAAAAAAAAGAAAACTTTACAAAATGGAAATTTGTGCGGGTGAATCTACATAAAATGAGATGGTATAAAACAATAATAATTCCGCTCGACTTGTGGGGCTAAAATCAAACAAGACAGAACCAGGGTGCAGAATGTAACGGCGCAGCCATCAGGAGCCAGCGACGGGCACTCGGGTGCTCCAAGGTCTTTGCACTGATAGGAGGATATAGGCGGTACTTAACTCTACATGTTAGAAGTTCAAGGTCAACCTTAAAATAATAGAAATAATAAATATAAATACATCGTCTCAACTTGTGGAGCAAATTAAGTGAAATAAGTAAAAATACTTATTCAATTTCAAAAAAGTCAAGAAAGATGGAAAAATTAAAGAAAGATGCAGGACAAAGAAGAATCACAAAAGATGGTCAAAATAAATCCAAAAATTATAATTGATATTTTACAAACAATAAATGCAAATAAATTAAACACTCCAATTGAAAGACAAAGATTGTCAGATTTCAGATGAGAAATTAATCCATCCATGTGGTATTCATAAGAGGCACAACTTAAATATAAGAATCAACCCTGGCTGGTGTGGCTCAGTGGATTGAGTGACGGCCTGTGAACCAAAGGGTCACTGGTTCGATTCCCAGTCAGGGCACATGCATGGGTTGTGGGCCAGGTCTCCAGTAGGGGGCACAGGAAAGGCAACCACACATTGATGTTTCTCTTCCTCTCTTTCTCTCTCCCTCCCCCTCTCTAAAATTACATAAATAAAATCTTTAAAGTAAACATATGTGTATAAGAATCAGAAAGAATTAAAAATAGAAAGATAGAAAGCAACATGCCAATATACCTAAAAAAAGTCTGAGATTGGCTGCATGATAATGTGAACTGTAGACTTTAAAATGGCTAAGGGGGAAAATTTCCTGTAAAGACAGTAAATTTTAGGTTAAGATGGTAAATTGTTTATGCGTATGTCAGTGATTCATATAAAATAAACTGTAAGGCAAAAAAGTAATTGTTAGAGATAAGAGTCAGTACGTGATGATAAAAGATACAATTCTGAACGTGCACCTGCCTGACACAGAGACTGAAAGCATACAAAGGAAACACTGAATGAACTACCTGAAGGGACAAAACTACGAGACAGCAGGCGATTCCAGCACTCCCGCTTGCAGAATCAACAGCTGAGAAGGCAGAACACAGCACATCCTAACGTCACCACGGACGGACTCGCCCACGGGCTCTGCACAGAAAACCCGCAGCTGACACTGTGCGGGACATGCGTCTGCGAGAACAGGCGAACATTCAGCAAACCCCACCGCAAACCCATCAACAGGGACAGTGCCGACACATGTCAAAAGACCGGTAGTTTACAAATTATACTTTTTAACTAGAATGCAATGAAGTTAGACATCAATAACAAAAAGATAAATAAAAAACCTGAAATGTTTAGAAATGAAGAAATCCACTTCCAAAAGCATGAAGAAATAAAAATGCTTAGAAATACAAAACGACAAAAGATGTGCCAGTTTGTAGGAAAGAGAATTGTAAGCGTTTGTTGAAAGATGCGAAGGAACTAAACGAATGGAGAGAGATGCCTTGTTCCGGGATTAGGAGGCTCAGCATCGCAAAGCGGCCGATTCCCCCCAACTAGGGCTCAGGACCAGGCGGGAGTGACTCCGAGGCTCACCAGGAGCCCCCAGAGAAGGGTGGGGTTGGGGCTCAGCGGGGAACTTCAGAGAAACACGAAACAGTGACCCAGCCTGAGAGTGCACTTCCGTCATTTGTAGGGGACCAACTTCCAGGTGATGTTCAGGTGCTTGTTGTTTTTCTAACATGACTTTTGTTTTCCTTTGTGCTGTGTCTGGTTCTGTGTGTAGCCTCCCTCCGAGTGTTTGCAAACAGTCCCGGCAGAGCAGACGGTGGGGCCAGTCCAGGCTGTGGTGGGGGCAAGGGGCCAGGAGGAAGGAAGCCAGCTGTTTATACACCAGGTGTATTCCCAGGTGCATTCGCTGGCTCCACTGCCGTAACCAAGCGCCCAGCTGGGCAGCCAAAGCAGACGTTTATTTCCTCCAGTGCTGGAGGCTGGAGGTCTGGGGTCGAGGTGTAGCAGGGCCGGTTCCTGCTGCATCTCTCTCCTTGGCGTGTCCACGGCCATCTTCTACCTGAGTCCTCCCTCAGTCCTCTGCCCCGTGCCCCAATCTCCTGTTCTCAGGAGGCCCCCAGGCATGGCGGATTAGGGCCCACAATGAATGACCTCATTTTACCTCGACTGCCTCTTTGAAGACCCCAGTCTCCAAATAGTCACATGCTGAGGTCCTGGGGGTTAGCACTTCAAGGAAGAGTTTTGGGGGACATGATTCGGAGAGCACAGAACCCCAGGTGGCAGGCACCTTGCAGGTGTGACTTCAAGGAACCCTCCCAGTGACAACATGGGGTAAACAGCACTGTTCCCACGTCCCCATGATGAAACTGAGGCCGAGACCATGAGGTCACCAGGCTGTGGCCACATACCTGGCAAATAGCAGACACATGAGTCACACCAGGGCTTCCTGGGCTGGGGCGCAAAGGGGACAAGGTGGCCTGTCACAGGCTGGCACCAAGAATAATTCACTGAGGGTCACATGTGCAGTGCTGTCGGCCAAACCTTCCTCTGCTGACCTGTCCATCGCCTGCCATGCATCCTTGTCCCTGCATCAGCGCTGGATGTCTGCTCCGGCAGGAACTGGAGAGGTGCCCTGTTCCTAAGAAAGACAGAGGGTGTGAAGGAGCCGGGACGCTCAGAGCATGGCCTGTGCTGCTCTGACTCAGGGCTGGAGAAGGGAGCAGCTGGAGGCTGGGGCAGCACCACAGACGGAAGGAGCCTGGGGGACTCCTTGGAGCGGGGCCGGGGCTATGAGCAAGGAAGTGTGGCCACAGCCACTTCTTCCCTAGAATTCAGTCCCTGTCTGGCCGATCAGGGTCCCCGTGTGCTAGGAGCTGACTTATGTCCCACAGAATGTATATGCTGAAGCCCTGATCCCCAGGACTTCGGTGTGAGACCATATTTGGAGACGGGGCCTCTACAGAGGGACTCAAGGGAAAACGAGGCCGTTAGGGTGGAGTGCTAATCCACTGTGCCCAGGGTCCCAGTGACAGCAGGAGATAAGACACGCACAGAGGAGGCCGCCCGAAGACACAGGAGGAGCCGGCCAACTACAGGCCGAGGAGAGAGCTGCAGGAGGAGCTGGCCCTGCCCACACCTGGTCTCAGACTTCAGGCTCCAGAACTCGGGTTGGGGGGAATCAATGTCTCCGGGTTCAGCCTGTGCTCCTTGGTTCGGGCAGCCCTGGCAGACTGACACGCAGAGAGCAGGTTCAGGCTGGTCCCCCTAGAGGAAACCTGGCTGCAGGGGCTGCCCCCAAATCTTCCTCAGGTCCCCCCAGAATTTCCTGAACAAGAGAGACAGGCCCACTCAGAAGCTGCCCCGACCCGGCGGCGGGGCCTCTGCCAGTGGAGGACGGGGAGGGTTAGAGGGATACACGGGGAGTAGAACCCCAGCACGTCGGTCCCTGGGCAGCCCCCACTGTGGCCGCTGTGTCGTTCGAGCAGTGTTCTTGCTGGTAATTGTGGGTTTCTTCTTTGAGGTACAGGTTTCACAGGTGACTGCTAACAAGTGAACGGGTTTCAGGTTCGCCAGCACGGCCCCGTCTCCCCATCCGCAGGGATTCAGCCCCGTCTTCAGAGTCTCCATTCCCTGTTCTAGCAGCCAAGACACCACCCACTTGTCCTTGCAAAGGCGGAAGGAGATGAAAGGACTTATGGCCTGAATATTCCAGAACCTTCCAAACAAATCGGTCCTGTTTTTTTCCCTAAAACCTGAACTCACATTGGAGAGTTGAGGAGATCATTTTTCTTGCTGGACCAGCCCATCCACACTGACACTGAACCCTTATCAAAGGGCAGTCTGCAAACCCCAGAATAAGAGCTACTGGGTTGGCACACGAGCTGCACAGTGGAAACCCAGTGACTGAAGTGGGTCTGTGTCGGGTGTCCCTGGGGTCCTGTGGTCACACTGCAGCCTGCAGCTCTACGGCTCCCACTGGAAGTCCCTTCCCTGTGTGAAGACCGGGCATGGTGCGTCCTCTGGGGAAGGGCACAGACAGAAGCACAGTGGCCCCTCAGGTTGTGGTGTGAACTCACAGAAGGGTCCCCATGCTCCCACAGAAGGGTAGGCCTCCCCTGGCCGGTCAGGTGGAACGTGGCTGAGATTCCAGTGCCGTGGCTGCTCCGTGGGCCACGGACACAGGCCACGGCCCTGCAGGACCTTGATGGCCACGTCCCGGCAGCATCAACCACCAACAAACAAAGGCAGCAACATGTTGAGGGCGACACTCTGGGCACCAACCTCCTTTTCACTGTGAAATTCAAAAGCAAAGAGAGTGTTCACAGAAAGTGGTTGAGACCCTCCACCCTGGAGCCCCCTCCCAGAAGACACAGAGTCAGCTTCTCGAGAGACAAGGTTGCAAAGAGGACTTTCTCGGAGGAGTGTCTCTAGAGACGGCTGTGCTTCGTGCAGGGCAGGCGGGAGCTGCCCCCCAAACAGGACAGGTTTCCAGGATGCCACTGGACAGCTCCCCACATGAGCCCCTGCAGCTGTGGGGCACTGGGCTGCAGCGGGATGCATCAACGCCCCGCAGTGTCGGGTCTGAGCCCTGGGTCCTGCAGACCTGACCTGGTTTGGAAGGAGGTCTTTGCCCGTGAGATCAGGTTAAGGACCTCGAGGTGGGGAAATGCCTGTGGTTTGCCCAGACAAGCCCTGAACACAGCGGCAGGTGTCCTCCGGAGGACGAGGCCCAGGGGCGTCTCAGCACACTCACAGGAGAAGGCGACGTGACCAGAGGCAGGGACAGTGAGGTGGCCACAGCCAGCGGCAGCCAGCAGCCTCAGGAGCCCAACAGGCAAAGGGCGAGCGGTCCTCAAGCCTCAGGGAGCCCCGCCTTTCCGATCTGGTTCGGCTGACACAGTGCGCTGGTTTCAGACTTCAGGCCTCGGAACTGTGGGGGAGCAGACTTCTCTTCTTCCAAGCCATCTCGTCTGCAGTAATTCGTTCCAGCTTCCTCCGGGAACTAATGAGGAGGGAGGCAGGGCCAGCACGGAGCGCCTGGGTGGGGGTCACCCTCCACCCCAGAGTGTGTCAGAGCGAGTGATGCGTGAAGATTGGAGTCAGATGTGGGCCACGCGGGGACGTCCAGTGGGGTGACGTCGAGGGGGCTGGCCACCAGGGCCACCGGGAGGGGCAAGACCCCCAGCAGCAGGAAGCCAGAAGTAAACACCAGATGAAAAAGCCATAAGTGACCACCCAGCAGAGGGACACTTCCAGCTGGTCAGAAAAGTATGGGGACTTAGAAAAAACCCCACCCAGGGGTAGGGTCAGCCTGAAAGCTCAGGCCAGCTCTAGGGATGGCCCGGTCAGCTCTCACAGGCCCCGCCCTCCTCCCTCCATCCTGGGGAGCAGCAGGGAGGCAGGGACACAGCCATCCAGCACAGCAACCCCCCCACACACAGCCGGCCTCCTGCCCGAAGCCGCTGAGCTGGCCGGGGGCAGAGCAGATGTCAGAGTGTAGTTTTGACTAATATCTTGGCCTGGACATTTGAATTCCAAGTTAAAACTGGTTTCCATTCAAAGCGACCTCAGGACACACTGTTTCCTACGAGGGGCGCCAGCCTGGTCATCCGGGGCCAGGGAGCATGACCGCCACCGACCACATGCCAAAGGGGCAGCATCACGCGGGGTGCCATGTGGAAACATCCCGGCGCACGCGAGAGCAGCCGGGCTGCGTGAAAGGAGAAGACGCAAAGTTGCTCTCGGTGTCCCTTTGAAGCTCCCCGAGAGGAGCCCGGCCTGGCTGGCTTGCACTGGCGTCAGCCCGGGGCAGCGTCTCAGGGCAGCTGCAGGCTTCCTCCTGCGGCCCTGGCCCAGGAGACACTGCTTTTGTTTCACGGGAGATTAAAAACACTTGCTGCCCATCCATGACTCACAGCCCCATTACCACTAGGACCAGGAACACTGAGAGAGGAACCCTTAACCCCACCTCACAACGGGGGGCAGGGGGAACCCTTAGAGAGAGGCCAGAGACAGGATTGTGCCCCCGTGACACCTGTCCCATTCTCCTAGGACACAGGCGCTGTTTTGTGAGGGACACAGGGCAGGGGTCACGGAGCCCTGGATGGACACCCCTTGTCACTGGTCTCACAGCAAAGTCCAGGAAAGCAAGATGAGGAATCAGGTTCCCTGGCTCCTCTGGGATGTTCCTGGGCTGGTGAGCATGGTGGCCTGTGGACTGTCGTCTGGCCCTCCCCAGACCTGTGCAGACACCCGCACCCGACCCCGGTCTTTCCAGCCCCTTCCTGCATCCGGGGGTGCCCTGGAAGCCCAGGCTGGCTGGGGTGGCCCCCACAGCATGGAGCAGCCCCTCTCCAGGAAGCCCAGTGGGACCAACTGTTTACCAGGCCAGAGATGGTGCCACACCTGTCCACAGTGCCACTCGGACACGGCCCTTAGGTGAACTGTTTGGAACATCCATTAAAATGCAAGGGGACAGGAACGAGTGTATTCCTTGGTTTGGTCCCAGGAGAAAATGACCCTCCCTAAGCCATGACTTGGGTGTAAGAGAAGGAATTCGAGGGCTGGGGAATGGGCTGGAGTGCCCTCCCTGGTTCCTGTCCCCCAACCATACCAATGGGACACTTTCTTGGGTCCTTATCCTACGACCGGGGTCGCAGGCGTTGCTGAGGGACCTGAAGGAGACAGTGAGCTCCCCTGACTCAGCCTCTAAGAGATAGCCAAACTAGCGAGAACTTGCTACGCAAGGAGCACTGCTCTGCCCAGACTGCTGCGTGTTTTAGCCACCAATCAATCAATTGATCAATCAATCACTCTGATGGGGGAGGGAATTCAGCAAGCTGTGGTGCAGGGTCACGCGCTGGGGACACCACAGCACAGAGGCTGGATCCTCACGGACAGCACCTATTAGGTGAGACACTCCCACTCCCCCGTCACCTGAACAGGAGTCACGGCTTCACGGGTCCGGCTGTGTGCAGTGTCTGAGAGTCACCTTTTCCGTTCCCTAATCTACACGGTGAAGAACTTCACCTACACGGCAGTGCAATTCCCGGTGCTCAGAGAGTCCTGGGCTTGGGGTCAGGCTCCCAGAGCCACCTTCAAGGAAGCCGTGCCCGTGGGTTGGCTCTGGGGGGTCAGGCTGGCAGTCCTGGGGGCGGGGGATCCAGCAACCCCCGGGGACATCAGCGCATTGAGGGAGGGGGCAGGAAGGGAGACAGTGAAATGGGAGAAATGGGCACTGGAAACTCTCGGCGCCTTTCACTGCGTGAGGGAGACTTCCCTGCCCACAGCATTGATCGGGAGCTCGAACCTCATGCCTGCAGGCTGCACAGTAGGAGCGAGTCAAGGGTACGGGAGGTAACCATGGCAGTGACCATGAACGCACACCCTGCCTCAGGTGACCGCTGCCCTGTCGTCTGAAGGGCTTGCAGATGGATTGTTTTTTAAGAATGTCAAGTTTAGATTCCCATGTGAAATCTCCTGATTCTTTCTGACTACTTGGAGTCTTTTATTATAGTGCACGGGCTGGGACTGATGGGATGGGGTGGAAGCGGTCCACCACTGCCCCGATCAGCACCAATGCCCACCCCGGTAGCCATGCATGAGCCAGAGATGCCGCCACTCTGCGTCACGGTTTTCCCAATGCCATCCGTCCGCTCCCGACCCTGTATTCCAGTCCTGAGACAGGAAAAAGTTCGGAAGAGTGTGGGTCGCCACGCATCACAAGGCGATCTTCCCACAGTTGGAGCACCTTGGCCAGGGCTGCCCATGGGGACCCATGGCCACCAGCATTTCACTCGCTGCCTGGGGAGCTCAGCTGTCAAAATCTCCTGATTTCAAAAAATGGACTGATTATTTTTATTTTTTTAAGATTTTATTTATTTATTTTTAGAGAGCGGGGAAGGGAGGAAGAGAGAGAGAGGGAGAGAAACACCTATTGGCTGCCTCTTCTTGTCCACACCCTGACCAGGGACTGACCCACAACCCAGGCACCTGCCCTGACTGGAAACGGAGCCGGCGACCTCTCGCTTTGCAGGACACCAACCAACCCACTGAGCTGCACCGGTCAGGGCCTGACTATTTTTAGTTAACATTGTGGATGGTTAGATTTGGCCCAAGTTGCCAGTTTGTACCCCTGAGTGTTGATGGTGAGGCTGGTTTCAGAAAGAACGTTTGAGAACCTGAGGAGTGAATGGGCAAAGTTGCATCAGCCAGGCCTCCGGCAAACCGGCTCCTTCGACATTAGACCAAGCACAAGCTTCCCCCGGACCTGGGGTGCCCAGTCACAGTTCCAGGATGCCCGTTCAATTTGGGTTTTAGATAAACAGGGAATGCTTTTCAGCATAAATATATCCAAACATGCAACACCGTAATGTTGAAAAGAACTCATGGTTAACCTGAAATCCAGTTTGAGTTTACCTGGCGCCTTGCACATTTCCCTGCAAAAACTGGCCGCTCTCCCTGGAGAACCACCCCAGGCTCAGCACGGGGCAGCAGGCTCCGGCCCCCAAGGACGTGGTGACACTGTCCATGGTGCGGACTTCAAAGGCAAGGGGAGCGAATCAGAGTCTCGGGTGCTGGAACGTGACAGTGACAGACTCAGGGACCGCCCGCCACCCTCCCGGTCCAGCTGGGTGTCCGTTGTCCCTCTGAGCCTCGGTTTCCTTGTCCCTTAAGTGGAGGTGGGAGTCCCTGCCCCACAGCGTTGTCATGAGGAGCAAATGGGGTAAACGTGTCAGGGTGTCACCGGGTGCCTGCCACGAGGTGCACACGCAATGAGCACCACAGAACGAGTGCCTTATGCCCGCTCCTGTCCCCAAACCAAGCCCGGCGGCTGAGGGTCGCAGGAGGCCAGGGCAAGGCAAGGTGGGACCCACTGCAGCCCAGGCGTCTCTGGGGACACAGCGACGGTCAAGACCCTGAGCTCTTGGTGACCATGGGGACGCAGCTCGGGGGAGAATAACAGCCCTGGCTTTCTACACTTCGGGGGCCAGAAGTCAAGCGTGCAGAATCCTCCTTTCCGTTTTTAATTTTTTAACGGAAATACATCTGACATGTAACACCGTGTAAGTTTAAGATGTACAACATACTGATTTGACGATTTGCGCCAGTCCGTTGTAATGCGATTACCTTGTGGGTAGTCCGCACCTCTGCCGGCTCACACACTGCCGTCTCTTTTCTGTGGCGGGAACAGCAAAGACCTAGTGTCCTGGCAGGTCTGGTGAGTATAGCACCACAGTGTTGCCTGTCCCCACTACACCGTGTGCGCAGGACCCCAGGGCCTGTTTATCTGCTCGGTGCAAGTTTGCACCTGAAACAGCCCCCTCCTACCCACTACCTCCCAGGTCCCGCTCACCACCTTCTGCTCCATTGTTGTGGGTACGGCTTTTCTAGATTCCACATAAAAGTGAGAACATACAGCACTTGTCTCCATCGGACGTACCTCTGAATAGCGCCCCCAGGGTCCAGCTGCATGGTCACGAAGGGCAGAACCTCATTCTTTCTTGGGGCCAAATGACATGCTATGGGTCTCCATCCGCTGGTCAGGTGACAGCCACCAGGTCCTCTCTAGTGAATGTACCTTCGCTGTTCTGAGAAGGCCGAGGTACACACGGAAGTGTGGGTCTCTTTGATACTCTGCTTTTACAGCCTTCAGGCATACTCCCCAAAGTGAGCGTGCTTCAGGTTCTGCACATTCTATTTTAAATTTTTAAATAAGGTAGTTCTATTTTTAATTTTTACTGGATCTCATCCCGTTTCCCACCGTGGCTGCATCAATTTACGTTCCCACCGACACTGCACGAGGGTTCCCTTTCCTCCACATCATTCCGTCTTGATGACAATAGACACTCTGACGGATGTGAGGTGATGTCACGGTTTTGATTTGCGTTTTCCTGATGGTGAGTGATGCTGAGCGCCTTTTCATGTACCTGTCAGCCATTTGATGTCTTCTTTGAAAAAATGTCTATTTAGTTCCTCTGCCCACATTTTTAATTGTTTTTATTTTCCTTACTGAGTTGCAGGAGTTCTTTATGAATTTTGGATCTCAGTCCTTTATCAGATACATGGTTTGCAAACATTTTCTCCCATTCTGTAGGTTGTCTTTTCATTTTGTTGTTTCTTTTGCTAATGTGCAGAAGCTTTGAAGTTTGATGTGCTCCCGCTTGTTGATTTTTGCTTTTGTTTTTTGCACTTTTGGTGTTAAATCCAAAAACTCATTGCCAAGACCAATATCAAGGAGCTGCTTCCTTATGTTTTCTTCTAGGAGTTTTACTGTTCCAGGTCTTTTGTTTAAGTCTTTGGTTCATTTCGAATTCCCTTCTGTGACTGGTGTAACATATGGGTCCAATTCTATTTTTCTGAGGGTGGATATTCCGTTTTCCCCGTGCCTTTACTTAGAGAGACTACTCTTTCCCCTTCGGTGTTCTTGGCTCCCTAGTGCAGTATGCGGTGCCCACATTAATTCTGGGCTCAGATGCCTCTGTTTTAATTCGTGCTGTGTGCCTGCCCTTCAGCAGCGGTGGCTGCTGCAGGTGGAGCAGAGAGGGTCCCTCTTACCTTCCGGGGCCCTCGTGGGGGCTCAGAGAACCCAGGAGCTGTGCCCACGGCCCTCCACTGCGTGACAGCCAAGCCCAAACACAGAACGCGGACCCTTAGGTATCAAACAATCTGGAGCTTGAAGTTCTTCCTTTTATCTGGTTCCTTCCCCAGGCTGCTTAGGGGATGACAAAGGACGTTGGTGCTGTCAACACGGGGCTGCCTCTGCCGATGCTTCTCTCTCTCTCTCTCTCTCTCACACGCGCGCAGGCACACACACACGCACACACTCATACATCCGAGGGAGTTCGTTTACATCTGCTTCCCTTGGAATAACTTTATCATATGAGTTTGTTAGGGCTTTGTCTTAGTCCACTCAGGCTGCTGTAACAAAAACACTGTAAACTGGGGGCCTATAATCACCAGCTTCTGGTTCTGTTGGTTCTGGAGGCTGGAAACACAGCAGATTCGGTGGCTGGTGAGGGCTTCCTGGTTTGCAGACAGCTGTCTTCTCGCCATGTCCCCACCGGTCAGAAGGGCTGAGGGGGCTCTCGGGGTCTCCTTCATAAAGGCAACATAATCCCATCAGGAGAGAGCTCCACGCCCTTGACCTAATGACCTCCCAAAGGCCCCGCCTCCTAACGCCATCACATTGGGAGTTAGGGTTTCAACCTATGGGTTTGGGGGGCACAGACATGCAGTCCCCGCCACCAGCTGATGCCTAAGGTTTGAAATTCCTGTAAAGGGAAACTAGTCTCTCACCCCACAGTTACTCACAGGGCTGAAAGCAAATGAAATATGTTAATACTCTTTTCCAGTGAAACTTGACGTCGAGATGGCTGTGAGATAAGAATGATCATACTTGGCATCTGCCCCTGGGAGTTCAGGCACCTTGGTGCAGTCATGCCATCACACTCACACCCAGAGCAACCGCAGCGGAATCAGCCTCCGCATGTAAGTAAAGGAAATGCAAACTCATCATTCTGGAATCTGGGGTCACTTCTCAATTTCTAGGAGCCTGACGGGGGCGCCTCTGGGCCCCTCAGGACCAGCCTCACTGACCCCTTCCAAGCGCACGCACCAGGAAGGGGAAAGCACAGGCACTCGGGGGTCATGGGGGTGTCCGAGTTCCCGGCAGGGACCCCGGCTCCACCGATGTGGGCCTTCCCTGCCCCAGGCCCAGATGGCCTGACCCCCCACAGGCAGACGATGGACTTGACTTCTCTCATGATGCTCTTTGAGAGGTGTTAGAACCAATTAAAGACATGTCCAAGGGCTCGGTGGAAATAAGAGTAAGACACCAAGAACGTGGTGAACTGAGGAGGCAGGGTTTGGCTCAGTTTTAAAGAAGGGTGTCTGGGGCCCTGGCTGGTGTGGCTCAGTGGACTGAATGCCGGCCTGCAAACCAAAGGGTTGCCAGTTCGATTCCCAGTCAGGGCACATGCCTGGGTTGCAGGCCAGGTCCCCAGTAGGGGGCGCTCAAGAAGCAACCACACATTGCTGTTTTCTCTTTCTCTTTCTCCCTCCCTTCTCCTCTCTCTAAAAATAAAAATCTTTTAAAAAAAGTAAAAAGGGGTTTCTGGGGAAGGTTTCTTCCCTCTCTCTCTCCTCCCTCTTCCCACAAAAGGTTCCTGGGTCTTGAGGACTTTGTACCAGTTGCCAGGATCAAAACGGTGAAAACAGGCCCAAGTACTCCAAGAGCACTGGGTTCACTGCCGCACAATCCCTCCAGAACAGCCCCACCACCTGTAATCGCAGGCGGAGGGCAGGAGGAGGCCTTCCTGTTCTCCTAGCAGCGGGACATGAGGGTGCACTCCGACGGAAGGCCACAGCTCAGGCCTCTGATTCATGAGGATGAATGGAAGTGCCTGCTGAAGAGCAGGCCCCGCCCCCCACGCCCTCTGCCCCACCCACTTCGACTTTCCCAGCCCAGCGACTTAATCTCGAGGTTTTTTATGGGAACGAGCCGGAACTGAGCGTATGCTGAAGTTCGGAGCAGATCACAGGGGAGCCGAGAAAACGCTGTTGTGCCTTCTGCATCGCCAGGCCGCTCGCCTCAAACACTTGCGCCAGCACGGTTCCCACGGTTTAATTATTGCTGCAGAGGAAACTGCGCTGATACACGTCAACTGTCATCAGCTCGAACTGGCCGATGTCGGCCGGCAGGAACAGGCCTGGGTTAACCTGCGGGTCCCGCTGCTGGCGGGCAGCAGGGCTCGGCCTCCCTCGGGCACCTGCAGCGACCAGGTCACCTGTCCACCTGTTCTCTGCACAGGATACTCCCCGGGCCTCACACCTGCTCCCCACATCAGCGGCGGCAGTGTGCAGCCCCAGGGTCAAGGCCTGGCATTTAATTCAGCCGGTCTGAAAGGCTCCATGAGTACCTGGTGAGCTCATGGATAACCACCAAAGCCTGTCTTCCCCTCCGAGGCCCAGGTTTCTTCATAACGACTGGCTCCAAACGTGACTCCGAAACCCGGCAGGAGCCAGCCTGGCCTCTCAGGTGGGAAGGCTGGGCGAGTTACAAAACAGAACCACAGGCAGGAGGGAAAGCAGCCCACAGGCTAGCCTGGGGCTCCGGGCACCCAGGGCCGCCTCTGTTTCACAGTGTTTGAAGGTTCGGGGCTGTTTGTCCGCCTGTGTGTACCAGGGCACCTCCCACTTCTGAGAAAGTCAGGAATCCCTACATCAATATGCAAATGTCTGTTTACCCAGGTGAGGGATATTGTGGGAGATGCCCTGGGCCAGGGCACCCGCCTGCAGCCACCCTCACCCCAGTCTCCCCACTCATGGGCTGCCAAGGAGGGTGTAGAAAGTCCTCCTTGCACACCATGACTGGTCCACAAAACTCCACTGAGCCATGTTTTAACCAAAAAAAGAGAGAGAGAGTAGTATTACATTCGCACTGATGGGTGTGGACTGCTTTGAGTGCTTTTGATGACAATATCGATGCCAAGAGTTCCCACACCTCAGTGTCACCTGTCCCAGGAGACCCTCAGTGACACTCAGTATATGCACAAGTATGGCGTTTCGTAGCTAATGATGACAGACCAGATGCCATCAAGGGCCTCGCTCTGTTCACTGTAGAGCGGGCTGAACCGAGGAGCTGACAGTCCCAGACACGCCCTTTCTCAGCTCCTCTCCCCTCCCTGCCGAGGTCCCCACCAACTCTCCAGGCTGGGGCCTGAGCACCGAGTCCGACCACATACCCAGGCTCCGCAGAGCACCAGGCTGGGGAGGTGCCCGGGGCACTGGGGCGGGAGAGAGTGAGTAAAGGTGGATATGGATGAACAGAAGAGCAGGGTCTCTCCTGGAGATGAAGACGGGCCAGGGACAGGGCTGCAGCCACCCGAGAAAGCCCACGACGGGGGGATAGTCCACGGGCAACTGCTGCCTGAGAGCCACCTGAACACGCAGAAGGGAGTCGAGTGTCTGCAGAGGACTTTGGCACAAAACTTGGAATGTGCTGGATGGTCAGTTTAGAGGGATCTCCCAGGGGGATTTGAACTTTGAGGACCCAGGGAATGGCAGCAGTTTCGAGCCCGGGCAGCTATTGGCACAGTCTCACACAACGTGGCCACAGTGTGAAGTCCCTGCAGGCCTTGTCCAATGCCAAAAGAGCTGTGGCGCAGGCCAGAGGCAGCCCTGGGCCTGAGTCCCCCCACTGACGCCACCCCCGCTGAACGAACCTGTGGTGAGCACTGCGTGAGGGTTTTGCAGGATGAACAGGAGTTTGTCAGGCAGCCGAGCAATCGGGAGTCATCCCTGGCAAAGGAGGCCACGCCCATCAAGACAGAAGGCAGGACCGGCGTGCAGATGATGGAGACGCCAAGTCGCTCAGTTCTTCCAGGTCACAGAGCGGCAAGACAGGCGTCCAGAGACGTAAACAGGGGCCAGGCCAGGGGCCAGCACCGCCCGCCGTGCTCAGAGCTCAGAGGGCGCCCGTTACCAGTCGGGGATGTGGAAGCCCTGCACCAGGGGGCGGTGGGCGGGATTCCCACTTCCAAGGGGTCCGTCGCCTCGGGTCTGCCGAGGGTTTCAAAGGGGACCGATACAACAGCAGCCTCAACAGTCCAGCCAGAGAGATGTGAGCCCGAGAGGGGCCGCCGAGCTGTTGAGAGAAGGCCAGGTGGGAGGTGACCCAGCCTTGTGGGTGGTTGAGCACAGAGGTGAGGCCAGGTAGGATGCTCGCTGCCCAGGTTCCCCGTCTGGGGAGGGGAGCAGACCTGTGGAGCGAGGCAGTGCGGTGCCCTCGCTGTCTCGACTCTGAGGTCGTGCGGGGCAGCCCTGCGGGGATGTGCACACGGCCGTGGCCAGGTGTCTGTCGCACACCTGGAACAGTGAGTGTGGCAAAGAGGGCAGAGTGAGAGCAGGGGCGGGGGAACGCCGAGTGGAGCAGTGGGCTGGGGGGAAATGAAGAGGAAGAGTGTGGGCCCCTCGAACTTCACTCATCAGCTGTGGAGGAGAGGAAGGGCCGGGTCCGGCAGGGTCACGGACAGGGCTTCCTTGGGGTGTGACAGCCACAGGGGTGGGGGGCAGAGCTCCTCTATCACCGTGAGGCCCAGAGGCAGCTGAGAGCAGGAAAGGCAGCTTGCTCTCGGTTCCCGGAGCGAAAGAGAGACAGAGCGTGGGGACAGAGGTGGCTTGGTAACTTCGAGAGTTACGACAAAGGGGGACAAGACCTGAGAACTGTGCTTTGTACTCCTTTATGGAAAGAGCACTTAACAAACGTTATCTAGGTGACTTGGTGATGTTTTTGAAAACGGGTGGGTAAGAGGCTCTTCAGGAAGGTAAAGTGACTCTCGGTGGGACAGGCCCGCCCCTCCCGGCGGGGCTCACACACCAGGTCCCCTGGGCGGGACCCTCCCAGACCCGCCCGCCCGCACGGAATCACGTCACTAAGTTGCTTGTGAACCCTAAAAACAATGGGTTCCAGCAGATGAAACCTCTGAACATCGCGTGGCACGCAGGCTTTGCCCCCCTCCCACACTTAAAATCATCGAAATCTAGGCAAATGGCGCATGCATTGCAGGTGCTCTGAGAAGGCGGTCCATCTCGGCCTCTGCTCTGACAAATGCCCCCAGCTCAAGAACCGCACACGAACGTCACCCTCCCAAAGCAGAGGCACCCCTGACCCCCGCCCCGTGCAGAGGGCAGTAAGCGCCTTTGGAGACAGAAGTCTGAGGGCGTTTTGAAGACTTCTCAAAAGGTGCTGAGAAATTGGAAGCTTGGAAGAACAAACAAGGCGAAATCAACATGAACAGTATTTTCAAGAATCGAGGTGTCAAGCGCTCGTTTGACCAAGTGGAAACTTGCAGTCACATCGGCGTGCAGGGTGGGGGAGAAGGGTGGCCACACCTGGGCCGCTCGGCCGCCCCTCTGACCGTAGGGTCCCTGCGGACGGGCAAGGTGGCCCGTCCCCCCGGCTGCACGGCACGGTGCCCTGGCCTCACGCTCCAGGACAAATTAGCAGGTCGTGACTCCACCCACCGCGGCTCCGGCGGGACCAGTGTCTGCAAAGTGCCGACACCTGGCCCGGAGTGCAGCAAGGCGGCCACCCCCTGAAGAGAAAAGGCAGTCATAGCTGCCACCAGCTCGCGTGGGCAAGGGAGGGAGAGGACCAGAGCAGGGAGGGGCAAGCGTGTCACCTGGCTCCACACAAGGGCCCCTTGAGTCACCCCATCGTCACCCTGAGGCTGTGCTTCTGGGGTCCCGCTCCCTGCACCTGAAGGGTTTCCCGGGCCAGGCGGGTGTCCGGGCTGGCTGAACTGCGGTGCAGACTGCTGCCGACTTCTCGTGGCAGGAGAGCTGGGGGCGGGGCAGGGCAGGGTGGCGAGGAGACTCGCAGACTGCGGCTGACTGTGGGCAGGAGGAAGCCCTGGGTGCGTGCCTCTGGCCGGGAGCTAAGGGATGGGGTGCCATGTGGGTACCAGAGGAGCAAGGGACAGACGCTGTCTGGGCGGGAGGGACTGCCGGCTGGGGTGTCCAGGTGAGACACCATCCCCTCCTCCCCACCCCGTGACTTCCTCTGTGAAGGTTCTTTGTGCATCTTGAATTCAAAGGACGGGTTTGGACAGAAGACAGGCTGTTCCGTCCCCAAGGCGTGTTCTTGTCAGAACAGGTCACTTGCCGGAGCGCTGACAGGAAGGGCAAGCTGCCATGGGAGAGCTCGCCCGAGGTCCTCGGGCGGCGGCAGGCCCAGCGCCTCCCGCTCTGAATCAGAGGAAGGGCACGCTGCCACCAGGACCGGCTCCGCGGCTGCCACGCCAGCCGGGCCTCCCTTTCCCACGTTCCTGGGGCAGCAAGCAGGTGTGGTCCATTGCAGCAGGTTTACATCAATGAAAACACATTCCTGGCTCCTCGAGCCTTGGACACGTGCAGGTTCTGAGACCGAATTACACCTGACCTCCAGAAGGTCCCTATTTGGGCACCCACACAGCCCACTCATCCACCAGGTCGTGGCCCCAGGACACACCTCCTGCTCAGCCCTGGGGAGGCTGAAGGGCCCCGGAGCCCCCGGGGGGCCCGTGCTGGTGGTGGCTCCCAGAGCCTCGCTCATCGCACCCAGCCCCTCCTGGCACCCTCCTCCATGCCAGCTGCTTGTTTCATTCATTCGTTCATTCATTCATTCAGGGGTAGACATGGCGTGTCCCCAGCAGCAGGCTCTCTGCCAGGCGTCCAGGACCAGCCCTCATGGTGCTAACCCCGGTGAGAGGAGGCGTCAGGAGCAAGTGAACAACGTGGGAACTGGTTCTGGTTGTGCAAAGTGCCGTGGAGAACCAGACTGGCAGGCGGGCTTGTATGAGTCAGGGAGGGCATCCCAGAGGAAGGGACACCTGAGTGAGGCCTGAGCGGCAGAGGCTGGTGTTGCCAGAGTGAGACAGAAGGCCTAGCATCGGACATGGCATTCACGGCCCAGAGCACGGGCCATGGTGTCCTAGCCTCCGCCCCAGGAGGGTCCCGGGCCCAGCCCCCACCAGGAGCACCCCCTACTCTGAGGCGCAGGGCCATCATGGACTGTGTTGTAAGTGGAACATTCAGGATGCCCTCGCCGAAAAGAAAGGCAGCCTGATAAACTAGGGTATGACGGCCTCAGGTGACAGACAGCACAGGGCCAGGAGTTGCCAACCCTCAGCCCACCTGTCACAGTATCTAAAAGACCCCGGCCATTGATGGCACCGAGCCAGCTCCTGCCCACCCCTCCTGTGGCCTGGCTCCCTCGCCCCAGCTCATGGGGGCGACCCTCACAGAGCATTTGGGTTTTTTTCTGAAGAGGGGTGGGTTCAGGTGTGGCCAGGGACCTCTGGGCCCCAGGCTCTGGGCTCCGGGGCCTGGTCTGCTCACACGCCCTCGTTTCCCAAGGCATCCCCTCCTTGCCACACAGGGACGGTGCCAGGCCACACGGCGGGCTTGGCTCAGGAGTGGCATGCCTCCTGCCTGAGTGTCCCAGCCCTGAGGGCTTCCGGAGGGGACGCCTGGCCTCGGCTCCCAGGGGTGAAGTCACTGCTTCGGTCTCCACCCCTCCCCCACTGGTCGGGTTGCAACACGGGCCCTGTGAGCTGGTTCCCTGGGGCCAGCTCAGGGAATTCGGCCTCCTCCCGGGCTGCGCCACTGTCAGCCCAGGTGCCCAGGCCTGCCCTGGCCCACTGCCACCAAACCCACAGTGACAGGGACGTGGGAAAGCAGGGGAGGAGAGGCCAGAGGACCAGGGCACACCCCGGCTGCCCTTCTGCTGCATGGCTGTGGACAGAGAACTCGACCCCTCTTGGCTGCCGCACCTGCCCCTGCAGGCCAACAGTGGTGTGAGTGGTGGGGAGGGTCACTGGAGAGCATGGCGGGGAAGCAGTTCTGTCCGGTCGGAAACTGGCCCCGATGGGTGAGCTTCTGCGTCGTTACCCGTGGCGATCTGGGTAACGACAGGCCTGCATCCGTTCCTGCGACAGGGACGGAAGCCTCGGAAGAAACCGTTTCTAGGACGAGGGCACCTAAGCTTCCCCTGTGTGCGTGGGATGTGAGCCCCACGCCACACTGCGAAGGCGTGCAGATTCCAGGGAGCCCCACAGACGTCAACATCAGAGTGCAGCCTGGGCCCCAGCGTCACACCTGGGAGATACACGGCTGGCCCTTGCCCCACTCTCGTGGCTCCAGCGGACCCTGCCGTGACGCACATGGCCCACCAGGGGCTCAAACTGTCTGTGCTGCGAGGCTGCCTGCTGCTCCCAGTGGCCATAGCGGGAAGAATGAGCCACAAGCCGAACCAGGGGCCACCAAGCTCCCCACCCGCGTGCCCCTCAGCCGGACACTGGTCAAGGGCTGTCCTGCCCGTCCTGGCCCATGCTTTTCTGGCGCAGACTGCAAACAGTCTCTGTTCCAGGTTAACAGCCAGAAGAGAGATGGACGTGGGTCCTTCCTCCCCTATAGGCGGTAAGACCGGCCTCATTACAGCGGCCCAGGACGAGTGAGCAAGGACTCGCCTGTGAGTGGTGGCAGGCTGGATGAGAAGGCTGCCAGTCATATCATGTACCCCCGCCTCGGCCCGCTTCCCCTCGTCCCCCGTGCGATAAGCCAGCAGTCATAGAGGCCCGCCACAGGGAGTGCCGAGGGCGGAAGTCTAACCCCCCCTTGAAAACACAGGTTCGAGCCCTGGCAGGTGCTGGACAGCCCTCCGTCCTTCTCCTGGACCTGCAAGGGTAGGTTTAAGAAGCACCGATGTCCAAGCCCCACCGCACCACCTGCACCAGGTACCTGGCCTCCCTGTGCCCCAGCCACACTCTCTGTTTCCCCTCTGCACCCGTTCCGCAGCCCTCCCCTTCGTGATCTGCAGCTGTCTCCAGCTCAGACAGAGCCCGGCGGTCCTCCTGAATCCCCCTCCCCCCCACCACAGCAGCCATCAGGCAGGTGGGTCTATACTACCTCTGCCACGCTGCTCGGTGCCGCCTCCACACCCATGATTACACCTGGTCCTCACCCACCCCCCTGCCGAAGGCCAGGCCCCTGCCAGTCTCCTGCCACCACCCAGGAGCAGCGTCCCCCACCCGACCTTTGAGCAGGCCACTGTCATTCCTCTCTCGGTGCCTTTGCACAGCTGTCCCCTCTCTCAGGAACACTTGTCCCCAGGTCCCCAGGTCTGGATCCTTCTCGTCATTTGGGATTAGCTCTGCTCCTGCAGATAAAGTGCGCTGCCCCTGGCCTGCCCCTCTGGCTGGTCCCTGCCACGTGACTGTTTTACTTTGCTCGTAGCACGTGGCACTCTCCAAAATGACTTCCTCTTAATGTCAGTGTGATCATCGGTCTGTGTGCTGTGAGCTCCCTAGGACCAGGGACTGTGTCTGCCTTGTTCCCTGCTGTACCCCCGGTGCTGGGAACAAAGGCCTCGCATCCACCCCCTCACCCTCCCACCCCCCGAGAGTCCAATAACTTCGAGCACACTGTGCTTGGACCAGTCCTGGCACCTCCCGGGGCACGGCATCCGTGTTGACACCTCAGACTCCGGGCGTGACCCACTCTCTGGCTTGCGTCAGAGGGCCCCCTGGGCTGAGGGGGTGGCCCAAGTCTCCCCGGCCGCCCTCTGCCCCCAGGAGCTGGGGACAAACTGAGTGTGCAGCCTCAGGCCCCGGCACCCCAGGTGGAGAGCACCCTGCTCCCTGGCCAGTCCTCGCCACCCCGCCAGGCCGGCTTCTCAATGCGCCCATCTGGAGGACGAGGACAAAGAACACTCTGTCACCCCACCTACTTCTCACGGGCGTTACGAAACCACTGTTTGCTCGGAAAACACTTTGAGCAACTCGGGGAAAGGTGCCCGTGGCTCCGATGACGCCTGCTGCACTCGATCCAGGCTAGGGGACCGTGCCAAGCAGTCACCTGGTCACCACCCCGCCCGCCCGCCTGCGGGGTGGGGGGTGCATGGCCTCCTCTGTGTCACCGAGCCTGTGCCACCGAGTCTGCTGCCCATGCTGTGTGTGACTGTGACCACGAGGTGTGTGTGGACTCCTGGTGCTGCCTGACCTGCTGGTTTCAGCGGAACAGGAGCTCTCCATGGGCGGGACAGGGGGCCCTCGGGCCAGCCTGCCCTGTGCCGGGACTCGGGTCACCTGGGATAGCCCGCCTGAGCGCACAAGTGCGGGCAGGGAACACGGGCCTGCTGTCTTGGCTCCCCGCCTGGGGAGGGCAGGTCTTGACCTGCGGGCACTCAGGTGCCCCCACCAGCAGCATTGGCAGCAGCCACCCTGTAACCCTGACAACCACACCGGGCACCGGCACTCTGCCCCCAGCAGACTGGGCCTGAGGCAGGGGGAGTCCAGACGCCAGCAGTGGAGGGGACAGGGGGCACGTCTGCCCTTCAGTTGACAGCCTGGACCTGCTTCCGAGTGGGCACCGTGCTCTGAACCCCAGCAGGGCTCCCCGAAGCCTCCGCCCAGGCGCCGTGCCCGGGTTGGGGCCCGGCTGGAGCAGGCCAGGAGCGGCAGACCACGTGCACAGTTAACTGTTGCTCTCCCAGCTTGGGGAGGCCTGGCCACATACACAGCTTGTCTGCCTGGGACCAATTACATTGATTTTACAACGGGGGTCTGCTGCAGACGACTCCGAAACAACCCTGCATTGTTACCGAAAGCAGAAGAGCATCCCTGAAGGGTGTCCGTCTGCGCCACGTCACCACCCGACAACAGAGAACCTCCGCGACTGGCGACCAACGCGCACAGTCCCTTCCGGTCGGCGCCTGAACTGTGCGCCAAGGCAGGCCCCTACGCAAGGCCCTCCCGGGCGCGCCTTCCCGGAGCTGGGCTGAGCCCCCGAGCCCCCGGGCCTGCTGTCCCCTGAATCAGGAGGCAACCTTCCAGCTGCGACAACTAAGGAAGAGCCTCCTGACCAGACGGCCACACCGCAAAGACCCTGTGCTCAGCCCCCAGGCGGCCTACGGTGTCATTCGTCGGAGGAGAATGCCTAGAAACCCGAGACGGTCCCGCAGGCACAGACGGGCGGCTCGATGGCCGCGCTGTCGAAGTGCAGCCGCACGCGGGCCTCACACCCGTGTCCGTGCTGGACGCCTGCGTGTGCTGGGTGCGCACGCTTGTTTCAGAGGCCCTGTTCGCGGGCCGCTCCTCCCAGCAGCTCCCCCGCCCTCCGGCCGCGCAGTGCCCCGCCCCCTCCCACGGGGCGAGCAGAGGGAAATGATGGTGACATCCGCCCAGCAGGGCCAAATCAAAGTGTTCGGGACGCCCGTTTTCCAATAATTTTTTAAACAGTCACACTTGTTTTGTTTGCTTTCTTCCAGGAAGGCTGCACTGTTTTGGAAAAGGAGAGGGAGGGGGAAAAAATGTGAGTTCATTTCCTGAGTCTCTGAACTGTTTCCCTTCGGACTGAGCACAGGGGAGCGGTGGCCAGAGGGCAGTGTCTCGGGCAGGCGGTGCGCAGGGAGCACAGCTGGAGTCCATCCCCACCAGGCTCCTCACCACCAACACTGGGCCTGCCACCTCCCTCCCCAGAGAGGGTTTGCAGGCCAGTGGTCTCGGGAGTGGGCTTCCCTGTTCATCCAGGGGAGGGTGGATCATTCAATCACCTTGTCCGCAACAGAAGCAGAAAACGCACCTGGTGACAGGGTTAGGGACCCAGGACAGCCAGGGAGCCACCGACACTCCAGGCGCCTTTCACACGTGTTGTTTCACCTGCTTGGTGCAGCCCATTGCACAGGCTGGGCGCTCTGCCCCATCCCCACAGGCTGGCCGTCCCTGTCCCCACAGACCAGCTGTCCCCCGTTACACGCTCTCAGACATCTGGCCCTCTCCTGCACTGCGCTATCGCGTCACACACAGGAGGTGTCCGTCTGTCTGTCTTCCCCAACTAGGAGGGAGACGTGTGGAGACAACTGGCCCTGCTCGCAGACGGCGCTGTGGCCTGCACGGAGCCTGCAGTGGGCACCTGTGGGAGGAGGGGGAAAGGGAGGAAGGCAGGCCGGAAAGAGGAGCATGGCGGCCTCAAGCACGCCAGCCGAGGCGCAGCAGGTTCGTTCTGAAACCAGGGGACCAGCTGAGCAATCCGAGCGAACACCCTGGCCTGGAGTGCCTGGCCACCGAGCAGCGGCGCGGCCTCTGCCAGTGCTGCCAAGGGACAGTGCAGTACGCCAGGGACATCCCGGGCAGCAGATGGGGCCTGAGCCCCCTGCAGACGATGGCACTCGGGAACAGAGACGCCCCCTCCCCAGCCCAGCAGTCACAGGACAGAGTGTAGGACCAGGCCTGTCCGGTTGGCCCTAAGTCCTTGGTGTGGGTTTCAGAGAAATGGCCCCAATTCTCATTTTAGATGGCAGCCAGCCTCCAAGTTTAGAAGCCTGGCTACTGAGAAAGTCTCCCTTGTCTGCCCCTACCCTGGCTTTCCCTGGCTCTCCTCCAAGACCCCAAGGCAGTTTCAGTGGCAGTGAGACTGAGGCAGGGAAGACGGACAGAAGGATGCAGAGAGGAGGGCAGGGGCCTTCCCGCCCGCCTGGCCACCCTGAAGGCGGATGGTGATCTAGACGGGCTGGTGGGTGTTTGCCCTTTTGTGCTGGTTTGAAACACAGACATTTGTAAGTGCTGACGGCCTTCAGGGCATGGCCCTCAGCCCAGGGTGGCCGGGGAACCGTGGGACACCTCCGGAGGCTCCCACGCAGCAGTGACACGGGGCAGCGCAGCCCCACCCACGCCCCACCACACCCGAGGCCCCAGCCCGGAGCCCCGGCCCGCCTCCAACACAGCCAAGTCCTCCCTTTGGCCTCAATTGCTGATTCTGCTGGGTTGAGGTTTGTGAGAAAGTGGATCCAGTTTCCAGGAGAAAGAAAAGCCAGGAACTTGTAACGAATCCCCTCTAGTGGCCCCATATTCTGCTCCTGGGTCACCAAAGCAAATGCTGAAAACCGGACTCCTCGCACCTGCTCTCCTGGGACAGGTGGCCCTTGCACTGGGGCACAGGTGACAACTCTGAGCCGGGAGGGCACCCAGCACAGGCTGGTGACAGCACACCCTCTGGCGACGACGTGCCCTCCCCCACCGCCTCTCCCCAGAAGGCCACTGAGTTCCGACATGTCATATGACTTGTTCTTAGAGTTACATTTTAACTGACAAAGTTTAACAACAACTATGATCTAAAATTGGCAGCAGAAAAATGAACTAAGGAAGTCATGGAAAAAAACCACAAGTGAACTCTGCATTATGCACCAGTCCTGTTGTGTTTTTCTCCCTCCAAGGTTGCGTGCGTGTGTGTGTGTGTGTGTGTGTGTGTGTGTTCGAAGGGCAGAAAATATTTTCCAGATACGCTGCCCAGGCGTTCCCGAGCACGTGTTCATGCCAGGTTTATAAAAAGCAGCTGCAGACAGCGCTGACTGCAGGGATCGCTCTGCTGTCTGGCTCCCCAGGGGCCCTCGGTCCACAGTGCCACCAGGACACAGGTTTACCTCCTGAGACCCCACGGGCATCGCGCACCAGGGAGGGGCCAGCCCCCGGCTCGAGTGGCCTGGACGGTTCCTGGGCTCTGTTCCTCAAGGCCACCCCATCCCGGCTGTGCCTGCAAAGGGCTCTCATGACACGCACTTCATCATCCCCAGTCCTCTGACATCCTCACAGAGATACAAAAAAATAAGTGTTCCAAGGCTCATGTCACACGTATCTGGGTGGCTGGAGGGGCAGCGTCAGCCGAGCAAAAACAAGGCGGCTCCCACAGGTCCGAAGAGCCTGGCGGAGCCTGCGCAGACCGAACCTGCGGGGCCAGCCTGGGTCAAAGCCTTTCCACCCACCCGGCCTGGGTCTGACGGACACCGCTCCACCGGCCTGAGCCTCAATGACCCCTCACCGCTCCGTGCACCCCACCCTGCTCCAGCCTCTTCCGTGTGTTCTGTGTTCACCACCCCCTCCCACTCCCATGCCTGGGGTCCTGAGTGGCTGCTTACCTGCACCCCAGTCCAGACTCTCCCTGTCCTGGGTGGGGACTGTGCTCACTTCCCTCCCCGACCCGGGCTGAAAGGAGACAGTAATGACCGTCTAGTCGCTTTCCCCGGTGACTGACTGGTTAATGGCAGCAAGGCCCTTTGAAGATGAAAAGCCGGCTCTGCTCACAGGTGGGCGGCAGCACTTGCCACTGAGCCTGAATCAGCAGAGGATGACCTTCTGCCCACCTGCGGGCCAGCAGGGTGAGCCCTGGCCCTGCCCGAGGTCACAGTGGCCCACGAGGGTGTGGAAAACACCTCTAGCCCCATCGAGGGGACACCAGGAGGCTCACCCCTGTGCTGGGCAGGTCACTCCTGCGGGCGTCTTGTCTCAGCCATTCACACGGTCTGACACTCTTCCACGGAACTGCCAGGACGGCAGAATGTCCGTGAGGACAGTGTTTGTCGGTCACTGCTTGGGGAAGACACTTTTCTCAAGCTAAGTTCTCCAAAGCGAAGGCCTTTTCTCCTCCCTCTATGGCCCTGAGGTCCTTGTGGGAGCTTGGGATCTGCTCGAGTGTCCCCAAGTCCCAGCTCCAAGGAAGAGGAAGTGGCAGCAAGAGCCAGCGGCCACAACTAGTGGCTGAAGGCAGGGTCCTCTGTGGCCACGCTCCCACCCCACCCTCGACTCCATCCGGGGTTTTGACCCGATGCAGCAGGGCAAGGAGGGCCCTGAGGCCACACAACCTAGGGCCCAGACTCAGAGGAAAGGTGGCCTCTGGCTCTGCAAGGTCCTCCCAGCACCTTCTCCCTACAGCCGCCGTCCTGCTTCCAGAAAACACGTCCTGCGGCCAGGAGCTCAGGCGCTGGGCTCTCCCTCAGTCCCCAGGTTTCTATGCCCTTTCTCTTGCAGGTGACTCGGAAGCCTAGGGCTCCCCAGACACAGAGAAGGATCCAGGTCCAAGAAAGAGGATGTGGGGATGGGAGCAGGACCGTGGGCGGAGGGGCTGCTGCGTCTTTGCCCCCAGCAGGTTCGGGACGCAAGGCCGGGAGGCAAGGCTGGGGGGCAAGGCCGCGGGAGCAAAACTGCAGAAAATAGCTCTGTTCTGCTCTGTTTGGAAGGAGGTGGGTGGAAATGACAGTTTGGAGGATCCGAGCTGGACCGTGCCTGGGAGCAGCCTCTCTTCTCCAGTTCTTACAGCGCCACCCAGTGGCTGTACGGGCGCGCGCAGGGCAGAGCCCCGGAGCCCAGCTAACCCCGCGCAGAGAGGGCCCTGGCTGGGCGGAGGGCATCCTGCTTGCTGCCAGCGGCCAGCCTGTCAACCCTCAGGCACGCACACAGCCAAACACCTTCCCTAGAACCGCCCGCAGGAGGTGGGGACGATGCCCCCAAGTGGGTGTACAAGTAATTCCGATGGGTCCGGGCGATCCAGCGCAGCACTGACAGTCTCTAGCCTCTCTTCGCGCACACAGGGCCATCGCTGGGGGCCTTAGGACAAAGAACCCGGACTTTCCCAGCGGTCCCGCGTCTGGGGAGCTGGGAGCGAGGAGCGGAGTCGCTGACCCGCAGTGCGTGTCCCAGGAGGTGGGTCCCAGGAGGCCCCCCTATCTGCGCTCCTTTTTCTGTAAAAGCAGGAGTAGGCCAAGACCCGTGGTTCTCAAAACCACTGCGATGAAAAGGGGCCGCACACGAACCCGGACCCGCTCAGGGGAGACCTGCGCGGGGGGCCTTACAAACTCAGACGCCAAAAGTAACCACAGGGGAGGCTCTGAAATTAAAACTTTCTAACCACAAGCAGGTCATGGCGGGTAGTCATGTCCTAGGCAATCTTCCCCTTGACTAAGGCTTTCTGTTGTCTTTTTGCCTCTATGATGACACACCTGTGGGACGTCACATTTCCTTTCTCTGGACCCCTCCCAATGCGAGCACCCAGCGGAAGGAGAGGATGGATGCCCTCCCAGTGGCTGTCATCACGGCAGCTGCTGACCGCTGGCTGTCCTCTGCCCACCCACGTGAAGTACTGCCTGTCATCTCTCTTCTCATCCCGTCCCAGATGTCGCCCTGATTTGCTTTCTTCCACCTCCCTAATCTATCACCAATGGACTTCATGTAAGCCCCTCACACCTCCTCTTTAAAAAAAAAAAAAAGTATTTTTAGAGAGGGAAAAGGAAAGAGAAAGGGAGAAAAACATTGATGTGAGGGACAAACATCCATCAGTTGCCTCTCACATGCCCCCCGCCCAACTGAGGACCTGGCCCACAATGTAGGCATGTGACCTGACTAGGAATCGAACCTGTGACCTTTCACTTTGCAATGACATTCAACCAACTGAGCCACACCTGTCAGGGCAGGCCTCCCTTTGATTGTAATGTATAAAATAAGGTGCAGACTGCCATTTTCCGGAGTATTTTCTCAATCCATTGAGGTTTTGCTTCCCGGCAATTGTCCATTTGGCTCAAACACACCCATAAAAACTCTTACAGGGCTGGACGTCCTTACGTTGACACTATGCTCCTCAGCCCCAGGGGAGGGTGGTGACTTGGTGGCACTGCCTCCATCCCCTTTACCGGAACCACTCTGCCCGTCTGTCACGTGAACAAAGGGCTCCACGGCGTCACGGCCACCTCTGAGGTGTCCGCCCGGACCACAGCTCTCAGCACTGCCCACCATGCCGGCGTAGCTGACACTCTAGCACTGTGGTTGCCCTTCGTGACCCAAGACCCGGACTGCCTCTCACTGTGGCAGAAATGGACGCCTGCCCCAGGCGAGTCCATCGGATCCTCCTCCCTTGAATTTGAAATGGGGCCGGAGCAGGTCAGAGTCAGGCTGGTGGCCACTGGGGCGGCCACTTGGGTCCCGGGATGGAGGAGCCCAGGCTCCCGCAGGAAGGGCCCCTGTGCGAGGCTTAGAGAGCTCTTCCCAGCTCAAGGAGCAAGGCCACTCAGAGCGGTGCAGCTGAGCTCCCAGAGCCATGTTCTGTCCGTGGGGATAAAGGGCAGTTTCCAAACAAACTGTGTAACCGTGCTCACCGCGATGTTCCCTGCAGCAGGCATATGTCTCAGTCAACTGCTGTAAGTTTCCATTTCAGAAGCATTTAGTTGTTCGTATCTGCTTGGACTACCCCTACCAATAACACTTTTTAACACGTACTTGTCCTGAAACCTTCCCACCAAGAACTTAGGTGCCTGCAAACATACTCGCTGACGCATTCCTGCGCTCACCCATCGTTCGCCTGTCTCCTCCAATGCTCCGCGGTGCGCCAAACTCACAGGTGCAACACCCTCGCCGAGGGCCTTACAGGGCGCAGTCTGGAGAAGCCCTAATTCGCGGTGCGTTCTTCCGGGATTCGGGTCTCGTGCATCAGAGGAGACTGTGTCCTACTCCTCCACAGAACAAAGAGCCACATGTTCTCACTCGGAGGAAAGGCTGTCAAGGTCCTTGAGTATTGGTCAAACTCTGGGCCACCACCCAAGTGTGGGCCCTGAAATCAATGTAGTGGATCGGAACCAGCTTTTTAGGGCTTTTTCCTTAAACTGGAGTGTATCACTCACACGCAGTCGGGCTATATTGCGATATGAAACTCACCCTCGGTTGCCTCAGTGCGTGTGCGCCTGGGAGGGCGCGGGACGCACAGGCTGTGGGCTCGGTCACAGCCGCCTGTCAGGGCTGCGGCCCCACGGTGCCACCCTCCCTCCACCCAACCCCACACGCATGCCCGGGACATAGCACCAGGGCCACCTGCACATCATTCCACTTGTCCCAGCACCAGCAGAGCCACAGGAAATTCCCAGACCGACGCAGTCTCGGGTGCCTGTCGCAGAGCGCCACCACCCCCACCACTGAGCAGGCCGGCCGCCTTGGATCCCCAGCGCACAGCCGCACAGCCATTTGGCTTCCCTTTAGGCTTTGACTTGGGGCTTGAGGGGTGAGGAACAGATGGGGGGGATCAGCAGAGCCAGGAAGTTGGGCTTGAAAGCCTTGGCCAGTGGTCGAGCTGGTGCTGGGCTCAGATGGGGGAGCTGCCCAGGAACCTTATAGCAGAGAATCCAGTTGAAAGGAGATGTTTTTGTTTGCACAACCCAAAATAACCATGTTGCCTGTTTTCGCCGGTATGACAGAGCACGGGATTGCTCTTGGCATCGAGCAGAGCAGACTCGCTACCCAGACCAAGGACCTGGGAGCTGGCCTGCGTCCCAAGGAATGAGAATCTGCATTTTAACAAGACCCAGAGTCCGAGGAGCCAGCCCGGAAACACTGGTCCGCTGGCTGTTACCACAGGGAAGCGGCACCGTGAGGGCCATCTTCGCCTGGCAAGCACTGGCCTTCGCTCTGATTCCAGTCCCTTTGCACTGCTTTCCCAGCAGGAAGGGTGCTCTCCCTCAGGGAGTGGTTGTGCGTGTGGTGGAGTTTTGTTTTGTGTTTTGTGTCCTGCCTTCCACAGGCTAAACGAAGCATGGTTACCCGTGCGGGCCATGAACCCACAGCCTGGAAACGACTAGGAAAAACGAAGCCAGAAGTGCGTCTTGCTGATTTCTGTGCCATTTGGGCAGAAGTGGACCACAGTAAGATTGGGGGCGCAGCAGTGTGGAAACTCCAGGGGTGCCGGTTCAGCAGGGAGCCTGTGCCCTGCTCAGAAATCAGGCCAAAAGGACGCAGGCCGGTGCTCGAGGTGCCCAGAGCCCGCAGATGCAGCAGCAGCAGCAGCAGCAGCAGAAGCAGCAGCTGAGGTTCCCCTGTCCCGGCACCCCGGCCTCCTGCGCCCCGCACACACCACACCGGCAGGGGCCATCAGGGCGCCCGGGCCTGCTGAAACAACACCTTCAGCCAGAGGTAAGCGGACATGAACTCTTACAACTGATGGTCCCAGCATTTAGGCCCTTCAAGAACCATCAGAAGACGCGTCTCTGGCTGGAGCCCCACACGTGTGTTTGTTCTCCTCGACGTCCTCTGCTGAAACCGGAGGGCCTGTTAGGGGCGGACACGGAGCAGACGGTGAAGACATTAAGCAGCAGGAGCATAGGAGTGACTTCCTGGGCGAGCGGGGTGCCTGGGCTGACCCTGCGAGACACGGGAAGGGCACGGCGGGGCCTGCCTGGCTTGGAGGCCCGGAGCTGGGGCGCAACCCGGCCGAGGGAGGGACAGCCCGAGTCCCTGCACAGGTGCTGGCTCGCCACTGCCAGCATCCTGAGGTCCTCAGCAATCCAAACCTGGCAAGTGACAAAGGAGGCGTCTGTGGCATTTCGGGATAGACTCAGAAACTCGAATGTCAAAATGAACGATGTGGAGAGGCTGGTGGGAGAGGCGCAGTGGCAGGAGCCAGCTGTGGAAATGGAAAGGCTCGGGCGCCAGAGGCACAACCAGCAGGTGCATCAGTGGGGCACAGACGCTTGGGATAAAAGGGGTGCTTAGAAGCAGGACCACCTCCTGATCGGTCACAAAGAAGCAGGAGTGTGGCAACATGTGAAGATGAGCATGGTCCCAGGGGGAAAGCTGGGTGCGTGTTATGGATTTTATCAGGATCCACAGCTGAGGTGGAAGTGGCTGGTCTGCACAAGGATGTCACCGAGCAGGAGCACTGTGTCCCCAGTGGACCGGGACCCAGGCCCAGAGTCTGAGGATGCACAAACCTCTGTCCTGCCCAGAGCAGGAGGCCACAGCCCCAGGCAGCCTCTCACTGGAGGCCAGATGTCTCACTGAGCTTGCACCGTCCACCTGGGCCACTGGGGCAGAACAGGGACACCCAGCCTCCCGCACACTTTCCCACCTGACTGCACCTCGAGTCAGACACCAGGGCCACAGCCCCACTCTGCTGCTGGCACCCAGGGAGGACAGCCACCTCCCCTCCCCTGGGGATGACAGGCCTGGGCTGGAGAACGGGAACACTCGCTCTGGACAGTGAGATTCTGTAAGTCTCAGAAGTAGACACCCCAAAGTTTAACCTGAGCAGGAAGGCGGCCCTTACATTCCATAAGGGGTCCCAGCATCCAGAGCCCTTTCTCAGACATCCTCTAACCCCACACGACACCCCTCAAATCCAAAGTTCCACTCGACAGACGAGGGAGCTGAGGCCGGGAAGCATGGAAAGTTACACAGAACCCAAGTCTTCAGTCAGGGCTTGCTCAGTCAGTGGTCCTGCTACAGCCGCAGCTGCCAGGAGGGAATGTCAGCCAGGAGGGCGGTGGGCCCGCAGGAGGCCCTGGCCAGGACTGAGGACGTAAAATGAGGCCACTCCCTCACATGATATTGCTCAGCGGTGCTCCCCTGCAGAAGCCCCACTTTGTCTGGGCCTCTGGGGATGTTCCACTCTGCCCCCTGTGAGCCGGGAGGGAAGGACCTGGCCTGTCTCCTCCGTGAGGTGGCCAGAGCCTGCTGTGCAGGTGTTGAACGAAGATCACCGAAGGAAGTGGTCAAGGGGAAGGCTGGGACTGACCACACGCCCCTTCCCTGGAGCCTCCAGCCTGGGCCTGACCCTCCCCCTCAACCACTTCCTTCAGTCCTACTTTTCCCATGGGCCCCTCCCTGCCCGCCGGATCCCCACCCTGGTCCCAGGCCTGGGCCAGCCTCACCCTTGCTGGATCTGGGGCGTCCCCCAACCCCGCTAACCACCTACCCACCAGCCCAGAGCCCAGATGCCCACCTTGATGAGAGCAGGGAGAAGGGCAGGGAACTACCCTCCGTCATATGTCACCACGCAGCCAGGCCTCCCAGTGGGAGTGGAAACCGACAGCAGCAGTGCCCCCCACCCTGCCCCAACCCCCACAGAAGGTGCTGTGGCAGGGCCAGCTGGGCACCTGACAACTCATCCTGTCCCCCTCCACCTCCCTCCCTCCCTCACCCTCGGACCATCACTGACCTCTGAGAACTCACCCATGGCCTCCACAGCCCCTGAGACCATCTCCCCAGCCTCTCAGTGGGAAAGCACCTTAGCGTGGTCATCTACCATTAAAAAATAAACCGATACTTTAAAATCATCTCCCAGCTCCAGCTCGTCCTAACCACCTGACCCAGGACACTGACCGTGATCACACCAAGGGGACAGCAGGACAAGCTGTCACACTCTGTCCTGATCCCACAGCACCCCTGCCTCTGGCAGGACGGGAAGCATGGGGAGGGCTCCACATCACCAGGCATCGTCTGAATTCGTCTGAAGACTCCAGAGGGACCCGGCCCTGCCACCAACCGCACCCACACCAGCCCTTGCACGGCACCCATTTCCAGCCTCTCCCGGTTGTCCGCCCACCGATCCCGATCCCTGAGCCCCCTCAATGGCAGTGGCCCAAGTGACACTGGCAGAGGTTGTCGCCAAGGCCTGTGCCCTTGGACGAGAAGCCAGCAGCACACGCCAGCTGCACCCCACGCCCAGAACACGGGAAACAAGCCACCGAAGACTGGCTCCTTCTCACAGCTCTCTCGGCCCTGGGCACGCGTGACTATAATCGGAGGCTTTTATTCCGCGTCTGCAGCCGGACTGTGAGCTCTGTGACAGGGGGAGACCCCTGGCTGGGCAGTCTTTGCATCTGCTGCAATGCCTTATGCACGAGCAAGCCCGCACGAAGTGTTTGTGGAGGGAATAAAAGAGTAAACGAAGCCCAGGAGTGCGGGAGTCTAACACCTGCTTAGGGAATGAAAGGATGGCGAAGGAACAGTGAGGCGGGGAGCCCAGCACCTTGCAGTGCTGAAACTGGCCACTAGATGGCGGCCGAGCACACGAAGAAGCTGCTTCCCAGAAAGGCAAGAGGCAGGTTTCTGGCCGCAGAGTTTCCAGGGACTGTTAGCAGTTGACCGAAAGTCCGAGATGGTGCCCAAAGGAGCCAGTCTCCGCGAGGCACGCTGCTTAATCAAGGTTCTCCAGAGAGACGGAACCAATAGGATATGAACACAAAGAGATTAACTACAGGGCCCTGGCTCACGCATTACGGAGCTGGCAAGTGCAGAATCTGCGCGGTGGGCCGGCTGCCTGGAGACCCGGAGCGCCAATGGTGCGGACGAAGTCCAAGGCCTCCGCTGGAGATGCCCTCTTGCTTAGGGAGCCAGGCCTTCAACTGATTGGAGGAGGCCCACCCACCTTAAGGAGGGCAACCAGCTTTACTCGAAGTTCACCAATTTAAATAGTAATCTCATCCAAATACAACCTGCAACTGACACATGAAATTAATCACTCAGCCCTTGCTGGTGTGGCCCAGTTGGTGGGGTGTCCTTCTGTGGATCAAAAGGTTTGGGGTTTGATTGCCGTTCAGGACACACACCTAGTTTTGAGTTCAATCCCCCCAGTTGATGTTTCTCTCTCATCCTATTTCTCTCTCTTTCTCTCTCTTCCCCCTTCCTCTTTCTCTAAAATCAATAAACACAATTTAAAAAAATTTTTTAATTAATCACCACACACGGTGCTGCTGGTGCAGCCCGGCCATGGTCTTGCACTGAGACGCAACTACCTCCTTTCTTTCTGGCCCCTCCCACTACCCTGTGATGAGTGCAAAGTGCCAGAACAAAGACCTGTTTCCCTTCGAAGAAATCAGAGGCCACACCGACCAGTGTGCTCCTTCCACACGCACCCCCCCAGGTGCTCCTCCCACACGCACCCCCAAGGCCCATGCAGGGAGCAGACCAGGACTGCGGCTATCAGCTAGCCTCCCAGAGTCGCTATCCGGACCTGTGGGGCTTAACTACGCCATGAGTCAATGTTTCAAAAGTAGTTGCTAACCCCTAAAGGCCTGTGAATTGACTGTAAGTAATTCAATTGGGGATGCATAAGTGGGAAGACACAGGGAGAAATTTTACTCTCAGCGAACTCAGCTAAAACCAGACACAGGAAGGGCGAGAAGCAAATCCACTAACTGGAGTCGAGTTTCCATTCCCACCGTCCCTGGAAACACATGCTTGTTTAAAGGAAGTCTCCTGAGTTCCAGCAATTGTTCCGAACTCCTCCAGGCAGGGCCTGGGGGCCCGCCCAGGCTCAGTGGCAGCAGGAGTGACCACTTGCTAAGGCAGGGCGGCACACGGTAGCTTCAGCTGCCCTGTGGGCTTCTTTCATCGTGGAACTGTGAACAGTGACACCACCATCAGCAGAATTACTCATTACTCTTCGTGTTGTTTTTAAACAGCTATTCTCATGGGGAGAAAAAAAAACCCTTTCGTCTGTGTTTATACATTGTCGGTTAGCATAATAAAAGCCCCCCTTTTAAGCAAAACTAGTCCATTTGTAACAGACTCACAAAAACTAACAGAGAAGGAAGCATATCTGATAGTGTGAGATACATGCTACATTGTAACCCGAGTTTTATAACAAGGCTTCTAACCAGGTGACCTGAGCAACGACCTAGCAGCTCCGTAGTGGAAGAAGCCTGTGCATCCTGCCCCTTGGTCCTTGGGTAGGTGGGGGAGAGGAGGAGGGACAGAACAGTGGGGAGAAGGTTTCTCACTCTAAGAAGATGCGTGTTACCCACTAACGCACGTTCTTGAAGTAAAACGAAGATGCTCAGTAGACCACACGACTCCAAGTTAAAACACTGACCTCAGCCTCGCAGAGTAACAACAGAGAGAGATTACACAGGAAGGGTTACACATCATTCCCTTTCCACAGTCAAATTCTCCTACTCGTCCTGTCCCGGAAAAAGAAATTGCTGACAGTGAAAAATAAGCAAACAGGACAAATCCAGGAGAGAAACTTTCCCAAACAGGAGCAGGGGCAAAAAGTGTTTTCCCTCCCCCAGTTCTGGGAAGGAGAGCCCCCTGGAGCTAGTCGCAAACCCCAGCCCAGGATCGGGAAGGAGGGGTCAGAGGTCAGCGAGTTCTTTTCCCAAAACCCTGGTAGTGTGGGCAGGCTCCCCTCCCCACGGGCCCTGAGCGTCGCAGCTGCTGCTCTGGCTGGGCTCCCGCGGCAGCGACTGCCCCGGAGGATGGGAGACAGGCCAGCCCGACGGCCCCGAACAGATGTGCTTCCTCCGGTTGTCAGCACAGGAAAAAGAATTGAGTGTGAAACTCTCAGGACCTGTGAGAAACTATGTGGTCTGGGAAGAAGATCTCCGAAACCCTCGTTGATGCAACAGACATCGTGAAATGGGTCCCAGTGAAGAGTGCTCTGCTTCCCACGTGTGGTGGGCACTCACAGTGGCACTGGCCTCCAGGCATCCCTTTCCGGACAGGGAGAGGGTGAGGTGGGGGTAGGGACGACACCGAAGGAGAAACAGGTCTCTAGACCCTTCGCTGCTGGCTGATCGCCGGCGGCAGCGGGCTCCGAGCCTTTGGCACTACAGGTCCCAGCCTCAGCGGGGAGGGGAGGGGGGTGTGCCATGCAGTGGATGGCTTCGCGGTGCTGTCCAAACCCCTGGGCTGTCCAGTGGTTTCCCCCTCAACTGAAGATAGGTCACCAGACCACATGGTGGCTCTAGGCAGAGACAGGGGACAAGGACTCATCTCTGAGGCATGAGAGAAAAGGTGAAGGTTGCCCAAGTATGACAAAAAAAATGAAACAGTAAGAAAAGTTGGCGATGGAGAGAAAACAGGAAGAGAGAAGGTTACACAGAACCTTGGGATCTCAGCACAGTTTTGTCAGAGTCACTGATCCTTCCTTACTGTTTAAACCTGATGAGTTAGCATTCTGTGAACAAGACTTTCACTTTTGCCTTGGCTGCCAGGAAGCTCAAAGCTAAATTCCGGATTCGATTAGAGCAGCTTTCGCTCAGCCCAAGCTTTCTCATCTCTGCATGGTTGTAAGTCTTTTCTGGAAGTAGGGAGGGAGACTGAGTATTTGCGGTTTTCCATTTCCCCTCTCCCGTTAACTGGACACAACATTCCCTCTAGGAATCGATCCTCCCCTACGCCGAGCCCATGTGTGGGGGGCAGAGGGTCCCACCTCGGTCTCGGGGAGGCACAAAGCCTGGACACGGGCCCATCAGTTGCTCTGTCTCCCTTGCCACAGTGTTGGTTTTTAGATGTAAGAGCCAATAAGGCACAGAGAACATTTCACCAGGAACCATGAGCTAGAAGCCATTCCCTCTAGACTTGAAGTTGGAAAGGTACACGTCCAAGCCACCACAGCTGTACTGGGGTCACAAGGGAGCAGCGGCCTGAACTCGGAGCCAAATGTAGAGGGAGGCCCACAGGATGAAGCGAGGCTCAGCCCTGGAGCCCCAGCCAGCTGTACCTGAAGCCCACCCTGCCTGCAAGGCGACAAGTCCCCATCTGCTTCTCTTTGATCTGCCTTTGTTATCGGTCACAGCGGAAGCGGTCCCAACCGGTACAAAAAGCCACACTGTTTTGCCTTGCTGTGAGAAGAACAGGTGATGATGGCAGAAATTTTGAAAAATACAGAAAAGTATAAATAAGAAAAAAAATATATGTCATGCCCTGGCTGGTGTAGCTCAGTGGATTGAGCACCAGCCTGAAAACCAAAAGGTCGCAGGTTCAATTCCCTGTCACAGCACATGCTGGGCTGCAGGCCACATCAGCAGTAGGGGGCTCATGAGAGGCAAACAATGTTTCTCTCACACATCAGTGTTTCTCTCCCTCCCTCCCTCCTTCCCTTCCCCTCTCTCTGAAAATAAAATCCTTAAAAAATCTATGTCACCAAGTCCCATAACCTAGAAATAATAAAATGGACTTCCTGTTCCCCCAAATGTACTTGGAAGACAGGAAAAACACCACTCACGAGCCCCTTTGCACGTCAGTCACACAAAACCCCCTACCACTGTGAGTTAGGCCGTTTAAACCACACAGAGGGAGAGTTTTTAGTGTTTCTGTTTAGTTTTGGAGGGTAGTTCCAGCAGGCTTTTGACTTAGATTTAAGGATCTTTTCCCCGCTTCCAAGTTCAAAAGCTGTAAATCTGTATGACTAGAAACCACAGACTGGTGCGAGGCAGCCCCATGCAGGGCTGGGCCCAGAGCAGACTCTCTGAGAACAGCTGAGCTGGTAGAGGGAGGCACGGGTCCCCCAGGAGCAGCTGGCATTTCAGGTCTGTCTCTCAGAAGCCACCGCCAAAGTTGCCTGGAGGCAGCACCGGCCCGCCGTGCTGTGTGACACTTCTCTGTCTGGGCTTGGGGGTAAACTGAGTCCACCATCCTAAAGACCTGGGCACCTGGCTTACTGAATGGGGGGCCGTGGCAGGGCAGGTCGCCTTCCATCAAGAGCACTCCAGCCCTGGCTGCTGTAGCTCAGTGGATTGAGTGCGAGCCTGCGAACCAAAAGGTTGCTGGTTCAATTCCCCAGTCAGGACTCATGCCTGGGTTGCAGGCCAGGTCCCCATTTGGGGCACATGAGACAGGCAACCACACGTTGATGTTTCTCTCCCTCTCTTTCTCCTTCCGTTCCCCTCTAAAAAAAAGAGCACTCGAAAACTTCTGCTGCACCCAGTTTTCCAGGAAAGCTCATAGCGTGTTCTCTGTTACATTTCCTTGTGAAAACTTTCAAACATACAGGAGCAGAAAGACCAGCACAGCGAACAGCTGCGTGTTCACAGCTCGCATCTCGCAGTGGTTGGGTTTGCCAGCTCGGCTGCATGTACTTCTCGTCTTGCTGAGGGCTTTACAGTCAACTGCAGACATCGTGTCACTTCACCCCCAAAATTAAATTTCACATCATTTAATTGTTTTAATATATTTTATTGATTATGCTGTTAGCTGCCCCATTCCCCCCCTTTATTCCCCTCCACCCTGCACCCCCCTCCCACCTACATCCTCCCTGCTTGGTTCATGTCTGTGGGTCATGCATATAAGTTCTTTGGCTTCTCCATTTCCCGTGCTATTCCTAACCGCCCCCTGTCTATTTTGTACCTACCAGTTATGCTTCTTATTCTCTGCACCTTTTCCCCCATTCTCCCCCAACTCCCTCCCCGCTAATAACCCTCCATGTGACCTCCATTTCTGTGATTCTGTTCCTGTTCTAGTTGTTTGCTTAGTTTGTTTTTGTTTTTGTTTTTTTAGGTTCAGTTGTTGATAGTTGTGAGTTTGTGGTCATTTTACTGTTCATACTTTTGAGCTCCTTTTTCTTAGATAAATCCCTTTAACATTTCATATAATAAGGGCTTGGTAATGATGCACTCCTTTAACTTGACCTTCTCTGGGAAGCACTTTATCTGCCCTTCCATTCTAAATGATAGCTTTGCTGGATAGAGCAATCTTGGATGTAGGTCCTTTCCGTTCATGACTTGGAATACTTCTTTCCAGCCCCTTCTTGCCTGTAAGGTCTCTTTTGAGAAATCAGCTGACAGTCTGATGGGAACTCCTTTGTAGGTAACTCTTTCATTTTCTCTTGTTTTTAAGATTCTCTCCTTCTCTTTAATCCTGGCTAATGTAATGATGATGTGCCTTGATGTGTTCCTCCTTGGGTCCAACTTTTGTGGGACTCTCCGAGCTTCCTAGACTTTCTGGAAGTCTATTTTCTTTGCCGGATTGGGGAAGTTCTCCTTCATTATGCTTTCAAATAAGTTTTTAATTTCTTGCTCTTCCTCTTCCTCTTCTGGTATCCCTATGATTTGGATGTTGGAATGTTTAAAGTTGTCCTGAAGGTTCCTAAGCCTCTCCTCATATTTTTGAATTCTTGTTTCTTTATTCTGTTCTGGTTGTTTATTTCTTCCTTCTGGTCCAAACCATTGATGTGAGTCTTTGTTTCCTTCCTGTCATTGTTGGTTCCCTGTACATTTTCCTTTATTTCATTTTGCACAGCCTTCACTTTTTCCTCTATTTTGCAGCCATACTCAACCATTTCTGTGAGCATCCTTATCATCTGGTTGGTTGACTATCTCTTCATCATTTAGTTGTATTTTTTCTGGAACTCTGATCCATTCTTTCATCTGGGCCATACTTTTTTGTCTCTACGGGTCTGTTATGTAGGAAGGGGCAGAGCCTTAGACATTCACCAGGGCGGGGCAACCCAGGTCACTATTGTGGTGCTGTCTGTGGGGGAGGGGTCAGAGAGGGAAAAATATTGCTTGCTAGGCTCTTGCTGGGTTTTCAGTCACTTCCCCCACTACCCACAAGCAAACCGGACCCTTCTGGGGCTGATTCCCAGGTGGGTGGGTTCATGTATGTCCTAGGACCCTGTGAGGCTGGGAGCTTCTCCCACCACTGCAACCCCCACAGGTTTTTTCAGTCAGAGGTTTGAGGCTTTATTTCCCCAAGCTGGAGCCCTGGGTTGTGCTGTCTGTGTCACTCCCCAGCTGTTCCTCCCAGTTTATCTGCTTGTGAATGTGGGACTACCTGCTCCTCCAGCTGCTGCCTTGACACAAGTCCTCTCCCCCGAGCTGTCCATCTCCACCTCTCCTACTGGTCTGGAGGAATATTTCTTCTTTAACTCCTTGGTTGTTGGACTTCATACAGTTGGATTTTCCGGTAGTTCTGGTTGTTTTTTGTTTTTAAATCTGTTGTCCTTTTGGTTGTGTGAGGAGGCACAGTATCTACCTACACCTCCATCTTGGCCAGAAGTCTATTAATTTTTATATATAAATAAAATGGTTATTGTAGTACATAATCAGTTTTATTAAAATAGCTAATACAATATAATTTTCAATATTGTGTAACACCACCTCATATTCAGGTCTCCCTGTATATTATAAAACTGGTTTTTAAAGTTGTTTTGCTCAAACAATTGAGGACCACACAATGCATCCAGTGTCAGAGCCTTTGAATTCTTTTCCTCCAGAACATCCCCCTCCCCCACTTCCCCCTTTGTAAAATGTTGAGTAATTGGAAGAAACTGGTCCAGTACAAAAGCCCACCTTCGGGCTGTGTCTTTTTGCTCCCTCATGGTGCAATGTTTTTCTTTAAACTTCCTGTTCAAATTAGATATCTAAGGACAAAAATAATACCTACCATTTATCCATCTATCAAGTACCTACTATTCACCGACTGCCTCATTTACACATTTATTTGCCAATTAAGAAAGAGAGAAAGGGAGGGAGAAGGGGAGGGAGAGAAACATCGACTGGTGGTCTCTTGTATGCACCCAGACCAGGGGACTTGGCCCACAGCCCAGGCACACGCCCTGACTGGGAATCAAACCAGGGACCCTTGGCTTTGCGGGATGATGTTCAACCCGCTGAGCTGCACCAGTCAGGGCATCAACAGTTATTAAGCCCTGGGGATTCGGCAGGGAACCCGGTTGGAGAGGAGGACTCAGCCCTCCTGGAGCATGTTTTTGTGGAGGAGACAGGCGTTAAATAGATAAATGGAACAAAATACACAGTACGTCAGGTGGGCTGTGGCACAGGCCAGGGTGACGGGGCGGTAGGGGGAGAGGCTGGATTCCAGGCACTGCACGGGCAGAGACAGCTGGGTCTCCTGTAGGCTGGCCGTGGGCGTGAGAGGGCGGAGGGTGGGCTCCCGGGGCTTCAGCCTGGGTGTCCGGGAAGCTAAAGGAACTGTCAGCTGGGGCGGAGGGGACCCAGGGAGTGTGTCTGGAGAAAGGGTTCGACTCCCACACCTCCTGAGGGAGAGGTCTCTGAGACGGGCGCGGAGACACAAGCAGTGGGAAGTGGGGACTCGGGTCGGAGCTCAGGGTGAGGTCGTCAGGGTGTCCAGGAGGCACCTGCAGGCTTGGGCCTGGACAAGGTCAGCGAGGAGCGAGCAGAGCAGGAAGAGACATCCAAGGACCTGGCGAGGGAACCGGGGAGAGTTAGGCCAGGGAGTCACGCCAAGGACCAGAGAGGGCTGAGTTCTGAAGCCCAGAGGACAGGCCTCCAGCAGAAGGGCCTGGGCGCCCCTGGCACTGCTGAGGGGCCACAGGTCACGAGACTGAGAACTGAGCCCAGAATCCGGCACCAAGGAGGTCACTGGAGTCCCTGGCAGAAGCAGCCTCACTGAACGGGCTGGGCAAGCGTCTGAGGGTGGGTCTCCAGAGGATGCGAGAGGAGGAGACATCTGAAGACGCTCTGCTCTAACTTCGAAGAGAGGAGAGAAACAGGGCCCAGTTGCAGGAGAAAAGGGGTCAAGGGGCGCTTTTAAGACGGGAGACGTTACCTCGTGTCTGAGTCTGCGGAGAGGCTGATGTCGGAGCACAGCCCCGGTCACACGGGCAGAGGCATGAGGCCAGTGTGCCCGCAGCCGCGGGAAGGCAGCGACAGCAGCCGCTGGGAGTCCCAGTCCCTTGTGGGCGGCAGATCCCGGACTCCAGCCCTGTCACTGATCCCAGAGAGCACATGTGTTCCCCGCCCCAGGGTGGCCCCCCACCCCGACCGCTGCACTGATCATACAGACTTGGGGCGTTCGGAGTCCCACGCCCGCTGCTACATTTCATTCTTTGCTTTTAATGTAAAAGCCACATGGGTTGCTCTGAAGCGCTCTGAAGACCAACCTGGAATTCTGCCCAACTATTTTTCCAAATCACACCCTCTCGGTTGGCACGTTCCCTCATAAAGCTGTAATTTATGGGGATCCGAGACACCACCTCACAGAATGCCATCCTGCTGCATTTCCCAGGATGCACTTTTCTTTTCCTAAAGAAATAAATGCTCCAGCGTTTCATCTAGAACCACGTTCCAGAGCCAAGGACACCGAGCCTCTAAGCTCAGCCTGGCTACTGGCTCCATGTCCCCAGATGGGGGTCACTGGCTTGGGGTCATGTTGGCACCTCCTGTCACATATCCAATGCCCCCATCCAGCGGGAAAGAACAAACCTGACAAATATGATTCTTGCCAGCAGCCATGACCAGCACTTTGCCCACGGCCATGCAGAACAGAGGGGGCTATGCTGATGTAAAAATGCACTTGACACCACACACTTTCTGATGTTTGCTTCACAAAAGCCTGCTCCAGGGTCAACCCCATGGCGTGGAGCCGGACGCAGGGCGCCGGTGATTCCATGTGGTGTGGTGGTGGCTGTGGATCGCTCATGGAGGAATACAGCTCACCGGTCACTGCCGGTCCATTTCATGGTGACACGTGACACATGACCGGCTGCTTGAAATGACAGCCGGTGGTGACAAACCCGCCCCTGAAAGGCTGATGTGCACCCTGGCCAGGTGGCTGTCGGTAGCAGCATTGTCCTGTGCACCAAAGGGCTGTGGGTTCAGTCCTGGGTGAGTAGGGAGGCGACCAACTGCTGTTTCTCTCGTCACTCTGTGGGTAAGGATTAAAAAAACCCCAAAACCTTGCAGGGGCCCCAGGGACCGCCGGCCAGTGTGGCAGCTTCCATGCGAAGCCCGCTATGTACGATGCCCACACACACCCAGGCCCGTGTGAGGGGGTCAGGTGCTCTTTCCTGACTTGGTGAGGGCTTCCTGCTGCCACTGGTACCTGCCAGTGCTCTTCTGCACGAAATGAGCCGTGTGGGACCATGACTGTTTTAAACAGGTCGGAGGAGGACACGGTTGATGATGCGTGTGCTCCACGCACATGTGGCTCTGGGCTGGTGAGTGCACGCCCGCTCAACCATCTCCCAGGACCACCCTGACCATGGATCTTAAGTCACTGAGCTGGGGGGCCCTTTGCTTTGGAGCGCAGAGGCATGATGGAGTGACATGCAGCTGAGATGACCGAGCCCTTCCAAAGGTATTTCGTGTTGGCAAGCATTTCCCAGTATGAACTTACATTGCTTTATGTATTTATTTATTTGAGATGGGGCAGGTTTTCTCTGTCGGGCTCTACAAGTTTCTGTATGTGGAACCTGTGTCTAATTCATTCACTGAGCTTTGACTGAGTGCTCCCAGAAACCACAAGAAGCATCAGGGAGGCAGCACAAAGGACACCGGTAGGGCCATGCTGTGGTCCTGGAGCTCACCTCCAGCTGGAAGAAACTAGCAGTTTTTGCAGGAGTTCCTCCTGCCAAGGGGAGGATGTGTGTCTGCTTACTGTCCCACAGCACGCAGCCCCTGTTCGACCGCAGTGCGGCCTGCAGGAGGGCGGCGCGGCCACCCCAGATGGACGAGCCCAAACCCATTTTCATCACTAATCCGGAGATGCCGAACAAGCGACTTGCCAGTTCCACACCATAGGGTGCTCTGTTAATAGCCTACCTTCCACCCGGCTTTGAAGATTCAACGATAAAACATCTAGAGCTGTAAAACCATGACACAGGTGCAGGGTTTTTTTAATGTTACAAAACTTTATTTAAGGAGAGCATGAGCTAAGCTAAAATAAGGGAACATGATGATGATGATGATTCTTCAAGTCAGTGTCAGAAGACAGGATCGGGCTGCAGGCCTGACAAAAAGTGCTTACTTTCAACTATTATCTCTCTGAAGCAGAATACCGAGAGCCCAGGAGAGTCTAAGAGTCTCCTGCAGGGACCACTGAGGGGTGCTGTCACCCGGAAAGGAGTCCAGTGTCGAGTGTCCTCCTGGCAGACAGCCCCCCAGAGGGTAGAAGGACACTTTGCCCAGCCGCAGTGAGGGAGGCCAACCCTGCAGGCCCAGGCGGCACTGTGTGACCAGGCTCCAGGCCGCAGATGCAGTGACACAGAGGTGGAAGTCCTCTGATGTGTCCCTGTGTGACTGTCCAATTGAGGGGCACCCTGGAAGCTATCAGAGAAGCAAGGACACCAGCCGTAAGTATGCTGGGAAGATGTGCAGCCAGAGGCCTGCAGTGCACGCTGAGCAAGCAGTCAGTGGCTGTGACCTCCTGCTGCTGGGATAGCTGTGCTGACGTCAGCGCAGCGTCCCCTCCTGACACGCCGCTCAGTTCTCCCTTTGCTTAAAGGCTGCATGTGCAATGGCTCTCCCTCTCCCACAGGAAACAGGTGGAACTTTTTTCTTAAGCAAGGACAGCCCGATCTGTAAGCTCTTGTGCAGGAGAGAAGTTACGTGTGGCAAAAGAACATGCAAATTCTGCAAATTTCCTGCTGGAAGTCCCCCTTAACTCAGCAGGCATTCTGGCTGGCCATTTCCTTTCTAATGGAGAACGGAAACGTCCTCTCTTACTGACCCAAATGAAATGAACGACCATCACCCAAAAATGTCTTCGAGAGAAATGGTCGGCCACCTCCTGCCCCCACCCACACATCCGTGCTTGGTGTGGGCCTCGGATGAGTGCCTGGGTCTGCTCTCACGTCCGAGGAAACCCTCACACCAAGAGTGTTTGGGAGGAAATCTCAGGTTTGGCAACATCTGAGTGTTGGGTAGTCTTTGACAAAAAATGGAAGGGCAAACCTTTTGCTGACTTACCGTTCCACCCTGAAACTCACTTTTTTAAACTTAATTCTCACTGACAATATCTTTATTGGTTTTGGAGAGAGAGGGAGAGAGAGAAGCATCAGTGTGGGAGAGACACATCAATCGGTTGCCGCCCGTACATGCCGACCGGGAATCAACCCCCCAACCTTTTGGTGCACAGGAAGACACTTTAACCCACCGAACCCCCTGGCCAGGGCTGAAACTTCTTTGTAATTGAACGAGTTAGTTTAAGGTTGAGCCCGCAAAGGAAAGTCATCTCTAATATTGCCTACTTCTAGAACAGTTTAATCCAGGTCAAACTAACCTGACTGCTCATTCCCACCTCGGCCCTCCAGTGCCATTCAATGAGTATTTACTTTTTGCCCACTGGCACCCAGTAGTAGAAACTCCCGGTCTAGCAGGGAAGGGAGCATCCGAGCAAATCGTTATGTTATTTCATCTTCTCTCCATTCTACTGATGAGGACCCAAAGCTCAGGGAGTATTTCTAAGAAACACTTGACCCATGTGGGTGTTGTCCTGCAAACTGAAAGGTCGCTGGTTTGATTCCTGGTCAGGGCATATGCCTGGGTTCCAGGTGCGTACGAGAGGCAACCAACCCATGTTTCTCTCTCACATCAATGTTTCCCTCCCTCCCTTTATTTAAAGATAAACAATTTTAAAAAATCAAGTGCCCAAGTAACCCATTACCCCGAGTCGGGCAGCCTGTACGTGACAGAGCCAAACTCAAACCACAACACATTCCTGAGACCGCAGTCACTCCGATGTTGTAATATTGTTGAAACTGAGCTTGTGACTGTCTAAGAAAATACCTTGGAAGTCAGGCAATTTGGAAAGTCTTGTCTTTTGTCATCAATCATTTATTGAGACTAGGACCATTTAGCTAGCATCGTTTTCTGAATACAAAAGTAAATTTAAAAATAAATCATCCGTGAAAGCTGAGTAAATTCTGCGTCCTCTGAGAGCTGCATGAGGTGCAAGCCTGAGCTGTAGGACGTCCGTCCTGCTCAGGGGGACAATGGCGCAGAGCCCGTCCTGTGGAAGGGACCGGGGAGCCAGGGTACAGACCAGCCCACGGAGTGGCAGCCTTACACATAACTCACCCCCACATTTCACAAGCTTTCGAGGGGAATGAAACAGTTTAGAATGACTCTAAGTTGTTTTTTGAAAACCTCATAAACGCTGCTTCAGTGACTGCCAGACCAGCTTTTGAGAATTTAGTTTTACCATTTTGCTAAATGAGGAGGCCGTCAAACGTAAGAAATACCAGATCGGTTCCCTTCTATTCTCGGTCTTTGTATATTTCTAATGACCCAGTGACTCAGCCACTGAGCAGGTTTAAGACAGATTTCATTGCCCCTCACACTCAACACTTCCATGCCAGCCTCCCCTGCTGTGTGGTCAGAGAATCTCACACTAATTTCATCAGGAAAAGTTCCAAGCCTACTTCTGCCTGTTTGGATTTCCGTTCATCCACGAAGGATTTACTAAGCTTTCAGCTATGCAGATGCTGGGAAATCCAATGACAGTGACATACATCCCTAGGAGTGACCTAGCAGGAAAAGGGGGACAAGTTCCCAAGATCCTGGGCCACAGGAGGAACACCCTAGTGTTCTACAGGAACCCCCAAGGGGCACGTCAACCTGCCCTGGGAGGGCATCATAGATTCTGTCAACCTGAGGGCGACACCAGTGCGGGCATGGGCCGTTAGCACAGGCATGTCATGTGCAAAGGTCCGGAGGCAGGAGGTGACACTGGAGTGTCTGACATAGGCCAGTACCCTCATGCACCCCACAGCTGGCTGGTCTCCCAGAACAGGCCACTGCCCTGACCCGGTCAAGCACAGTGGCTAGCCACTCATCTGCAACCACCCAAAACGTGCCTCGTAAGTCTTCCCTAATGAGCTCTGTTAGTTGCCAGGCTGGAGGGGCTGCTTTCCCTGCCCTCCTGCACAGACAAAGGGTCGAGGTGGGACAGCGAATCAGAATGGTACAGTCTCGGGTGTCACACGAGGGAGGGACTGTTCCAGATCCACCCCTCAGGCAGCAGCGTAGAATAGCGCCCAGGCCAGAGAGGTATGGACTGGATTTGAGACTGGGGACAGGCAAGGTTCCTTCACCGACGGAATGCAGTCAGGTCAGAGGATGGTGGTCAGGTGGAAGTGGACTCGGAAGCAGCAGGCTCAGGGGATGAATTCAGTTCCACACACGTCACCTGAGGTGCCTGTGGACGTACCCACCTGGGCTCAGGAGGGTCATCAGGTACAGGTGCCACTGAAGCCAGAGAGAAGTCACCCAGGAAGCACAGAGGAGCGACGGAGAATTTTAGACACAAGGGGTCTGAGAGGACCCAGTTCCAGCAGAAGCCCAGCTGCCTGCCCCGAGGCCCCTCCCGGGGTCCTGGCTCCCGCCTAAGCTCACCCCGACCTGCAGGCTGCCTGCTTCCCACCCCGTCTTTCCACACTCGGGTCTGCCCACCCGTCCAGCCTGCGATGGGAGCCTAGGAAGTCACGACGTACGCTCACGAAACACAAACTTCATGTCACTCAGTGACTTGGGGGCAGGCAAAGGGTTTTCATGTTAGATACTGCAAAATTATAAGGAACAAAAAACTTCATTTTATAAAAAGCTGTGATGACAAGACTTCAGGGACATTGTGTGCTTTCACGTCTCCTTGAGCTCTGTGTTCGCACGAGAACAGCAGCAGCCACGCCCCCTGCAACCTGAGCCGCACAGCGTCATTCCGTCTGCTTGTCAGAACCCATCTTCGAAGTGGAAAGTGCTCCGATTCTTCAACATAAACAGAAACAGCCTCCTGTTACACACAGTGCAGGTTACCCTCCCTATTTAAATAAACCTTGAATCTCACAGCCGACCCATCTTAGATGAAAAAGCCAAGAATATACGATGGGGAAAGGCCAGCTCTTCAATAAACTGCGCTGGGAAAACCAGCTCCCAACACAAACACAAGAAATGGGACCTTATTTGCACCATGTATGAAACTCAACTCCAAATGGATTCAAGACTTAAAAACTTTCTGACATGCCTTGGCGACGATTTTTCGTATCTGACACCAACAACAAAAATAAGCTGGGACTAAGTCAAACTGAAACCTTCTGCCCAGCAAAGGAAACCATCAACAACATGCAGAGACAACCTACAGAAGAGGAGAAATAGCTGCAAAACACATATCTGATAAGCGGTTAATATCCAAGAAATGTTAAGACACTCATACAACTGGATAGCCAAAAAACAACAACAACAAAAAAAATTTTAAACTGCGCCAATGACCTGAATGCATTTTTCCAGAGACAGACACACGGCCAACATGTGCATGAAAAGGTGCTCAGCGTCACTAACCATCGGGAAGATGAAATCAAAACCACAGAACCACCGCACCCGCCAGAATGGCTGGGATCGCGAAGTCAGAAGTGGGTGAGGGTGCGGGGGAAAAGGGAACCCTCGTGCACCCGAGGTGCTGACGCAGCCTGGTGCCCCCGGTGTGGGAAGCAGTATGGAGGGTCCTCCAAAAGCTGGACACAGAACTGCTTTATGGCCCAGCGACCCCACTTCTGGGTGTACGTCTGAAGCAAGTGGAACCCCGTCTCAGAGGTGCCTGCACTGTGTACAGTAGCCAAGACAGGGGACAGTGTCTGTCTGTGGATGGATGCACACGTGACATGTGATCACACATACAATGGCAGTCAGCCTTCAACGGAAAATCCTCCAAATCCAACACGAATGCGCCCGCAAGACATGCTAGGGGAAATGAGCCAGACACAGAAAGGCAAATGCTGCATCTCACGCGTTGAATCCCCAAAACTCAAGTTCCCAGAAACAGTGGAAGGGTGGTTACCAAGAGTTGGGGTGGGGGCTGGAGGAAACGAGGAGGCGGTGGTCGAAGGGTAGACTTCCAGGTGAGAAGAGATCTCAGGCAGAGTGTGCAACTAGTTAGTAGCTGAGCTGCCTGGGCTCACTCCCTGGCGGTGGGCGTCTGAAGGTCTGAAACCAGAACTTTTCTCGGTTCACTCAGAGCAACACAGAAGAGCAATCCCCAGAGAGGTTGCTCGCCCTGCTCAGCATTCGAGGAGGACAACGTTGTGGTCGTAGGTGGTTCTGTGGTTTTGATTTGATTTGGTTGTGGTTTTGATTTCATCTTCCCGATGGTTAGTGACGTTGACCATCAGTTAGTACGTACTGCACACTAGAAGTCTGTAGGCCTTAATGTAGTGTCACCACACACACCAAGGTGACAACGAGGTGACATGTTAAGGAGCTTGAAGGTGGTCATCATTTCACAATGCAAGTCCATCAAAACACCCCTTGTACATCTTAAATACACATAAACTGTGTTTGTAAATCATACCTCCATAACCATAAAGCTGGGGGGGGGGGCGGACCCTGAGTCTTCCATTCACTGCAGGACACTGGGCAGGTTTCTCAGGCTGGGCCGGCACTTCCTGGAGCTCCACAGTGTCCCTGACCTCATCTGCGTGGGCTGGAGCTGCCCGTGCCCACACCCGGACTCCCCTTCCCCACGGGGTTTCTGCACTTGCTACCGCAGCCCTGTTGAACCGTGGAACTGCAGCGGACGCTGCTGAAAGCCACTGTGTGCTCTCTAGGAATGGGATGTTGAAACAACTGGTTTTAAAGAGAAATCAGTCTCTGCTACGACCACGTTGTCCTCCTTGAATGCTGAGCAGGGGGAGCAACCACTCTGGGGATTGCTCTTCTGTGTTGCTCTGAGTGAACTGAGAAAAGTTCTGGTTTCAGACCTTCAGACGCCCACCGCCAGGGAGCGAGCCCAGGCAGCTCAGCTCTGACCGTCCACTTCTGGACGCAGAGAGCAGGCAGGGCTGCACAGACCCTGATCTCAGCCCAGTTCCGGCGGGATCCACTTCTCCCTGAACGTGCCCACGTGCCGGCTCATGACACACGGGGACACTGCTCAACTCCAGGTGCCAGATCAAGCTCCAGTGTAACCACAGCCTCCTCCCCGTTCTTCTCTGTCCAGCCCAACTCCTAGCTTGTTAGCCTGACATCAAAGTAGTTGATCACTACCAGTGGGAATTAAACAGTATTTAGTGCCCCCACAATGCCTCCTGGGCTGTTTCCAGAACACTGCTATAGCCTTTAAAAGGCGAAGAAATATTTATTTTTATGTATATAGTGTCCTAGAAACCTTGTACCTAAAAGGGGAAAAATCTATTTGATTTGCCCCAAAACACAAAACTGGAATAAAAATTTAAAAACTCACAATAAAAATGCTTAGGGAAAGTAATTCAGTAATTCAGAATGCTGAGTAAGCAACGTCATGTCCGGCTTGGAGAAGCTCCCCCGAAGCACACTGTAATGGACTGGCCTGTCTTAAATGCAACACCTGAGGATGCCGGTCTTCCTGCTTCAGATCATGCTCAGTAGAGTGCTGACTTTTCAATCACATTCACTGTTACTGTCACCAAGGGCTGAAGGACCCCATCCGAACACAGCCGGCAGTGACAGGAATGCCCCGTCATGTCTTCCACATCACCGCTGAGCGTCCCTGTCTGTCACATTCACAGCAGCACCCCCGAACAGCGGCAGCATTGAACCCTGGGAACCTGACAGAAGAGCCGAATGACCCTGCTGCTCCTGGCCCAGCCTAGCGCCTGGCAGTCTGCTTTCACAGCCTCCCTGGTGGTTCCGACACCTGCTGTAGTTGGAAAAGCACTGCTGCAGAGTCCTCACCTGCCTGACATTCAAGCAGGGGCTCCTAGCCTGAATGTGTGAACCCCCTGAAATCAAAGGCAAATGTGCACATTCCCGGGGGGGAAGCTGCACAGCTGCCAACACCCTCAGAGGGATGCTGAAACCTAAAATCACTTAGGTACCATGACTCGGGAGTCACCCAATTCAGCAGAATTCACTTCTGCAAATAAACACCAAGCCAAAATTTTCTCCAAGCCCTTTAATAGTCACTTAAACAGTTGAGGCACAAGCAATGATAAACTGCATTTATGTTACTAGAAAGAAAATTTTGTACGATAGCTGCATGATATACCAATTATCTCATCATCTCTTCTGCAATAACATTTCATTTGCACACTCTGGACCACAGATTGATTCAACAGCGTCAGAAAGCAGGTCGACGGCCTGCTTGCCTACTACGCACACTGTACCAGGTTTAACATGTTAAGTGTGGATGAAAGTCCCGGGAATCTGTTAACAGAACAGCACTGCTACCACCAGGTAAGCCTGTTCAAATGCTTTCCCTTGAAGTACAAATCCTGGAACCAAACAACAGATCTCTTCCCCCAAAGGCATGCCAATGTGCACTTACTTCCATGTCCCAAGATTTTACGTGTGCAGAACGAGCACAGGGAACATGCCGGTGGCTACCACTCCGCTCCCATCTGGGCTGCGCACCATGTGGCCAGCACCAGCGTGACTGCCTAGTTCCAGGAAACTGTTCGGCAATTATGTGCCAGGGGCAAATTTTTTTTTTAACCTAACACAGCTGGCTTTCAAAAGTGGTACCTATTTTTAAAGCACCAAAGCTCTCATTTATTTAAATAAGAAAGTGCACTTGGCTGAGTCAGCTCTGAAGTGAAGACGCCACTGCCTCTGCAGTAAGCCTTCATCGAAGCCAGTCTTGAGCTGCAAGCCGAGTGCCGGCCCGCTAGGATGCACTCCAGGCTCCAGGGCCCTCTTCATACCCTCCGGATCCAAGTTAACCCCCCGGGCCCTGCCAGTCCCCAGGGTTCCAGGCCTGTTTTCTTGCTCCCCCCTCTGGCCTATGTTCCTTCTTCTCTACCTTCTGGTGGCCTCTGTTCTCAATACTTTTTTGTTTGTTCAGGTGGGTACAAGCTAGAAGACTGTTTCCACTCACTGACCAATGATCACTACCCTCTGCTTTGGATTGGGGATTCTATTAGTAAAATTGACTAACCAGCATGTTTCTACTGGTCACCCCAAAAAGCGTGTGCTAGGTGTAATCAAAAAAGCCCTGTTTTAAGGTTCAGGATCACAAGCCAGGAAGGAACCTGGGGATGTCGTTAAATGTGTGAGTCACCTAGTCCTCATTTTGTACATAAGAGTAACAGAAGTTCAGAGATGCAACACGACTTGTCCAAGGCTGGGGTGGCGCTCCAAAGGCAGAAACTAGAGTCATATCCCAAACTCTTTCCTCTGTACCACAGCCACTGCAAAACCCGAGGTTCAAGAAGTTTGTAAGTAAAACAAAATAAAAAGCCTCGTACACGTAGGAAAAGACTTTGGGATCTCTCCAGAGATTTTCAGACAGAACAGAAGCAGAGATGCTGTTCGGTTGATCATTATTCATGCCAAAGACCCTTCTGCTCAGGTCTGATACTGAATCTGTGATTGCAGATAATGTCACTATTTTGTGAATAAGAGGTCCCATCACCTCCAGTCTTTGCACGTCTCCAGCCATAGGCTATACCTTATTCTTGTCACAACATAAATGGATCAAACGATTAAGGAGGTACATAAGATAAATGCAAAGAAATAGGTTTTTACAAGCATATCATCTCAGTTAAAGGTTAAATTTCAGATTAATTTACAAGAGCAGTGACAGAACCACATGATTCCAGTGAAAACAATACGTTACAATACCTTAAAAAAAAAATACTTTGAGAAATACTAAGCCAGGCAAGCATGCAAAATTCAGAGAATAAAAAAATGCAAGGCCTGATCGCCCCTCAGAAGGATGGACTTCATAATGCTGAAACACAACCAGCAACACAACCCAGGAAGAGCTGCAGGGGACGCTTCTCTGGATCTGCAGGCGAATCCCCTCATCTCCTCAGTGAGGAAAGTGGGCAGGCAGTAGTGACTGGAGAAGCTGGACAGCTACACCGGGGCACAGAGATCTAGTTCCCAGTGCTATTTGCAACTACATGCACCTACAACACCAGGAGGTAATATCCAGAGCACAGTAAGCCACTGCCTCCAACAAAACGTTTCCAGACTGATGCGCAGGGTGAGTGAGGTTGTTAGCTCGGCACAGCAGCACATCTTACACGTGTGTGGGATTAAAGGCAAAGACATGGTCTAAAAGACTTTAATACCCAGTTTTGATAAACACAATCATGTTTCCACCCAATTTTCTGATGTGTAGCAAAATGTACTAGCTTAAAAAGTCCATTCTTCAGCTTCCCCCTGCTTTCAATGCCTTTCAAAACCAAGCACTGGATATTTCTGATGTACACAATATGGTGTTTTATGTACATTTTAATTACACACTTTAGGAATAAACAAAATCCATGATATTTCAGTAACCGATAGTGTATTTATAAAATGAAAAGCTCTCTATCAAAATACACTCTGCACCAGGAGAAATAAACAGAAGACGGATGGATCTACACAAAGGAGAAGCTGACTGGCGGGTGTAGTGCCGGACAGTCCATACCAAGCCTATTGCCCTTACTCCCCCAGAGCTGCTCATCTTCCAGGCTAAGATTTTAAAAACATTTTAATGGAGATCATTGTGTTGACATTTGTTTCTCATTCCACATCATCTTCAGCCAAGCTCTGAGCACTTACAATTCTCTGAAAGAAGAAAAATATGTTTAACTCTTACAAAGTGATTTAATCAGGTTGGACAAAAAATGCCCTTTGTTTAAATAAAAAATAAATTAAAAAAGGAAATGCCCTTTGTATTCCAAGACATAGATCTACCTAAAGTGTACCCATTCTAAGATTTCAACATTAAACACTTTATACATTATCACCTAAGAAAATAACGATCTTAACTGTCAGTCTCATTTCAAAATTCCAATGAGTAAAGGAGGCACACCATTTTACTGTGCTACTTGCTAGACAATTACATAACTGAAATGAAAATGAATTCAAGATCTCTCTTTATTCCTATGTAAACTAAAAATACTGTTGAGTGCTAAGAATGCTGATCATTTTATGCTCCAAATATTTCCCTTTTTGGCCTGGAAATGCTCCAAATCATTATATGGAGAAGGAATGCAGTATTCTCCAATTACCACTTTGAAAACAACATTTCTAGGTAACACGAGACAAGTTAGCTGAGTGAAAAAGGTCGTCTTTATAGAAAGGAATTAAGGCTCCATCCTGAATTCATCCACATTTCAAGACATCACACCCCCTCAGGTCGATTTCCCCGAAGGTCTATATACTAGGCTGCTTTTCAAAGTACAAATAATGTTAAATAAAGAATTCTGATACAGGTGGGGAACCACATCAATCAAAATAAAAAGGATTAAGAACAACTTCTTGGTTTTTCAACCCTCCCCTAATACATCTCTGGGATCTGTCTTTTCTTTCGTCCCTTTCCAGTTTAGTGGAGTAAAGATCATTTTGAAGAATTACGCAGTCATTTTAGTAAGTTTTTAATCATACCAAATGTAGAAATTAAAACATGTAACAGATACGCCCTTCCAACAAGGAGACTCACTGGGACTCCGTGGAAAGGGTTAGAAATGAACAGCAGCAGCTTTACTAAACTCTTAAGTTAGGGTTATGTACACAAACGGTGTAGCCTTGTGCCCTATTCAACAGGGATTTGGGGATGCAGTGAAATAATGCTGAACCCAAGCCCCACCCTGGCAGACGTGAGGTGCTGGGGCCTTTAGACAAGGGAGGTCAGAGGGGTCCAGGGTCCTTTACGACCTACTTGCCAGGCTATGCCATCCCGGCTCCTCGGTCACACCTCGGACCTGAACGCAGGGTCGCACGTGAGAGGAGGCAGAAAGCCAGTGTCAGAAAGTAGTAGAGAATGGCCTGAATTCTGGGATTGGAATACTATGGTCTGATGTAACTCTCAGAGACTCACTTCCCGATTCATCTCTTGGACACAATCACTAGATCTTACTCCCAATCATCTGGGTGTTTTTCCACCCGGGAAGAAAATTCCAAGCACTACTGTCTCAAGTACTATTTTCATTATATGGATGAGTTTCATGATTCCACCATTTCACTAGGTTCATTTTTAAATGCTAATGTCCCTAAAACACTGAACTCTCAGGTTCTACTTTTATCAGATGACATTTCAAATCCTTACCTGACTAATTGTGGGAAGCTTAGTCAGAAGCATCTGGAACACCGGCGGGGGGAGCGTCTGCTGCAGCACCTGCAGCAACTGCTGCGGCTGTCCGCACACGGCGATCGCATTGGTCAGGTGGTCCACGCCCTTTTCGTATTCACCTGGAAGGTGGACATGAAAACACACATAAACCAAAAAGCCTCTGCCTTTGTCAGGAATTCAACTCTAGAGTCTTCACTGTACCTCTAATCAACACAGACCAAAACACCATGAAGTAAAAACTTGGAAATAATCTATAGTACATGCATATAACTGATATTATGAAGCCATTAACAAGGACGGGCCAGACTGTATGCACTGATATGAGGTATCTCCAATACACATACAAAAGGGGGAAAATTAAGGTGCAGAAACGTCCATGTACATTACTATTTATAAGTCAGAATATTTCTGAAAGATTACATAAGAAATTGCTAACAATGGAACACCCTTCCATGAGAAGAGAGCACAGGAAGTTGGGGACTGAGGCAGAGAGAGAGAGAGAGCCGATTTCACCTTAAACTAATCCCTTGTACTGTGTTACCACATGTAAGTTACAAAATATGTGTTGTGATGTTATAAGCAAAATGGTCATACTAATAGAAGTGGCAGGAAGAAGCAGGTGAAAAAACAGTGATTATCTCTGAGTAGTAGGATTTACTCTTTTTATTTACCTACAAATTTCCTGCAATAGTTGTACTACTTTTGAAAGAAAAAAAATTACATCAGGTATAATTTTTGAAGGTTTCCCTAACTGAGTAAGTACCTGAGAGGTGGCCCCTATCCTCAATTAATTCCATTTGAAATCAACCTCCAAAGATTGCCCCAAATTCTCAGAGTAAATGAATTTTACACTATTAAATACAGTTTAAAATTAAGTATTCTATACAGGACTTTTCAACGCAGGAAGTCCCTTTAATGTACATTATTTAAAATCCTCTATTTGAAATCTTTTTTTTTTATTTTTTTAAAGATTTTATTTATTTATTTTTAGAGAGGGAAGGGAGGGAGAAAGAGAGAGAGAGAGAAACATCTACGTGCAGTTGCTGGGGGACATGGCCTGCAACCCAGGCATGTGCCCTGACTGGGAATCGAACCTGCGATGCCTGGTTCGCAGTATTTGAAATCTTTTTTATTACAAACTTTTTAGAGCAGTTCAAGGTTCACAATAAAATTTAAAAAGAAATTAGATTTTCTTTAAAACAAACAAACAAACAAAACCCCCTGCCTGTTGGAGCTCAGTGGATTGAGTGCCAGCCTGTGAACCAAAGGGATGCCAGTTCGATTCCCAATCAGGGAACATGCCTGGGTTGCAAGCCAGGTCCCCCAGTTAGGGGCATGCGAGGGGCAACCAATCAATGTTTCTCTTGCACATCAATGTCTCTCTCTGTCCCCCTCTCTTCCCGTATCTCTAAAAATAAATAAATAAAACCTTTAAAAATTGTTTAAAAAGCAGAACTCAGCAAAGAAGCATTAAAAATAAAACAGAAAGTCTAAAATACAAGACTTGTGTCTTCTGCATGGGCTTGCACTTCCATCAAGAGACTCAGCAATGGCTCCACTGACATGAAAATTAAGGTGCCGCTTGGGCATGGAATACTCATTTCAGCCACTGACTTATAGGCACCAAAGGGAATTACATGGTTGCCTGGGGACAGTAGAAGTTTTGGTAGTAAGTTAGACATCTTTATGAACACAAAGGACAAAATTTACTTGAAAATGTGTTTGCATGAATTAATGTATCACAACCTGTATCTCTAGACACAGGTATTAAGCGGAAACAGCTATTGGAGTGGTATGTGTGGAAGACAGGGGATCACTGAGACACCTCCCAGATCTCCAAATCCACTGCAAACAGTGTGTGAGCCACCGCAGCCACTTGTGCAGGTGAAGCCGTTTCCTGTCTGCACATGCAGCCTGCCCCCAGCCACACAGCCTGAGATGGGATCTTACTCAGTTAAAGGAACACACTTAGGAAAGATGCCCGGATGAAGGAAAATCTGTCAAGCAATGAGTTTCACCGCACAAATTGCTTATGCTCCCCACCTGGCTTACTCTGATACTGACCTGTACTCTGATCCTCACCATCTGAGTCTTCTACCTCTGGCTGGCTTGGCAGTTTCCACCAAAAAAAAGGCAAGCTTGGCAGCTGAATTAAGTAATTCTCTGGGTGTGTTGGGCTGAAGTGTAGGACTGAACTTGGACAAAAGATCAACTGTTCCCTGTCCCTCCTTAACCTGCCCCATCACCACGGGCAACTGTCCTCAATCTGGATCTAATAGCTCAAATCACACAGAGGGCCACAGTGCATGAATCTCCAAGATAATCCAAGATTATCTCCAAGATAATCTTTATGTTAGTAAATTAATTTAAAATGTTTGTATTTTGGGGGAGTCAGAAGAAAATTTTGGTAGTATAGACATCTTTATGAGCATGAAGAACAACATTTACTTGAGAATGTTTTGCATAAACTGAAACATTATAATCCTTAAAAACAGGTATGCAACATGCAAAATTTTCTTTTCAGATATTAAAGTAATATAATTACCCTGACTGGTGTGGCTCAGTTGGTTGGGCGTCATCCCACAAAGAGGAAAGTTGCCAGTTCGGTCTTGGGTCAGGGCACCTGCCTGAGTTGTGGGTTCAGTCCCCAGTTGAGGCGTACGCAAAAAGAAACTGATCGATGTTTCTCAGCCTCTCTTTTCTCCCTCCCTTCCCCTCTCTCTAAAATTAATAAAGTCTTTTTTTTAAGTAACATAATTATAGCCTCTTAAATAATCCTTGTGAGGATTTCAGTGTTCCATGATTAAACCTCACATTTTTCTTATTTGTATTGAGGAAAAAAAGTCACATAATTATTTTCTGTGAAGTCATTTTCCCATTTTTTACTTAAGTATTATCGCCTACCTCACAATCCAAAGATAATCACTTCCTCACAAAAAGGTTATTTTTAATTTTTAAAAGATTTATTTAATTTTAAAGAGAGGGGAAAGGAGGGAGAAAGAAACATCGATTGGTTGCCTCTTGCACACCCCCAAATGGGGACCTCGACCACAAGCAAACCCAGGCGTGTGCCCTGACTGGGCACTGAACCAGTACCCTTTTGGTTTGCAGGCTGGCACTCAATCCACTGAGCCACACCAGCCAGGGTAAAAAGTTATTTCTTGAGAAAGATACAACAAAAGGTAAAGATGGTTTGTCACCATCTTAAACCTTTAATCTGTTCTCATAAAAGATACAAAAAACTAAAAGCATACAGTGCAATACTGTCTTTATCTCTTATGATGCAGTGATGAGAGTAAGAAAAACTTGAAGCTTTAAAAAAAAAAAAGACCTCGCCCCCAGGACATGCTGAGAGAGGAGAAGGAAGGGACAAAGAGAGGGAGCGAAACACCAAAGTGTGAGAGAGAAATCTTCGAGTTGCCACCTGTACGTATGCGGACTGGGGACTGTACCCGGACTGGGGACTGAACCCGTGACCTTGCAGTTTATGGGACAACGACCAACCAACTAAGCCACACTGGCCAGGGCAAAACTTAACACATTTTAAATTAATGACAGCAACTACTTTAAAGCTACTTTTGAGAGAAGAGCTAATTTAACACTGAAAATATCTGTAAATACTTTTAAGACTAAATTACTGAATTACAGTTCTCACATTTTTCAATTTGATCATTTCAATTTCACAATAGAAATTTTTTTAAGTATTGTGCAATGACTATATTCTCTAAACTACTTAAAATAGCCCTTTATAAAGATTATTCATTATCTTCTCTGTATCAAGTGAACATAAAACTCACTCAACATGTATCGACACAAGAAACATTAATTTCTAGAGCCAGTCTTAAATAACACAATCCTCACATTATTAATGCCTAACAGCTTGTCTTGAAACACAGTCGCACACCGCCTAACAGGCTGCATTCTGAGAAATACGCCGTGACGCAATCTCATCAGTGTGCGAACAACAGCATGCACTTACTTACACACACCTAGACGGTGGAGCTTACTGCACCTCCCATGCTACGAGCCCGTACGGCAGGTTCCTTACTATACTGAATCCTGCAGGCAACTGTGACACAGTGCTAAGTACTGGCGTATCTAAACACAGAAAGGTATTGTAACTTTATACAGCTGGCAGTGCAGCAGGTTTTGTGCAGGAGAAAAACAAAAGGTTAACTGCATATACATCGCCTGTATTCCTGAGAGACCCGACAAAATGGAGAACCTCACTAAGGTGTCTTCAGCAGAAGACAGAAGAGGAAGGAGGTGGGGAGAAGTCAGTTATAGGAGATGACTAGGAAAAGCACAGCGAACAAGGTAAGATTCTTAGAGACTGAAGTCACTGTCTTCTGCACTGGTAAGTTTCTAGAGGTAAGGTCGCCCCCCCTTCCCAGTACAAGGAGCGGGACACCCTGACAAGGGAGATGTCCCTTACACATGTGGGTGTTTTTCACATAGGGCAACTTCTTCATTTTCAGAGCTGCTCCCATGTCAGCGTTTCTTAAAATTACACAGCCTAAAATAATCCTTATGCTGAAGAGACGATTTGGGGTGACAAATCCTGTTCCCTGCAGCTTAGACCAGGCATGACAACAAACATGTAAGTAAGTAATGTGCGGCTGAAAGTCCCGTTGCCTAGTGACAGCTACAATGTTCCTAGGCAACACGAAGTTTTTAGCTCCACTATAATCTTAAGGGTTCAGTGTTGCATATGTAGTCCACCCTTGACGAAAACATCCTTACATGACAACAATGCAAAACTGTATTTATTTACTGATTTATTTGAAAAGATTTTATTTATTTATTTTTAGAGGGAGGGGAAGAGAGGAAGAAAGAGGAGAAAAACATGGATTAGTTGCCTCCTGCACGTCCCCAACTGGGAACATGGCCCACAACCCAGGCATGTGCCCTGATCAGGAATCAAATTGGTGACCCTTGGGTTCGCAGGCCAGTGCCCAAACCACTGAGACATACCTGCCAGGGCACAAGCCTGTATTTAACTAGAAGTCAGAATAACTTTAAGGAACCACTGTACTGAAACAGGGCCCTAACACCAAAGCCAGAACCTGGTAGTTTCCCCCTAGTTTTTAGTGTCTTCTGGGAGGTAGCAGCAGGCCTCCTCCACAGTGCCCTGGAGACCCCAGACCAGGCCGGGTCAGACGGGTCCCGGGGGCTCATCCAGGCCCGAGAGCCAACAAATAGGTCCAACTGGCTCCGAGGCAGCCAGAACCCAAACCCACCTGTGGCGGGCCCTTTGTGCACAGACCCGCCCTGCGGTCAGGACCCAGGAGCAAGGCTGCCGCACCCGGGTCTCAGGCAACGACCCAGCCCACCCGAACTCCTGTCTGTTTCCTCTCGCCTCCCCCATTCCTCCCTAGATGGCTGGGTTCCTAGACTGTCCACTCGAGACTCCCGAGTGAGAATGCACAGTGTGTGCAGTTTCTCCTCCTCCCCTCTAAACTCTCCAAGTCTTCACTCGGAGAGACGGACCAAGCCTCGTCTCCGGTCCCGTCTGGCTGCCCGCCGGGCAAACTTGTCCTCTGTGGAGGACCTGCTGCCTCAAAGCAGTGTCTACTCCGTGTGCAACGGGCAACAGAACTACCAGGTGTGGTAACTACAGTACACTGAAAAAGCCCCTTACCACCAAAAGCTTACATCAGAGGGAAGAATTCTACCTAGTTTTCTAGTCTTTTAATAACTACTAAAGAAAATTACATTGGCCCTACAGTGTCACTTGTCCTAAAAAAGCCGATGATACCAAACCTAGATTTAATGTCTGATCTAACTGCATTTCCAACCTCTCCCAGAAACATAATCTTAATGAACCAGCCTGCAATTTTCTGGTCAAGAACCAATAACGTACTCTGTCATCTAGGCCCTCCCCTGACCCCACAGAAAAAAAGCAATCTGCATGGTAAGAATCCTTCCTCTCTCCCCCCAAGAAAAGATGTCCCCAACAGAACCCTTTCTTTTCTTTTACTAACAGCTCCCACGCCCCACCCTGCTTCCTATAAAAACCTTCCATTCTGCACAACCCCTTCGAAAGAGTGTCCTTCTAGTTGCTAGACGGGACACTGCCCTACTCATGAATTGCTAATAAAGCCACGTAGGTTTCAAATTTTCTTGGTGGAATTTTGGTATTTCACATGACTATTACCTTGGGCTAGTAACTCTTCACCCAGCTGTATTTCTTCAAGGAAGAATTTCTGAACAGCTTCAGCATCTTTAAGGTCAGGTAACTAGAAGCAGAATATTCAGTAATTGATAACAAAGTTATGTCAGGGGACATAACCAATACACAGAAAATCATACCACTAAAAATAAAACCAAAAATTGAAATTTGCTCTTCAACAAAACTAATAAGGATTAGTTTAGTATCTGCACTGAAATAAATGTAAGAAAAAAAATTTATTGATCAAACTGGTACTGAACAGTTCTTAGAAAGCTGTCAAACCTAAAGTAAAAAAGGAACACAAATACCTCTACCATAAAACACACACATTATCATTTTTTGACCATCATTATCACAGATTTCTATGTAACGGTAATCAATATATTCTTCTATTCCAACATTATTTTGTACAGATTTTACATGCTCTGAAAGATTGTTTTTAAATGTTAATAGAATGTGCCACTGAGGAATATATAGTCGCATAATCATTGCTGGGCATTTGAGGCACCTTTAATGTTTTGCTATTACAGTTGTAAGGAGCTTTATTTAAATAAGTCTGCATTTCTGTGTTTTTGTTTTAGTTTGTTACACATCACCAGACCAAATGATCATGATAATATATAATACCACCAGCTATTTAGCTTGTCTTTTTAAAAATGTAAACTTACTATTAAAAAGTTCCTTTTTATTTAAAACCCTAGAGTTCTACTACTGTAAGGTTTTGGTTCTTGGATTATATTATATATATATCACTCCCATTATCCAACATGGGTGAAAAAGATTTTAATTTCTGAAAATGAAGGCCTCTCTCATTGACTACCCCTACCCCAATATACAGCAAGAATTTGCTCATACCTGAATCTAAAATTACATACCGATACATGTCTTTAATATACCTATTTCCCATACCCTTGAACTGACCATAAAAAGGTAATGGACGCATCTCAGAAAAGTAGTGCACACACAACAGAACAAGCCCAGGGTTGTCTCCCAGTTGCTAACTTTGCTAGGATCATGCCCAGGCAGTTTGCTGCACTGGTTACAATTGTTTCAAAATAACAAAATGTAACATTTATCCAGTAAATTTTTTCTTGCCTCAACTGGCTTCAAAAAGAACCACTCCTGATCCAGTAGTCCAAGTCCTGGGAATCCAGACAATGGAACTAATGTCAATAAAATAGAAAAGCTATGTTCATAGTGATTAACATTTACTTACTTAATTTACTTACACATGTCACAGACATTTTTTTTTATCAAGCAGATAAACCTATGTGGTCATTTAAAATAATCATGAACACAGGATCTATGAAAAGAAAAAAAATGAATAAAAAGATTTATATCTACATTTACATATTACATCTAGGTGAAAAAATGTCAAGTGATGAGATTCTGGATCAGTGGGTGAGAATGATCTTATATAACTTTTGAAATGAATTGCATGTGGTTCTTCAAAAGAAAAAAATTAATAAATGTTTTACTTTATTATTTTGAAGCAGCTGAATGATGTCTGAGCCCGCTGGTTTAAGTGTCTTCTGGAGACTACCACCTTGGTGCCCCTTAAACACTGCTCACACGATAAGGGTTCTGCTATTATGGCCAAAAAAGGGGGGCAGGGGGAACGAAAGACTGGATGGATAATCTACAACTGAACTCTCTTAACTATCCCTAAAAACAGCAAGTTATAGTTTAAAATAGATCATCAAGCTAGCTTTCTCAAAATATATACCTGAAGTAGTTTTAAGTAATTGTTTCTATGAAGTATATAGTACAAGGGTGGGAAAAATAGGTTTATAGTTGTTCATATGGAAAATATAGTAATAATAATACAAGAATAAACCGTTTCTCCTACTCACAACTAGAAAGCTACTTTTGCCTGCCCCTGTACAATTTAAACAAAAAACAGATTAAGTATTACCTTGGAAAGTCCAGCTCTCTCTTTGGCAAGCTTTTGTTTCTTTCTTCCTGTAAGAAATGAAATATGTTCATTTTGTCATCAGTAAAATGAGAATCAAAATAAGTCTAAATGCTGTGGCAGTCATTCATACTCTTTCCAAAACATTACTGACTCTTGAGCTCTCAGGTCTCCTTGTAACCCACCGGTCAAGTCACACGAATAGGTCCAGTGGTCAAGGAGCTCTGGGCAATGTCACATTTCTGGGCAGGGGCTTTCGGATCAGCCATTTACAGGATGGAGACAGCTCTAACAGCTGGCTCTCTTGAGTAAACTACAAGAGCAAGCCGTTCCCCGCAAGCTACCCAGGCAATGAAACATCAGCAAGAATTAAGCCATCACGGTTAAGGAGCTTCATTACTAAAATGTAACAGATTCTATTTATTGAATGTTGAACACTGACTGGCATTCTTAAATGGGGGCGGGGGGACTCAACATTTGAAAGTTTTTTTTTTAATTGATTTTTTTGAGGGGGGGAGAAACATCAATTTGTTGTTCCACTTATTTATACATTCATTGGTTGACTCCTGTATGTTTCCTGATGAGGGATCAAACCCGCAACCTTGACATATTGGGACAATGGTCTAATCAAGCAATCTGCCCAGATAGGGCAAGACATTTTTCTAGAAAGAAAAGAAAGGAAAGAAAAGAAAAAAAGAAGGGAGGGAGGAAGGGAGGGATAGCCCTGGCTGGTGTGGCTCAGTAGATTGAGTGGCTGTGAGAAGTAATTGATGGATGTATCTCACACATCAATGTCTGTATCCCTGTATTTCTCCCTCCCTTCCCCTCTCTCTAAAGAGAAAGAAAGGAAGGAAGGGAGGGGAGGGGGGAGGAAAAAAGAAGAGTTTACATATTTGACAGAAACACTAAATTTCTAATTCAACTATTGCTGGCTAAATGAGGAAAACAAACCTCTGCCTACAGTCTCTAAGATGTTTTATTTGTTTTTGCCTTGTGTTTGCCATGGAACAGCAATATTATATCTCAGGAGTAAGAGATGTTTAAAATCTCAATTGCCACTTAGTCAACCCTTAAAACCAAACAGGACAAGAACAGTATTTAAACTGCTGGTTAACTGCACACCCCACATAAAGGTGCTTGGCACGGAGGAAGCACAGAGTTTGTTTAAAAGCCAGCTCTTCCACTTACTAGCAGTGCCACCTGGACAAGCTACAGTGACCTGGCCCCACTTTCTTCCTATGCAAACTGGTCTAAGAACAGTACACGCACTAGTGCTGTGAGGATACAATGAGTTACTGTGGGTCAAGTACTTTTCAACAGTGCCTGGTTCATAACAAGCGATATAAGCATTTGTTATTGATACAGTTCAATAGTAATTCCAGAGCTAAAAACTGCTGTTTACACGGAGAATAACCATGTGGCATTCCTAAGAAAGTAGGGCTCTAATACTCACTACTTGGATGACCTCAAGCACATAATCCCTGCTTTCCAAAGACAAAGCTCCCTTAACTTTACTACTGTGAGAATAAAGCCGTAATAAAGCAAGCAAACGTGCTCCACAAATCCGAATCCCAGTCACGAACGAAGAGGCAGTGTGACCTGTTCGCCTCGTAATTCACTGCGGTCAGGGAACCTTCTTTTCCTATCTAACCTTACAAACTGGCTTTAACCACACCTGTGTCTCTTGCCAACCCTCACCCCCATAAAACAAAGTGCTACTATTATATGGTTTAATACAATCTTAGCAGTTTCAACAGCAAAATACAGGTTAAAGTTGGTCTAACATATTAATTGGAAGACTGCCTATTTTTTCTAACAAACCACCTTTCCTAGCTGTTCATCACTGGGCAGCTAACTGTGGGGAAAAAGAACATGTAATATTTTCTACCCTCAACTTGCTTAAGAGTTTCATTTGGCCCTCTTTAGGCAGGAAATAGTGAAACCAGACTATGTTAACTAATTCCTAAGTATCACAGCACAGACTAGAGCTTCAAGGAGAGCGCCAGAGCCAGAAGATGAATGGAAGGAAGACCTCACAGAGGAAACTGACGTGAAGGCAAGGAACAACTGGATGTTAAGGTCACTCAGTAACTTTTAGATACTATATGCCAGGACACTATTCTAAATGATATAATTAGCTTATTTAATCCTCACAGTAACGTGAAGACATGTACTATTATCATCCCCATTTTACAGATGAGAAAATCGACCAAGGTCACAACTAGGTAAGAGGCACACTGGTTCTCAGACCCAGGCGGCTGAACTGCACAGCGCGTGTACTCACTGCGGCATCACTCCCAGCTGCCTCTAAGTGCTGCAGAAGTGAAGATGTTCCCATCAAAGTAAAAGGCACCTCAGAAAGCAACATGGCAAGTTTGTGGAATAAACAGAGAAATACCAAAGCTAGAACTTATGTAAAATGATAAAAAATGGTAAAAAAAAAAAAAACAACAGTAGAGAGAAACTTAGTTTCCATTACTATTCACTTTTATAACTGCTCTTGTACAGGGTGGAGAGGAGTGTGTTGTCGCTGAATGTTGGATTCAATGCTTTAAATTTCTAGCAATAAGATTACAATTCTGGCTTTAGTTTCATAAGACAACTTGTTACTTTAACTTATTTTCAGATACAGTATCTCTATGATAAAGGGACAGATGGTAACAGACTAGCAAACCAGTCAGCAAAATCAGGCCTTGACTCTGTATTGGCTAGAAGTCTCAAGGGCTATTGCGTAAGCCTAAAGGGTTAAACTGTCTACTTTAAAAAAATACATATTAAAGCCCTGGCTGGTGTGGCTCAGTGGATTAAGCACTCGCCTGGAAACCACAACGTCACCAGTTGCTCCACCAGTTGATCCGCCAGGGCACATGCCTGGGTTGCAGGCCAGGTCCCTGGTTGGGAGCTGGGTGCATGTGATGTTGTTCTCCCTTTTTTCTCCCTCCCTTCCCCTCTCTCAATGAATGAATGAATGAAGGAAGGAAGGAAGGAATGAATCTTTTAAAAATAAAATTAAAAATACAGAAAAAAAATATAAACTAACAAGAAGTCCCAAATCTAAGTCATTGTAGTAGCATTCATTTAAATAAGATTACTTAATATATTTTAAAATGATTAATCACTTTATACAGTACTGTATAAATAAAAACACACCTGTGGTTAGCATAATAATTTGGAAGTTATTGTGAATAATTTTCACTTATTAATGATTAGTTGAATTAATAAGAATTATGTTATAACAGGCCTCATAATCTGCTACTGCTATTGAGACACAAAAAAATCCAAATTAGAATCCCTGATCTAATTTCAAACCTTATTTTAAACTTAAAGCCTCTTTTCCTAAAAAAAAAAAAAGAAAAAAAACCCACACACCTAACAAGCCAAAGTGAACCATCTGAGAAACTCTGCAGATACAACTATTCTATTAGAAATTAGACTATAAAAACTCAGAATTAACTACACTGAATTTAATTACACAAATGCAAGACACCCTCAAGTTCTTAAAGATCAGCCAATCATACAATCATCTTTAACAGATTACAAAACTACTCTGGATTAAAGTTTTAACTGCTTAAGAAATATCAAACAAATTATATGCATAATCAATCTTCAGCATTCATCAATTACTACTGGTCAGACCTCTACTGAACTCCTTTATTATACCATTTTATAAAAGTGAAATTAAAACCCTGAAGTAGGTTGCCCAAGGTTACTCGGCTAATAATTTAAACCTGACCACTTAAATCATTAGGCTACTGCTCAAGTGAGAAAGTAAACCAATGAATTAAAGATGGAAAATAAATTTTGAAAAGGACAGGTTTCTTAATCTGCCTAAAATCACTGTTTTTATTTCTTCAACCAAAAATTAGTTTCCAACAGTATGGATTGCAGCATTCCCAAAGGAGAAAGTGTTAATCCATTCTGTTCAGAGATATGCATCTGCACCTACTTTTGAAACTAGAGGAAATTGGTAGAAATTCCAATAGTTACACTTAGGGCCAGCATTAATGGAGGGACCTTCCTCTGTCAGGAATGGATGGACCCTTCAAACATCTTAACCTTCACAGAACCAACGACTTGACTTTACAAACTAAAAAAAAAAAAAGATTCAGAAATCCCAAGATTATGCTGCTAACCTGTGACTAAACGAGGCCTGGAAACTCAGTGTCAAATCCCAAATAGCATTCTTTCCATTAGTCTACCTAACTTTAAATTAAATAAATTCTTCTTTGTCTCTGCCCGCCTAAAATGTGAGACTGGGAATTCGCTGTCACACTGGAGACGGTACGAGGTCATCGTGGTCCAATGCGGAAGTCACTAGCCACACGTGGCTACTGAACACATCGAGTTTAAAGAAATCTTATGAAATAGAATCACTTTGTACTTCCTGAGCTTCAATAACTTACATATCAAATTTAACTTCAATAACTGTTTCAGCACCCTAGATAAGTTACAAACTATTTCTCATTCCAACACATTTGCTCTTCTATTGTTGCAAGTGAGTATGCTTCCAGAATTCAAAGATCACAAAGGTCGTGGTGACGTGTTTCCCTCTCGTGAAAAATCCTCTCCAAAGATGTCGCAGGTATGAAATAAGGCTGAGCCACAAGAGAAGCGCAGCCCTTTGGACTCTCCTGCAATTTCTATAGCATTCACTCATATCTTGGAAGCACTTAGAGCGAAGCTACCAAGAGGGTTTAAGAATGCAACGACGATACTGCGTCGTGTTTGCGGACTTGGGCTCACCCAGAAACTCGTAAAATATAAAAAACGCGACTTTCCAGTTAAGAACAGGTTTTAAAAAGTGAACGCCAAAAAAGAAACCCAAGCTCCCCTCAACACACGCCATAAATTTTAATGCAAACAAAAGTGCGTTTATACGACAAAAGTGGGGACAACAAAATGGGAAAATCGTTCCCGTTCCACCAAAATGGAGGGATCACGCAGGGAAAAGGGCAGCCCTGGGGGCGCGCGACACCGCCGACACCTCTTTCCGGTTGGTGGCTCCCCGTCCCAGGCCCTAAAACCACTCGGCAGCCCGCCGCCCCAGGCCCACCCGGCAGGGAGGGAGCACGGATAAAGCGGCGGCCATGGAGGAAGACAGCAGGCTCGGGGTGGGGGGCCCACTCACGTTCTCGCAGCCTGTTCTTGAAGTTGGGGTCACTCCGTCTCTTGCGGTCGAAGTAGATGCAGTACCCGATGAAGAGGGCCCCGCACACGCCGGCAGCGATGGCGCTGTTCCGGCCCACCATCTTTTCTGGACTGCAGTGAGGGGTCGGCAGCCGAGGGGGCCACAGAAGAAGCCGTTGGCCACGAACCCTCGAAGCGAGCGGACCGCACCGCTCAAACTGGCGCTCGCTGCGGAGGAAAAGGAAAGGCCGAGCGCGCCATTTCCGGCCCGTCACCCGAGGCCCCCGGGCCGTCCGCGGCGGTGCCTGAGCAGAAGCCCCCTCACCCCGTCCATCCCGGGCAGTGCTTGCGCGGAGGCCCCCGGGTCGCCCGCCGCAGTGCCTGCGCGGAGGCACGCGAGCCGCTTCTGCTTCTGCGCAGGGGGCGTGGGCGGGGTCTCTGAGACGCCTGCCGCGGTGTGCGGATCTGCGTCCGGAGTGTGCGAGAGGTCGTGCACGTACACACGACTGGAGCTGGTGGGGGTGCAAGGTTGCTGACGTCAAATGCTTCACTTTCTCTTTTGAAGTGCTGCCAGCCTGTGACCTGTTCCTAGTCCAGTTACAACCCGTCATGCGAAAAGCACCGTAACTAGTTATTCAGTTTCAAAAGAATGTTACAATATAGTATCCCGAGTGGAAGAAAATAAAATGCAGCAGTGCTAGAAAAATATAACCGGTAAGGGAGATTGAAGGACAAAAGAAAACGTGAGTAGTTTTATAGCCACACGAAACATTATATATGTGGGTTAAATTTTAAAAGACAAAGCCTTGGGCAGAAAGCAGACGGCAGTCCAGCCCAGGGCCTTGGATCCTCTGCCCGCTGCTGGGCTGGTGCGCCGGAGCGCTGGGCCCCGAGTGACAGGAAGGTCGATGTTTGTTAAGCCTGCAGACTCCTTACTTTCTTTAATCTGGCCTTTGGTTTTGATTTTTTTTTTCTCTCTGTTGTCTCAAACTGGCCCTACGTAGTAATCGTTAGGGCTTCAGGACTGTGAGGCTCGCTCAGTATCCAGTAAGTCTTAGAAACCAGGTGCTGGGTCACACTAAACGTAGTACGTTGGCCTCAGTTGTTTGGGCTCCGGACCTAGGAAAGCAGAACTTTCACTCAGAACGAATCGTTGCAAAGCTGGACGGAACAACTCCACGGCCGACCTGCGGGGCCAAGGCGGTGACTAAGCACGCCCTGCCCTGGCGCCTGCCAGACCCGGGGCCCGACTCCACTCTCGGCACCACGAGGACCGATGTCTTTCTATATAATTCATCCCCCGGAAGCTGGGAGTCAGGGCTCCGAGTAGGAGCTACCTGTGACTCCGGGCATGGCGCCATCTCCTTAAATCCTTCCCTTCCTGGCTTCAAACTCCGGTAACATACTCTCTGCGGTCCTCGCCTGGAGTTAGGCCGAGGGGTTGCCCAGGGGCTAGCCGACCATGCGAGTGTGGAGCTGGGACTTTGATCCCGGTCATGTCCGGGAGTCGAGGGGGGCGGGGGTTGAATTCAACTATGGGTCCTACATAGTGAAACCCGAATAAAAACTGGGCACAAGCCCATGAGCTCCCAGGACTACATCGGTGTGCTGCGTGCTAGGGCCGGGAGGTGTGCTGACCCCCCAGGGAGGGGACGATGGAACCTTCTCACTTGGGACTCTCCCAGGCCTCTCCCCATGCCGCTTTCTCTTTGGCGGGTTTTGATTTGTATCCTTTTGCTATAATAAAACCAATCGTAACTACAGGACATTCCTCAGTTGTGAGTCCTTACAGTGGGTTGTTGACCTGGGGTTAGTGAGGACCCCCAGTTTAGTACCTAGCTGCTCGGAACAGTGTCACGGGGCGTCCCCTCCCCCTCCAATCTGTGACAGCTGTCTGAAGTGAGGGCTGTCTCTAGGGACTGTGCCCTTAACCTGTGAAGTTTGGCCTAACCCTGGGTAGCTGGTGTCAGAAGTTACTGCAAGGGTGCCTTGGAAACATTAGGCTGGAACTCCTAACCTGGAGCCTGGGAAGGCCCTTCAGCTGAAATGACACGAAGCGGAGACCTTACGGAAGTCTGGAAATGGGACCACACGTCCAAGTGGGGCGCCTGGACTGGGGTGGGGTAAGAAGGGCAAGAAGATGCGTATGTACCGAAGCAAATTGCTGAGATCAGAGGACTGCACTTTCCTTATACCGTGCACGCAAACATTCCTTATTCTTCCCACCCCCAAAAAACTGTCAGGGAACATCACTGGATAGAGGTGTATCCCAAGCCCCAGGTGCACTGGAATACAAAAGGCTTGTCCAAGGAAGTCTACCAGGTGACATGATGCCGAGAACTTGACCCTCTTGAAAACTGGAGATTATGTGGCCCCCAGATTGTGACTACCCTTCGCTGCGCATAGTAAATACAACATAAATGTTGAGGTCACTGCTATGAGGCCCAAGAGACCAGGTGACACGTTACACAAAGCAGTTAGAGCAACATCACCACCTTCAAAGCCCCTACCCACTACATTTCTAAGTATCTGTTGTAAGAATCCTGCAGTAGAAACCATCTGGAAGTCCCCTAGACACTTCTTTATGAGTGGAATCATTAGTGGGCTGTGGAATGACCTTGGTGGGCCATTACCAGTGTTTTTAATAAAATAAAATATCTGACACCGACAGTTGTAGTTAGGACCAGTACTGTCATATGAAACTTTCGTGTCAGTTACATGCACCAGTCTTTGTACTGGCCACAGTGTAAAATTAAAGCTGTTGTAGGTCAGAGTCAGAAAAGTGTGACACCGCTGATCTAGACCAAGACCCTTATTTCACCAACCAAGATATTTAGATAGAGGCTTGTCCAAGGTCACCCAAGGTCTGGGTTAAGAATCAGACGCCCTTACACTCTAGTCCAGGGCTCTTTACATGAAAACCTGAGAAACCAAAAAAAAAAAAAAAAAAAAAAACCCCACCATGTTCAGGACACTAAAATTATATGAATTTCTAGAAATTTTTACTATACAGAATACATAACTACATATAATGTACACTATAAATAAAATATACCCAGTAAAATTATATACTATAGATCTACTCTGTGTGGTTTATAGATAATGCATCTTTATTTAAACTTAAATGGAAATATGTGCAAAAGTGCTCACAAATCAAGTAATAAGGATATACTTATGAAAAAACAAGGTTCTACGCACTAGAGAGGATACTTAACCATAAAAAATACTCAACTCTTGGATACAGGAAAACGGAGCTGTTTTCTACAGAGCCACACTGCAAAAGTTCATGGAGGTTTCCTTGTGCTATACCAAGACAGTTGTCAAAACAATCAGCAATAAAGGTCTCCCAGTCCCCTTATCCACCTGAGGAGGATGATACGTGTCACAGATTCCACCTGCCTCCAATCAGCCCCCGGCACCCTCTGGTTTATTCCTACTCCTCCCTACTGGGCACAGACTTGGTATCTTAGCTGTCTTGGTAAGATCTGTGAGCAGGGACACCAGCTGTGTCACCAAATTAAGTCTCAAGGAAATGCAATGGTATTCTTTCCCCTTGTTGAACTTTTATACACTGTTATAAACATCGTCTGATGTTTCCTTTAAATATGTTTTTTTGAAAGATTGTTTCATTCTATGGGCAACATAAACTGAAGAATTACATGGTTTCCTGGGAGAGTATCTTTCAAATGAAAGACTATAAATCAAAGTAGAAACCTGCTTATAGCCAATTTGCTGAGGGCTTCTTCAATAACCAGTCTAATCACTGGTTAACAAACAAAAAATTAGAGCAACATTTCACGTAATACTTCATATTCTTGTTTGTTAGTTATCATTAGGTTGATGAAATAAAATAAAAACCCAGAACTCCAATTATCACCAATATAAGAGAAAGGAAGAAAAGTGAGTGGCTGTTATGAAATAATACATGACCTAAATGCTTACCCTAAGTCTAAATGCTAAAATTCTAAATGCTTACCCTAAGTCTAAAGTCATCTCTTTCATCATTAGCAGGAACACATAACCGGTGGTAACTAACTGGCCTACATCTTAAAACAAATGCTTCAAAGGCACTGTTACAATGCAAATAAACTGGAAACGTTTCCACCTTCACATACACCACCCATAAAAAACTCTGAAACTCAATACATAGGTGCACCACACTTTTATTAATAGTACTCAGTAGGAAAAAACAATTTAGATGGCTACTTCTGTTTTTTCTGTTTCTTAGTTTGTCCCCTTTTCTTCTGTCCTTTCTTTTTCTTCTTGACAAGAACAGCTTTTTCTCCAACAAATAAACTTTTAGAATGTCCTACATTTTTTGAAGCAAAATTAAATCCCTTCTTAGGTTTACTGGCAGTCTTCAAATTGGGATTTGGATTTTGTTTTAGTTTTTCTTTATTAACAGAACGCATGACTCTGAGTTTTCTTCCCAACAGCTCAGAATTATTTAATTTCAGAGCAAGATGAACAGCATCTGTATTCTGCAAAACAAAAATATATATGTGTATATTTATATATGTGTATCAGACATACACATGTACAAATATAAATACACAAATAAATGTTTGTATCAGACAATATATATACATACATATATGTGTATATGTGTGTAAATTCCAACCAGAAACTCATCTGCAAAGAAACGACGACCTTTACTGCACCCCAACAGCCCGCACATGTGGGAGCCCTCCCGCTCCCACGTCTAGGAAGCCCGGTCCCTGCTGTCAGAGGCTGTGCTGTGGTCTCCTTCAGCCACGCTCCCCACACACTTTTCCCCATGATGCACTCAAGCTGCCTTGCCAAGTTACCAGATAAGTCACAGACCAACAGCCTTCTTCCCTTTTCTCACTGTGATATGAACTTCCAACTAACTAGTCAGTCACGGGCAACCTTTTAAAAAACCAACGGGCCTCTTTTGCACAAGGCTCTTTCTGCAGAAGGCCTGATGTGTCAGCTGACTCTGCTACAGTGCCTGAGGTGTCGGACTACATGCCTTGTGTGGTTGCGCTTAGATCCCAAGCCCTATCATTCTTTTACTCTCATAGAGAACTACTAAAATGCAAACAGCCCTGAATATACAGGAGATGTTTTTAAAAGAAGTTTAGAAATTTATCTGGTCACAGAAGACAGGGAAGAGAGAAACAGACAACTACGACACAGTAATGACAGGGACAGAAGGCTGTGGCAGCCTTTCTTGAGCCATCTGATAATACGTGTCACGAGTCTTAAGGATGGTCACATATTTTGACTGGTCTGCAACAGCCCGTTGGGACCTGTCTTACAGACAACACAAAAATGCAAGCAAACGTTTGGAGAAAAAACATAATCACTCCTATTTCACTATTACAGAGAAAAATAGAGAACACTGTAAATGTCTAACATTTGGGAAGCATTAGGGAAAAGACAGTATAAAATATGTTCCACTGCTCAATAGGACATGCTTATACAACAGGAAACGTAAAGTGGGTTGCAAAACTGTATGTTCACAGATGTAGGTTCAACTCAAAAAAATGAAGGCATGAGAAATAATGGAAAGGAAACACAGTAACGTGATGGAAGAATAACCGAAGGGCCATCAGTTGGTATGTATATTCTAACTGTAAGTATATTCCAGTGTCAGGCATGGAACACCGACTGAGACCTAGCGAACTGAATGGAACCAGTTTCGCACAGAGACTAAAACTTTCTTCTTCCTGAGTGACAGGTCAGTCTCTTCTCCTTTTATGAGGTGGAGGTCCAGAGAGTTGACACCTTTAATATCCAATATTTAAAAGTCATTTAGTGACACTGACACGGACAGTGGGGGACTTCAGACATGTTCAGGTGCAGCCACAGTATTCTATTACGGCAGCTTCTGACGTCAGGGCCTTGAGGGTGAGGGCCCTCCCGGAGCATTTCAAAGGACAGTGGCAACACATACCTCGAAGAGCACATAGCCAAACCCTCTGCCAACACCTGTCAGCGGGTCTCTCACAATCCTTACTGCCACGATGTTCCCACAGTCCAAAAAGTGGCCCTCAACCGCAGACTCTTCAACTCCTGAAAACAAATCCAACCAAAGTGGAAGCAAAGCCTCGGGATCACCTTAGGAAGCTGGAGAGGTTTCGTAACACAGCCAGGTAAATAGCCCGTGAAAATTAGGTTACATTCCACTAGTCTTCAAGTTACTCTTAAAACAGTTACTACTCCGTGGTTATTTCCATTAATTTAACAATAAACCAGTACTTTGTTTAAAGAAACTTACTATATGGAAGATTCCCCACAAACACTGATCTCTTGTCCCTCTGAAACACAAAGACATGAAAATCACTCGCTGAAACAGACAATGGAGCCATCTCAAGCCCAGCCTCTCCCTCGCCCCGTACACGGGATGGGTGTGCACCTCCCGGGCTGATCACATGCCAGGCCCTTGTTTGAGCCCATCCTCTTCCGTCTTCCCGCTGGAATGGGAGTGGGCTTTTGTTTACAGGGAATGAGACTGACACTTGGCAGTGCTCAAGAAGGGGTGCTATGTCTGGGGTGAAGGGCCAGACAGCAATTCTTCCCGGCTCCTTGGGCCACATGCTCTAGGTTGCACCTACTCACCTCTGCCACTGTGCACAGTAACACCTAGCCTAACGGAGTGGCTGAGTGCTAATAAGACGCTATTTAAAAGGGCAGCGGGCAAGTGGACTCGGCCCTCATGCTAGGTTTGGGGACCCGGTGCTAGGTACACAGCCAGGGAGGTCACCAGGCATTCGTCACTGCCCAACTAGGTCGCTCTGACACCACCAGTGACACACTCCAGGTTTCTGCAGTGAGCTCTTCTAACCATTTTCCGCTCACTGCACGAGACCTTTTCAAAGCGCAGACCGGGTCCCCTCACTCTGCCTAGACCTGTGACACAGCTTCCCAACAAACCCAGACTCACCGTGGAGCCCAGGGCCTCGACCTCTCTGCCCCACAGCACTCGTCACTGCCCCCCGCCCGCTCTACCCCGTAAGAACCGGGGCCGCAGGCTCTCACCGTGCCTTGTGCAAATTAAGTTTTGCTCCCCACCGTCTCTACTGTTTTTCCTGCACGAATATCCTCATCCTCTTGCTCCTACCCACTCCAGGTAACACTGACTCACCTTGCAACACGGATGTAACACCTGTTCTCCTGGAAACCCTCCTTTGTCCCTTCTCACTGGCACCCTCAACTGTATTTTTAACCTGTATTTTACCCCCACTGTACGCCTGACGCCGAGCAAAGATTCAAAAACCTTTTAATAAATAATTGAACTTCCTACACTGCAGTCTAGAAAATAAGGTGTTTGCCCCAATGATCTCTCACATGCCTTCCAGCCTGACTCTCCGTGATAACTTAACCTGTTGGGGGAGTGGGGGCTGCGTTCCTAAAGCTAATGGGACTTAATTCCTGTCGTACCAGGGACCAACGCTGCGACCAGAGGGCGAAGGCTGTATCCTTCTGTGCTTCGCTCAAGCTGCCGACTCCACTCCTCTCCACGCGGAACCGCAGGAGAAAACGGTTCTCTCTACGAGACTCTAGGTACGCTCTTTAAACAACTCGCGTACTGTCATACTTACAGATGAGGTCTCCGACGCGAGGTCCACCCGAATACGGAATCCGTCGGCAATTTGGGCGCCATTTCTACATTACACACACGAAGGGAAAGTGGCCGTCAAAAACGAGCCTGAGTTACTGCAGTATTTGCTCTCAAGTGAAACCACAGGATTAAAGAGCACTCACAAATACTTAAATAATTCTGTCAGACCTCAGAGAGATAAAATTACCTGTTCAATGCTTTAGTAGCAGCTCTTTCATCCTTAAATACAACATAAGCATTGATATTTTTCTGATCGGGGTGAATTTTACGTCTAGACCAAGAAAAAGAAAGAAAAAAACAAGACAATGTAAAATTTGTTCATCTCAAAGTCGCCAATATAAAAACAGCCTGTTGTCTACTCTCGATCAGCACATATGACAAGAATTCCTGGCGAAAGTTTGATCGCTTTCTTTTTTTTTTTAAAGATATTTCCAATTTATTTTCACTTTTTTTTCAAATATATTCTTTTTTTCAAAGATTTTATTTATTTATTTTTAGAGAGGGAAGGGAGAGAGAAAGAGAGAGAGAGAAACATCAATGTGCGGTTGCTAGGGGCCGTGGCCTGCAACCCAGGCATGTGCCCTGACTGGGAATCTAACCTGCGATGCTTCGGTTCGCAGCCCACGCTCAATCCACTGAGCTATGCCAGCCAGGGCATGATCACTTTCAATAAATGTTTAGTAATTACTCAAAAATAGCACGCCACTTATATACTTATACAGACATTGGCCAAAACACAGAACGGGTGCCTTCTTACTAATCCTCACTGTGAAGGAGCAGGGCCCCGGGGGCACACTGCAGGCTGGAAACCATACCCTTAGCTGAGGCTCTGTGTCCACCACACACATGAACAGAATGAAAGACAACTTGATTTCCCCTTTTTACCGTAAAATAAACACCCCACAAACACATACAGTTTAGCCTGGCACGGAAGCCTCGCTCTCTGGTGCTCCCGGGTCCCTACTTTCACAGGTGCCACCTTCCTCTGTGTCCCGGTGGTTTCCCCCCGAGGGTCTGACCCTAGACACTATACTTTGGTCTTGTCCACTTTCCCCTTGGGACATCTTTTGAGTCTTGTTTAATCTACAGGATTCCCCCTTTCTCTGTCTTTATCTTACTGTTTGGAACTTCCCAGGCTGGGATGCTGCTGACTGCAGGCTCACAGTGCACTTCAGCATGTACCTCTGACCCTTGTATTTCTTGCAAATTGGCAGCTGGACACAGAGCCTTGATCAGACTCAGATGTGACCCCTCTGTCAGCACTGCAGGCAGCGTCCTGACAAAAGGAGGCACGTTACGACTAATTTTCACTCTTTTTGAATGACTGCAGCCATTGCTCAATACCTAAAATCATCATTAATTCACTAGGTCTGCAAACTGCTGATATAATTTAGATGGGATCAATTAGCAAAAGGGCCTAGTAATGACCCCAGATCCTTCTCTGAAGACATCTCCCTATGTTTTGAAGTAACCAAATGACTAATGAACAAATGAGCAACATCAAGAAAGACACTAGAAAATAATGTCAAGGAATGACTCAGCATTCTGTAATAATATGCTATCTAATGGATTTATACTGATAACACCAGCTATGATTTATAGAATGCCTGATATAATGTGTGAGACATTTTACGAATCTCATTTAACCTCACATTGCTTTACTGATAAGGAAGCTGAGAGAAGCTTGGAGAATTACACAGCCATGATTATAAGCTAACGGGTGGCCAGCCTAGGACTTAAACCAAGTCTGGCTGACTCCAGACCCTCTACTTGTTCCATGCAACACAGTGCTGCTGCCAACATCCAAAACCAGTGTACCCTAGTACAACTCTAGTGTCTACATGGTTGGCTCACTCCCAAATTCCTAAGTCGAAACCCATTCAGTGCCCAGTATGATGGCAATAGGAGGTGGGCTTTTGCAAGATGTTTAGGTCATGAAGGTGAGGTCCTCATAAGTAGGATTAGTGCTCTTATAAAAGAGACCCCACAGGCTCTGGGACACTTCAGCCACATGTGGACATGGCCAGAAGGGCTGGCCCTCACCACAATGCAACCTGCTGCACCCTGACCTCAGACTTCCCAGGCTCCAACGCCGTAAAAACAAGTTTCTGTTGTTTATAAGCCAGCCAGTCTGTGATGTTTTGTTATGGCAGCCTCAACAAACTAAGACAACATAAATAGAAAGTAACATTTTAAATAACCCTAATTGTAGTGTACTCTGTTACTCAGTGAGAAATGACCTCCTTGGCGCAGGGACTACAAAGCAAGAGCACGTGGCCCTGCCCCTCCATCCACAGCAAGAACAGGTCTGTATGACGCATGATGGAGAAGGCTGCACTCATGACATCCAGACACGCAGCTGTTCATGACACACAGAGCCCTCCTTCCACCCTGGAAGGAGAAAGCCAGGAGGAGTACCACTCTTGCTGTAGGAAGAAGAAACCAATAAGCTACGGCATCGTGACTCTTGTTGAGCCAGCAGAGAGCAGAGGCCAAGGGGAAGCTGATTGCCTGGAAACAAGCTGGGTCAGGCCCGCCTGGGGAGCACTGGCTCACAGGCTGAGCACCAGACAAGCCCAGGCAGGCCGGAAAGGTTCTAGCTACAATTTCACAGAAATCTAAGTCCAAGTACAGGCTGGGCCTGACACGGAATCCCTGGAGGCCGCTGACAGAGGATGGGTGCCCACTCATCTGCTCCCCTGGGGTCTGCAGGAAAGACTGAGGGCAAGGAGGAGCCCAAGAACATCCATGGGGGGGGGCATGAACATGGAGAACAGGTGGGCCAAAGGTGGTGTGTGGCAGACACAAAGCCCCACCAAGACTCCTCCCCACAGAGCGGAGGTGGCTAAGCTGCAGGGGGCAGGAGCAGCAAACTCTCCACCCCACCTCACCCCCAGCACAGGGAAGACCCCTTGTGGCCAGAGGAAAGGAGGCCTCCTACCACCTGGTAAGATCTACCGAAGGCATAAGGCAGAGTTTGGCAGCCAAGGGAAGGAGAGCCCATCAGGCACAGGTGTGGTTCACGGAAACAGAGAGCCTACATCTGAGGCCGGGCCACTGCTGCGCCAGCCTCCAAACAGCACCCTCTCAATGGCATCTTCAACCCCACTGAAAACTCGTGCTCTTTAAAAAAAAAATCCTTAAAAAGGCTAGCCACAGACTGGGGCCAACACCCAAAACACACATATCAGAAAAAGGTTTTGTATCCAATATACACAAAGAACTCGTTACACCTCTGTAATAAGACAAACAAGCCACTAGAAAATAGGCAAAATGTATGAACCAAATACATTTCACCAAAGAATTGCCAAAGAAGCACACGAAAAGATTATTAACACCTTTAGTCATTAGTAAATACAAACTAGAGCCACAACAACAAACTTCTAGAATGGCTAAAGTGAACGCCTGCCAACACCAAGTGCAGCTGAGGCTGCGAAGCAGGCGGAGTTCTCCGAGTCTGCTGGTGGGACTGCAAAACGGTACAACCACTTTGGAAAATAATTTGCAGATTCTTAGAAAGTTAGGACACACCCACCATCAGACCCAGCAAGTACCTCCCAGAAGAATTGCAGGTACTTCTTCAGTAGAAATGACCTAGTTTTGCTACCTTTACTCATGATAGCCAAACGCCGGAAATAACCTGAATGTCTATCACCTGGCACAGGTCACTGAGCAGCCAGCAAGACGGATGGACCTCGAACCATCACTCTGGGCAAAAGGAGTCAGACAAGAGCACATCCTGTATGATAAGTCCACCACATAAAATTCTAGAAAATGCAAACCAGTATACAGACAGGAAGCAGCTCAGTGTTCACTGGGGACAGGGTGGGGTGGTGATGACACTTGGGGTGATAGAGTATTCAGGATCTCAATGGTAGCAATGATTTCATGAGTGCATACAAATGAAAAATCACAAAGCTGTAGGCTTCAAGTCTGTGAGATTTACTGAAGGTAAACTATACCTTAAGGAAAAAGATTTAAACTTTTTTTTGACTATATGAAAAAGCAAAACAATTTTACATGGCAAAATCCCCCATAAGTCGACCAAAACAGCAAATAAAAATAGGGTATTTGTAGCTGAAACTGAAAAGCACACATTCTGTGAACACCCCACAGAGCAGTGAGAGAAACAGGGTGGCGGGCCCCAGAGCTCGGGCGGCAGCGACCATGCAGCCCGCCTTCTCTAAAGTGCCCAGCACACGCCCAGCCTGCCACCCTCACACTGCCCAAGAGGATTTCAACCCTTTTTTAAAAAAAATCTCATGGCACACATAAACTAATTACTAAAATTCTGCAACACAGTAAAAATAGTTTTTGCTAATGTGACCAGAAAAAAGAAAAAAAAAATGTACAGCACTGGCTGGCGTGGCTCAGCGGACTGAGCACCAGCCTGTGAGACAAGGGGCTGCTGGTGTGGCTCCCGTCGGGGCACACGCCTGGGTTACAGGCCAGGTCCCCAGTTGCAGGCATTCGGGAGGCAACTGATCAGTGTTTCTCTTTTGATCAACGTTTCTCTCTTTCTCCCTCCCTTCTCTTCTCACTAAAAATAAATAAATAAAATGACAAAGAGGCATCATTAAAATAAAGTGTTTAAAAAAAAAGTCCAGTTTTCCCAGTAATTTTGTTGATGTGCTGTGAAAGATTAATAATTTGACTATGCAGTGTATATGATATTAAATTATGTATTAGTGGAACAGTCACATTACAGAGTATCAACATTTGAAGATATTGGCACTTGATATCCTATTAAGAAAAATCTGCCTCCAAATTTTTTTTTTTTTTTTTAAAGAGAGGGAAGAGAGGGAGAAAGAGAGAGAGAGACAGAAACATCAATGTGCGGTTGCTGGAGGCCATGGCCTGCAACCCAGGCATGTGCCCTGACTGGGAATCGAACCTGCGATGCTTTGGTTCGCAGCCCGCGCTCAATCCACTGAGCTACGCCAGCCAGGGCTTGCCTCCAAATTTTAAGCTGGAAAGTCATGGGAATAACTGTTCAGAAGAGAATCACAACTACATGACTTTTTAGGTTTTGGTAGGTATGCTAAGAATTGTGTACAAATAGAAATGCCTGTCTACTTATCCTTCAAACAACTAATAAACTCTCAACTATGAAAGAAAAAATAAGAAACAATTCAAAGAAAAAAATGTGTAAATGAAAGCAACAATTCAGATGAAAGGAAGCACTGATGACTTGAATGCAGTGACATAAGAGAAATACAAATAAAAAGTACCACTTTCATCCACCAGGGTGCCACGATTAGCGTTCGAAAACGTATTGTTGGTAAAGTGCTGGAGTGTTAGCAGGTTACCATCTCTGAGGAGAGCACTGGCTCGGGTGGTTGGCGCACCGTCCCACGCACCGAAAGGTCACGGGTTCCACTCCTGGTCTCAGCACACAGCTAGGTTGTGGGTTCGATCGGTCTGGCACTAAATCCAGAGTCATACCAGCCAGGCTTACACTATTATACTTTATCTAATGTAATGATTTCTATATATAAATCTAATGTGTATAACTTATACACCTCTGCTTGTAAAATCTATCATTTCATGTACCAGTAACAAAGAAAAGAGCCCTGGCTAGCGTAGCTCAGTGGATTGAGCGCTGGCCTGTGAACCAAAGGGTTACTGGTTTGATTCCCAGTCACGGCACATGCCTGGGTTGTGGACCAGGTCCCCAGTAGGGGGGCACGAAAAGAGGCAACCACACACTGATGTTTCTTTCCCTCTCTTTTTCCCTTCCCCTCTCTCTAAAAATAAATAAAAATCTTAGCAAGAAAAAAAAAAAGAAAACATAACCAAGACTGAGAGACTAATGGAAAACCCTGCATAAAACTGCAGGTAAATTAAAAATGAAGATTGTATGCCTTAAACTTACATGTTATATATCTATTTTATTTCAATTAAAAAAAATAAAAAATAAAGGGAGAGGAGGGAAACCTGCATGTCTCACCCTTGGGACCAGGTGGGGCGGATGGCAGGGAAGGTCCCCTGAGAACCTGAAGCACCAGCCACACCACCAGGCTGGTCTCCAAACGCTCACACAGGGAACTCAGAGAGGTCCTGGTGGGCGGTCCCCCCAGGTGGCCACTGGAAGCAATCAGGAATTCTTCCGGAAAACCTGGGCAGTCAACAGCAACGATGGGGCAACCCTGATTCTATGAAGCATCTTAGTTTCAAAAATGTTACAATAGGAGAAAATGTGTAACTTACAACTGATGAAATGAGATATAATTTATACTAAAATAAATATTTGGGTGCAAAATTTTCTTATGCTCTTCAAACACTACAGCTGATTAAACATCCTTGAAGTTTCTCGTGGCATCTTGTCTAGTAGGTTGTTTTATGACACTTTCTGCGACCCTACAATTCCCATTAAGGCTTAAACACAAACACTGGACAAATTTAAGTGCTATGACGGATATAAGGAGACAGAAAAGCATGATGCACTCTCCGAATACAAAAAACTGTGAAGTTAAGAAATGATCTCTATTTTAACCAAAATGGAAGAGTTTAGAAGTACTCCCGTTCTCTAATTATAAACTTACTTGATTACAGCCAACTTTTTGGACATAGTTCCCTCTGCTGGAATCTTTTAAAAGGAAAAAAAAAGTATTAAAAAAATTCATTATTTGAAATAGGACTTCAAATTAATTATATTTTAATTAACTAAATTCTAAATATCTGATATAATGCGACTGAACACATTCTAGGGAAATACTGGCTCAGAAACACCTGTATTGTAACATTCGTGTGGGGTGGGGGGAAGGCAGGGGCTGTTGAAGGCAGGTGTCACAGGAAGAAGTCCTTTAGGACATTTAGTTGACAGTGGAGTGTTGGATAATGTGAGGTCAACAGCAGGTAGGGACCCTAACAGACCTCTGCAATTACTCTGACAAGAGGTAATGAGAACTGAGATGGAAAGAGAAATGAATGACTCATCTTGGGAAGAAACCGCAACTGAGCCCAGAGGCTCAGCTGGTCAGCACCATCCTGATACTCCAAAGTTATGGGTTTGACTCCTGGTCAGGGCACATACAAGAAGCAACCAATAAACGCACAAATAAGTGGAAAAACAAATTGATGTTTCCTCCTTAAATCAATAAATTAATCTGGGTGGGACAAAGAGTCAAGGGCAATGACAAGGCAGCCTGGTGGCATTAAGTCATATAGAAATTCCGTAGGCAGCAAAGGCTGGGGTGGAGGCCAGATGGGGAAAGCACAGGGGTCCCGGCAAGACACCCAAATGCATCTGATGTGGGGCAGTGGGACTCAGAAGGGCAGAAAAAACACATGTGATAAAAGTGAGGAAAAAACACCATGATAAGAATTCTGGAAACTGTGCTAAAGCCTTGGGAAACGTCTGCTTTTCTTAGAGATGGGGGCAGTTTTGCCCCCAGGACACGTGGCAATGTCTGGAGATGCTTTTGGTTGTCACCGCAGGGGTGGGCGGGGTGCTGCTAGGTGTCCTATCATGCACAGGACAGCCCCCGGCAGCCAAGAACCACTGGCACCATGCCAACAGTGCTGCGGCTGAGAAATCCCACTCAGAGAAACACCTGAGAAACAGTCCGAGACGTGGAATAACACATTCGTTACATTTAAAAGATACGATGACGCCCATTTCAGGTCCAGGAAACACGGCTCTAACGGGTCTCCAGAGGGCTCCCTTGGTGAGGTCGGACACCACCTACTTGTGCAGTGTTAACACCGAACTGACTTCTTAAAGAACTCTTCGTCTTTCCAGGTTCAGGGAGTAAGTACTGTGCACAGCAGCCACACGAACGCCCACAGGGAAAGCCTACGACCCCAGAAACGCTGTTCAGGGAGTACTAACGTTCCTGCCTACTCCACTGATGTGGCAAACGCAAGTCACCCGTCCGCCCCGCAGAATACAGTGTCGGTCTTAGTTTACTGTGCAGACTCACTGAATTATTTAACAGAGACGAGAGTCAGCAACAAATACTACGAGTAACTCTTGTCTTGATGCAAAAGGTTCAAGGCCAGTGCTTATCCACCTCACTAATACCACCATGGTAATGAGTCTGATTTAAATGCAGTATGTCTCAAGATTACGCAATTTTATTTAAGTATCTATTTTTATTTTAATTGTTGTTCAAGTACAGCTTTCTGCCTTTTACTCCCATCCCAGCCCACCCCACGTAGGATTATGTAATTTTAAGGGGGAAGATAACATACCACAGAACGAAATCGTACAGATTCTATTGGTCCATACTCTTTAAAAAATGACTTCAGTTTCTAAAATAAAAAATATGTATATACTTTAGTTTACTTTCAGAACATCAAATAAGTGCTACAAAAAGTAATCAAGTACAACTGTCTGATAATCTTTCACTGCCAGGCTTTATTTTAAGAACATTTCAGAAAAAGCAGGTGACATTCAAGTTGGAAGACAGACAAATTTTGCTGAAACTTAGGGAAGAAGAAAACACAATATAAGCTCATGTTAGTATTCACAAGGTGCACGACAACATCTTAGTGTTTCAATCTTTGATAATCTTTACCACATGTTAAACTAAGATTATAAATTCCGTAGATTCTCTCATCTTTTCCCATAGGCATAAACTAGAAATGAACTTTAACGCTCCTATCACTAGGAGAAATTCCCCAGTGGTCTGGAATTAGGACCACAGGGCTGAAGAGAAAGATCTGGTGTGAATTTTACACACTATTCTTAACGACTGGCTCAGGATGTTAGAATACATGTTTCACAGCTAGAATTGCAATCAATTCTAATTCGTAAGTAACGTTCTGAATGTGCAAAGCACCACACACACTCCCTTCCCTGAAGCCTGTTATAATCCAACAGGAAGATCAATAACCAAAATTATTCTACAAATATGTTCTGTTCTACAAATAATCACAAATCGAATGCTAGGAGATAATGGTGTAATGGGGAGAGGGATAAACCAGGAAGTCAGTTTTTTTGCGCTGTTTTGTTTTTAAAGAAGTGGAACTTAAATTGTCCTTCAAAAGATGAGCAGGGCCCTGGCCAAGCGGCTCAGTTGGTCAGAGCGTCATCCCAATACGCTGAGGTTGTGGGTTCGATCTCCAGTCAGGGAACGTACAAGAAGCAACCAATGAATGCATAAATGAGTGAGTAAGTGGAACAACAAATCAATGTCTCTCTCTCTTCCAAAAATAAATTTTTAAAAAAAATTTAAAGAACATCAAAAATAAAAAAGGACAAGCAGGCTTTTCACATAAGACATTGCCAATAGCGTGACTGTCACAAGAACTCACAGAAAGGAAAGGGCTCATTTTAGTTTAGTGAGCCCCACATACTGTAGGAAACCTAGGACGTATTCCTTCAGTTACACAATAAATGTTGATTGAGCCTCTAGTACGTGTGGGGAACGGTTTCAAGTGCCAGGAGAAGACAGTGAAGGAAAGAGATAGACAACCCTGCACATACTGCCATGTGACAGGTTAAGTCCGGGTCACCGAATTCAAATAAGACTTGCAGAACATACATGCATGACCCATGGACACAGACAACGGGGTGGGGGGGAGGGCTGGGTGGAGGTGAGCCAAGGGGGAAAAAGTGGGGACAACTGTAATAGCGTTAACAATAATAAAGAAAAATTGAAAGCAAATAAATGAATAAAACAAGATTTTCAAAAGCCTGAATTAGGGCAGTGATTATGGGCAAGGAAAGGAGGGGTGGATAATGGAAGCAATATGCAGAACAATTTATGTAGTCATTTTTTAAATTAAAAAAAAAAAGGCTTTATTTATTTATTTTTAGAGAGAGGGGAAGGGAGAGAGAAAGAGAGGGAGAGGAACATCAATAAGTTGCCTCTCGCCCCACTGGGGACTGGGCCTGCAACCCAAACAATTGTCCTGACCAGGAATCGAACAGGTGACCTCTCGCTTTGTGGAACAACACTCAGCCAACTGAGCCACTCCAGTAAGGCCTGCTGCAGTCATTCATAATGAAGGTAGATACCAATGACTTACTGTGTGCTTACTCAATAAAGGCACAGTAAAGAAAGCTACGAGTTATTACCTTCTCTGAATCCTTACAATATTCAGATTACACACTCACCTTCTTATTACATGTGACGGGCAAATTCCCCACAAACACAGTTCTCTCATTCTTTAACCTCTCTTCTTCTGGGTTGATTGGAATTTTCTTCCTTTGATTGACAGCTGGGTAATGTACATCATCAAGTACTTTTTCATCTGCTACTTTAACACCAGGCTGAGATATTTTCCTTTTCTGCCCTTGTTTCTGGTGAGTTTCTTCTTCTACATCAGCATTTGCTAGAGCATTTTCTCTTTTTAAGGCAAAAAAAAGAAGAAAAAGGTGGAAGGGAAGACGAAATGAGTCATGCAAGTCAGGACTAGTATTTGACAAAGCACAGTGATTAGAAATACTTCCTATCTATTTCTGGCTTTCCTCAGTATCAACATACCATTCACCAATATATGTAAATTGTAAAAGTAGCATTATCAAAAAGAGACTAGTATCTTCAGAAAACTCAACACTCAGAAAGAGTGAAGCTCCATTTTTGAAGATATGTTACAACTGCCAAGTAACGGCAGAACAACAAAAATTCGTTTAAACAAAAGTGGGTTTATTTAATGTTCTTGGAGTTTAGCTGACACCATCCCAAATGCCTAATTCCATTCTCTGCTCTGGAACTCTAGGGGCACTGCAGCACCCCCTAGGGGTCTATAAAGGTCAATGTGCCTGCAAAGTACTTTATAAACGCAATCTGGCCAACAGGAAAAACTCGTTCTGCTTGTCAAAAGTCAGTCCTGAAATGGCGAATACAATACACAGTCTTGGGGCACATGGATAAGGTGAGGTCTGAGCATCACTCCAACAAGAAAACTGATCCGGGATCTTAAGGAGTGAAGGGGGAGAATGGGGAATAGGAGTCATTCATTCATTCAATATTTCCTGGGTTTCTACTAGTTCTAGCCTCTGCCACTAGAGACCATTCAAGTCCTTTTGGAAGTCCAGTCTCTGAAGAAATAAGAAAAGTTCATGATAAAATGGTAACATTTGTAATACGTGGTACAGAAACCCTGAAACATAAAAGAGCCCTAGTTGGTGTGGCTCAGTGGACTGAGCGCCAGCCTGTGAACCAGAAGGTCGCAGGTTCGATTCCCTGTCAGGGCCCATGCCTGGGTTACAGGCCAGGTCCTGATGTGAGGCAATCAATCGATGCACATCTTTCTCTCACACATCAGTGTTTCTCTCCCTCCTTCTCCCTTCCTTCCTCTCTCTCCCTAAACATAAATAAAAATAAAATCTTAAGAAAAAAAAAAAAAGAAACGAGAGAAACAAGAAAGACCCCTCAGAGGAGAGGCAGCGCCTCCCTCACAGTCAGTCCTCAGCAAACACTGATTACTGCTCCTCTGCTAACGCCTGAGCTCCACCACGGGGAGGTCCGCGTCAGTGTTTTGCGCACTGCGGTGTGCAAAAGCACCCAGCCAGAGTGAAAGGAACTGAGAGAGAGCGAGCACAGTAAGGTGGGAGCCAGGTCTACAGGACTGTACCTACAGAGGATGGGGAGCCACCGAAGACTTCGAAATGCCTGAACAAGATCACGTGGGCAGCAGAGCGGCTGACTAGGAGAAGGCTGGACCAGGGAGACCAGCAAGGAGACTGATACCTGCATGTAGCTGAGAGGACAACGGCCCAGCCAGAGCAAGGCAGGAGGTGGAGAGGGGAAGGCAGACTTAAAAGATAATCAAAAGACAGCATGCTCAGGACTGGGCCACTGGTCAGACGTTCAGGGGAAAGTAGGAGTGCAAGATGACTCCCGAGCCCCTGGCTCAGGCAACTGGGAGGCTGGTGGTCTCACTCACGCAGAGCACAGGCTTGAGAAGGACAACGAGGTCAGTCTGAGGCCTTCTGAAGCTAAGGTGTACGTGGAACACACCAGCGCCGGGTGGCAAACAGACACACAGGTCTATAGATCAGGAGCAAGGTCAGAATGGTGGCTCCTGGGCACAAACGACATGGCCCAGAATGAAGGGTAAAAAAGGGTCATGATACGACAGCCAACAGAATCCTGAGAAAAATCACTATTTAAGAAGCAGTAAGGACTTCCAGCCAAGATGGAGGCATGGATAGACACACTGTGCCTCCTAGCACAACTGAAAGAAGGACAACAACAATTTAAAAACAAAAAACAACCAGAACTCCCAGAAAATCGAACTGTATGGAAGTCCAACAACCAAGGAGATAAAGAAGAAACATTCATCCAGAGGAGTAGGAGGGGCAGAGTTGGGCAGCCAGGTGGAGAGGACTCATGGCAAGGTGGCGGCTGGCAACCCAGGTGGTCCCACATTTGCGCGCAGATAAACCAGGTGAAACCTGGGCAGCAGGACTGACAGTGGTACTACCCAGGGTCCCAGCACAGAGAAATAAAGCCTCAAACCACTGATTGAAAACACCAGTGGGGGTTGAGGGTTGGGGGTGGAGGTACCAGGATATTCCCAGCCTCACAGGAGAGTTCGTTGGAGAGACCCACAGGATCCTAGAACGTACACAAGCCCACCCACATGGGAATCAGCACCAGAAGGGCCCAATTTGCTTGTAGGAAGTGAGGGAAGTAACTGAAATCTGGCAGAGAGCGGAGCAAGCGCCATTGTTCCCTCTTGGACCCCTTCCCTACATACAGTGTCACAAGGCAGCCACTTGGGTTGCCCCGCCCTGGTGAACACCCAAGGCTCCGCCCCTCACTACCTAACAGGTGCGACAAGACAAAAAAAAATGGCCCAAACGAAGAACAGATCAAAGCTCCAGAAATAATACAACTAAGCGACGAAGAGAAAGCACTGGTGATCAGGATGCTCACAGAATTGGTTGAATTTGGTCACAAATTAGATGGAAAAATGAAGGCTATACTAAGTGAAATAAAGAAAAATATACAGGGAACCAATAGTGTTTGGAAGAAAACTGGGACTCAAATCAACAGTGTGGACCAGAAGGAGAAAGAAACATCCAATCAGAAAAGAATGAAGAAACAAGAGTTCAAAAAAATGAGGAGAGGCTTAAGAACCTCCAGGACATCTTTAAATGTTCCAACATCCGAATTATAGGGGTACCAGAAGGGGAAGAGGAAAAGCAACAAGTGGGGAAAGTTATTTGAACAAATAATAAAGGAGAACTTCCCCAATCTGACAAAGGAAATAGACTTCCAGGAAGTCCAGGAAGCTCAGAGAGTCCCAAAGAAGTTGGACCCAAGGAGGAACACACCAAGGCACATCATAATTACATTAGCCAAGATTAAAGAGAAGGAGAGAATCCTAGAAGCAGCAAGAGAAAAAGAGGCAGTTACCTACAAAGGAGTTCCCATCAGAATGACAGCTGATTTTTCAAAAGAGACCTTGCAGGCAAGAAGGGGCTGGAAAGAAGTATTCCAAGTCATGAAAAGCAAGGGCCTACATCCAAGATTGCTCTGCCCAGCAAAGCTCTCATTGAGAATGGAAGGGCAGATAAAGTGCTTCTCAGATAAGGTCAAGTTAAAGGAGTTCATCATCACCAAACCCTTATTACATGAACTGTTAAAGGGACTTGTCTAAGAAAAAGAAGATAAAAAATATATATAGTATTTGCTGTCGTTTGGACAGCAAACTCACAATTATTAACAACCACACCTAAAACAAAAACAAAAACATACTAAGCAAACAACTAGAACAGGAACAGAACCACAGAAATGGAGATCACATGGGGGTTTAACAACAGGGGAGTGGAGTGGGGAGAGAGGGGGAAACAGTGCAGAGAATAAGTAGCATAGATGGTAGGTAGAAAATAGACAGGGTTGGGGTAGGAATAGTACAGGAAATGTAAAAGCCAAAGAACTTACATGTATGACACATGGACATGAACTAAAGAGGGGGAATGTGGGTGGGAGGGGTGTGCAGGGTGGAGGGGAGTGAAGGGGAGAAAATAGGACAACTGTAATAGCATCCTCAATAAAATATATATATTTTAAAAAGCAGCAGTCAAAAAAAAAGGTACCAAAAATAACACTGAAAAGTAACAGACACAAAGACAATCATACGAGGCTGCTATCAAAGCAACCAACATCTTCGAGAAGCAGCCATGTGAAAGGTAACAGAGAAGCCCAGGCCAGGTGATCATCCCAATGCCCCAGGGTCATGGTTCGAACCCCAGTCAGGGCACATACAGGAACCAACCAATGAATCACCAATGGGTGAAACAGCAAATCAATGTTTCTCTCTGTGTAAAATCAATAAATTAAAAAACATTCTTTTAATGAAACAGAAAACTTGTAAGACAAAGTCTGTACTGCCTATTAAATATGACAAGTAGGTCAGGATGGCTTCAGTGAACACTGTTTCAGAAACATGGTCAGATCCCATAGAAACAAACACAACCACCAGACTGCAAATACCAGAAAGAGAAAACAGACGAAGACAAGGGAGAGTGCGCACACGCAGCCTTCTTCTGACAGCTTGACTACGGAGGGAAGGGCAGACAGAGGCAACGATGCCAAACAAAGACACATGACTGTAGACTATGGATTTTGTTCGATTGGATTTTTTTTTTTAGATGAGACTTTTACGTACGTTTATATGGTGCGCAGATCAAAGAGGAAGGTATGAGCTATACACAGCACAGGTGACTGGTTACCCTGGGACAAGGTGGAAGACACCTTTCTCTGAGAAAAGGGGGAAGAAATTAAGGACATGCATAGATACACTAAGTAGGAGAATAAAAAGTAGTGGTTTACAACCCTTAGCAATCAGTAGCTTCTGGAATGGGGAAAAAGACCACCTGCTGAGAGAGAACAGAAGCAAGAGGCTTGAGAGACCTAAGAAAAGTTAACTGGGAGCCTGTGTTGGTGCTATTTGGATCCTGATTCAAATAAACTGTAAAAGAACAAAACCTAAGCAAATGGGGGGAATGTGCTCCCTGAATGAGTGTAAGAAAACCAACTCATCTTTTATAAAGATGCTGAAATACGTATAGATGAAACATAATTCTTCGGTTTGCCTCCACATAAGAAGGGGACCTACATGGGCAAAGATGAAGATAAATGACCCAACATTCATAACTGCTGTTGACGCATACACGGAGACAATTATCTTTTCAAGTTTTGAATACGGATGAGGTTTTCCATAGCACAAATTTTGTTAAAATTAGAACTATGAAATGAGGAAAAAAAATTAAGATGGCTATTTCAAGTTTAAAAATCTCAGTTTCTTTACCATCTAAATTCTTTAATCAACTAAGAGGAAAATTTACCAACCTGTAGGCCAACTGTTTGTCTGCATCAGAAAGTTTCTTCACCTTCGCTTTTTTTGCAGGTTCTTGCAAAAGTGGCCTTTGAATCTGGGATACACTTTCCTCCTCCTCATCCCGCTTCCTTTTTTTGGTGGTTTCCTTTTAAAAGTGTGAAGTTATGTGTGAGATCGCATCCTTTTTGGATAATTAGTGGCCTAAATTAGCATCCTCTCTGTTTCACAGACAGGCCCAGGGACGAAAGGGCAAGAAGTCATCCTGTCCACCCCGCCTTCGAAGCAGGCCCTCCCAGTCACACTCTTGTTTTAAAGCTATTTGACGAGTCGTTGGGCACACACCCCGGTGACTTACAGGAGGCACGGGCACATAAAGGGGTTGGAGCTGCGACTCTCCGCAGCGGAAGAGCGCCGCCAGCCGACCGGTGCCGCCTCCGAAGCGCCGCCCGCCGCGGGCCAAGCTGTCGGCCACTTGTCCCACCAGGTAGTCAGCCTTCGGAGGCCTCCCGCTGCCGCCCCCGCCGTCCGGGCTCCGCCCAGGGACCGACACCGGAGGCTCGGCGACACGCTGGCGCCGCTCATTCGCCCGAGCCCAGGGACCCGGGCCGGGAGAAACTCGCCCCTCCGCGGCACTCTCCTCTTTCCTCCTTTTGCCCTTCCCCTTTAGGGCCATCCTCAGCCAGCGGCCTCCGGAAACTGCAGCACAAGGGCCTGCACTTCCGCGTCCCGGCAACTTCCGCTGGGAACCACGCTGCTTCCGCCGAGGCGGGGCCAAGTGCAGGAATTACGTTCTTCCGGGTTCTGTTTGACGGAAACCTAGTCTTGGGGAGTGAAGGGTCTCCCGGGAGTAGCCGAGGTCTTCAGTATGAATGACAACCAGCCAGGCCGGATCTGGAGGGGTCAGTCCCAGCAGACAGAGAGCACGTTCGAAAGCCCGAAATTGTTGGAGAGGAAGGCAGTTGCAGGGATGCGGGTAACAGTGTTAACTGGCGAATGGGTGTGAAGGGCACACGAACTTCGTTCTGCTCGTGCAACTTTTCTGAAATCGGACATTATTTCAAAATAAAGTTAAAAACAAATGGAGACCACCACTCTAACCTGCTATTCTGCTTTAGCAATCCAAACTGCTTCTTTATCTAACTTCTCAGATTCATCTCCTTCCAAACCCTTATATTCTAGTCTTTTTTTCTATTATTTCCTTCCATTTTCCCTTTTCCCCATTATTCCTTCTCCCCAACTTGCCCTCTTCCTCTTTACCCCTCATTTCCACCTGCAAAATTGTACCCATCCTTCAAACCAGCTTAGATACTATCTCATTACAAAAATTTCCGGGCATTTACAATATATGAACATATTTTTCCAAGCCTCAAGTATTTGCATTAATGTTATTCAAAGTGTTTCTAGATGTAAATGAGTCTTACCCCATATTCTCTGTCCCTATTTGCTGTATCTAGTGAATATTTCATAAATTGACTTTTAGATAATAAAAGATAATTTTTGGGTTGACCATAAAGTTTAATTTTTTCCGTTAGATGGCTCTAGTAGTACTTAGTTGTCTTTAATTTGCATTCAAAACATTTTTTTTAGACTGTATTGTAACAGCTGTCATAGCAGCCTGCGTTAAAAAGAAAACTTACCACTGTGTCTGGTGTGGCTCAGTAGATGGAGTGCTGGCCTGTGAACTGAAAGGTTGCCGGTTCAATGCCCAGTCAGGACACATGCCTAGGTTGCAAGTCTGATCCCCAGCTGGAGACCAGCAAGGCACAACTGATCGTTGTATCTCTCACATCAATGTTTCCCGTTCTCCCTCCCTCTCTCTATAAAATTAAATACTAAAAAAAAAAAAAACCTTATCAAAATTGATCAATTTTTGTGCAGTCATTTTAATACTGAAGATACACGTATTTGGCATGTCATGCTTTATTATTTCAAGAAAAGTAAACACACAACTGAAACGCAAAAAAAGATTTGTGCAGTGTATGGAGAAGGTGCTGTGACTGATCGAATGTGTGAAAAGTTGTTTTGCAAAGCTTATTGGTACTATCGACATTTTGGCCAAATAATTCTTTGCTGTGGGACTGTCTTATGCATTGGAAGACATTTAGCAACACCCCAGGCTTCTACCTACTAGAAGCCAATAGTGGGAGATAACCAACATATTTCAAAATATCCAAATCAATAATGTTATTGGTGAAAATGAAAAATGTGTCTTTTATTTTACAAAAAATAAAAAGCATATGGACTTTTTGGCCAACCCAATTATTAGGTTGTAATTAGATAAACCATTGAATTCAGTAGTTTTGGTGGTAAAACAGGATTTGACTTTGAATCTATGGGAACAGACTTGGCTTTTTGTAAGTTACTTTACAGAAGTCAAGTCACTGGGCATATATGCGACCTTTTATAGACAATCTCAGGTAAGTTCAAGAAAAAAAAACACCAAGCTGCTTGGAGCTGGTTTTGATTTTTGAGCCCCTTATTTTGATTTTTCATAATTATGATCTATGGTATTTCACAAAGATGAGAAAAATCGAATTGTCCCTATGTGTTACTCAAGTATCTCCATCTATGTCTCCCAATCCCATTCCTTACCCATTCTGCCTAATTTTATCCAAAAAATCACTTCCTGTTCACACACTGCAACCTCTTCACATCTTGGCCTTCCTCTTCCTCCACATTTGCCATTTCCAGTGACCGCGCCTCCCTACTTCCCACCTTGGATGTTAATTAAGATTTGCATTTCCTGTATCACCAGAGCATCAGCCATCACGTTATTGTATGCTCATGCACTGTCCCCTTTAACCTCTTATGGACTTGTTCAATACACTATTTTGTACCTTGTATGCTACTTCCAAAACTAATTCATGAAACTACTCCTCTGGGGGATTACATCTTATACACACAACACCCATCATGTTAGCCAAAACTCTGAAAATAGCAGGTTAAAATTAAATGATCCCCATTGCTGTTCAGAACTGTTTTTTAATCCTTTAGAGATCACTTGATCCCTTTTGAAAACTTTCTTAAAGTATAAGGACTCGTCATAGAAAAATACAAACAAGCCCTGGTGGGTAGCTCAGGTGGTTAGAACTATGTCCCAATATACCAAGGTATGGGTTCAATCCCCAGTCGGGGCACATAAAAGAATCAACCAGTGAATGCGTAAATAAGTAGAACAACAAATCTCTCTCTCTAAAATCAATACATTTTTAAAAAGTTTTAAAAAGAAAAATACAAACAAAAATGTAAAAAACAGAAATGTCAGGGGCTCATGGAATCTGCTCGATCTTTCCTAATCTCTCAGGTTAAGAAATGGAACAAGACCTCACCCTGAGGTTATTATTTCAGGGGGAAAAAAGGTTTGGGAGAACACTGTAAAGAAGAAGAAGACATATTAATCGTATAATAGACTGTAAAGTAGGTTGATAAAATACAGTTGGGGTCATCAGGAGAAAACAAGTCGAACTCCAGTAATACCATGGAATTCCTAAACCTCTCCAGAGGCTGGGAAGCAGGGAGGACAGGCAGGAAGAGGGCAGAGAAGCCTAAGGGTGTAAAACTCCAACGAAGTTTGGAACGATTCTCTTTTAGAACACTATTTCTGTAACACAAAGTAGATGGTACTAACAGTTCCTTGAGAAACAGGGTTTCATGATCAGGTAAGACTGAAGACAGTAGGATAAGGAAGGTTGGCCAGGTATCTCCTTATAGGTCTTCTCCAAGTTTTTAATATGCTATCACTGAATCTCTAAGAAGGGGATGTGCTATACATAGCATTTCCAAAACACATTTGACAATAAACTCCCAGAGCATTTCTGGGATCCAGTATTTTAGGACAGCAATTTTGAGATGCACTATTTGTGGTTTTGTTAATTCATCCCTAGAAGTTAAACTAATTTGTGTGAAAATAAAGGGTCATCCCAAAGGTGCTTTAAAAATGCCCATTTGAGCTTTCTAGGCCTTAAAATAGTAACTTTCTTTTGTTTTAAAGAATTTTTTTCTCTGTGGAAAGTTCATTAAATGGGACAAAAAATGATTTATTGATCTTAAAAGGTTTGAAGTAAAGCGGTGATTCTCAATCCCGAGGCAGATTAAAATCACTGTAGACCTTTAAAAGATGATCAATATCTAGGTGTCATCCCAAACTAATTAAACAGGACTCTTTGAGGGGGGGCCTGATTACTGACAAAGGCCAGCGATCCGAATGTGCGACCGGTACAGTGCGCTAATAAGAGACCAAAAAGGGTCTTGTAAATCAAAAGACAAAAAAAAAAAAAAAAAAAGGGCAGCTGCTGGTAATGGTTTCAAGTATGTTAAAAATAATTTGATTTTTCTCTTTTAGATAACAGGTCTTAAGTATTCATCATGCTCAGTCTCAAGCAAAATAGTATTTACAAAGATACAAGAATGCCCAATAAATCCTCTATCTAATTAGTGGACTCTGAATTTTTCTAGGTCAAACATTCCCCTTTTCGTACGTCAATTAACCCCTCCTGACAACACAGGCTGGAGATATATGTTCCAATCTGCCATCACATACAGAAATGAACTAAAATTACTTAATCTTTTAGAAACAGAATCAATGATTCACAAACTATGGCATTTTATTTCAGAGCCTTTGCTTACATTTGTACAATATATTACATAATTCTTCACTGTTTGCAGATCCTAATATATACTTTATAGCTTTTATTCTATAAGCTTTTTTCAATGTTTTGCTGTCAACAAATCTTTACAGTCCTGTACAAATCTGAGTAACTTGAAACCATTTTCAACAAAATTAGTTACTGTAAGCACACACTACAAGACTGAAAATGCTTTTCTTAGAAAAGTTGAATGTGAAGGATTCTGACACGTTAGCATCTACAACAAAACGCTTCAAAATTCTCACGTCGTATTGCCAGAAAACAAATGAAACATGCCAGCCCCATTCAAAAAAAGTACACAGAACTACAATTAAAACAGTAAAACAGTCTGTACAGTAAAGTACTGTGTATTAACAGTGCCAGGTATTAAATAGCTTGAATGAACACATCCGCAATATACAAATGTCTTACAAAGGTGTAGAATTAAATACAAGTGCCAAACAGAACAGAGATTGGAATCATACAACATAAAGTCAATACAAGTGAGAACAATTCTGTGTTCATTTTGGATTTTATACAAGGCATTTAATTTTATAGGCCTACCACCCGATTAGCTATTTATACTTAAAATAACAACCATCCTTTTGAGACAGTTTATATCAACAACCTTGAACCATACTAATACAGTTTACTTGTTCCTGAAGTCCTCTTGTTGTAGCTCATAATAAAATAAGCAATACAAATGAATTATCTGTATTTAAGGAAAAGAAACATTTACAAGAAAACACAAAAATATAACTGTTATAATTCATTATGAATAAATATACACTTTGAACTGGCTAAGTACAATCTTTATACATTGTTTAAGATTTAATACAGTTTATTAGCCATTTTCTTTTTTCACACAATGTATTATATCAAAATTAAAAAAAAATACTGATTTATAGAAAAATGGCAAAGTACAGTAGTTCCATTCCAATTTGAAGGGGTATGAAAAGCCACTGCAAGACCTTTTAGCCTAATTCAAACCTGTAAACATGTTCAGTCTTTTTTAAAGAGAATCTTTAATATTTGGTTACCAGGATTGATGTCTGCTATCCTGTTAACTGCAGGTTTTGAAGTTATTACATGTGCTTGACTTATACAATTAAAGCCACCCTGAGGTGACCCTCTTTAAAAAACAATTAGCTTGTACAAATGAAAATAGGTTCATATTTTTTCATAAATAAATGGAAAAATATCAAATGTTCCAGCTTTAACAAAATACAAGGGAATAGATATACAGTAAGTCACCTTACCGTGTTCTGGCCCACCAGTGACCGCGCCTACTGTGTTGTCTCTACAGGCAGTGAAAAGCCCCCTCCGCCACAGTGGAAGGCCTTCACGTCACCAGACACACATTCCCAGACAAGTTGGAAACAATTATTGCTTGAGGAAAAGCAGTTCATTGTACTTTTTCTTCATAAAAAAGTGCACTTAAGTGCCAAGTCAGCTTGTCAAGAAACAATTCTTAAATATAAAATAGTGCTTTGTCTGATTTTTTGTGCCACTGTGCAGTATAAAAAAGACGTGGCTCTCAACAGCCATTAAGTGCAAAGTGCTTTAGCAAGTCCTGCTGTCACCTGCACTCAACTGACATTCCATTTTGTGATGCGCTGGACATGGATGGTTCAGCTAAAGTTAACATAACAGCAGCTGTTATGGAACTGGATGAAGGTGAAGAAGAGGATGAGGATGTAGCAGCACCTAAGGAAGGGAAACCAAATCAGTAGCTTAATAAGATGTGTATACCACAACAGAAAGAAATAAAACACTAGACCACACGATTCTGCTGTACTCTCCAAAATCTTTTAGCTTACAAGAGCAGTCCATTCTACCCGAAACCTACAAAATTACATTAACCAATGTCACCCCAGCCAACTCAATAAATTACAAAAAAGAGCAGTCGAATCTCACAATCTCATAACCTAAACAAAGGAAACCTAGTGTCTCTTATGTGGCTAGACTGTGCCAAACCACAGACAGAATGGAAAAGGACAGACCAAGATACGCTCCTGGCTGGGCCAGACGGAGAAACATCACGTGCCCAGTCTGTTAGCGCATGGAAATAAAACGGGGAGTGAGCTTTCTGTAATAATGAAACAAATGTCAAAAGGAGCTTTGAATCCAACAGGAAAAGTCTGTAATCCATCCAACAGTCTTTCCCCCCTCCTAATTCCTGTATCTTTCTATGCATGGAGATTCTTACGAATTTACTTGGTAATGAGAATGGAAGGCTAATGCTTCCTGAAGATGAAACAAAAGGATCCACAGCTGTACTACTGCCTTCGGCACAGCTGACTGTACCACTCCCCACCCCCCAAGACTCTTTCCTTAGCCACCTTCTCCGGTTTTCTTCATTCAAGGCTACTTCTCAAGTCTCGTTGCTTCAGGCTTCTCTTCAGCCCCACCTCTCAAATTTGGCTTACCCCAGCCTTCCTGCCCATACTTCTTTCCCAGCTGACTTACTTAACGACTTTAAAAACCATTTGTAGTAACTATTATAGATATACAAATGGTTTGAAAATGATATCCCTAGTCCTGACTTCTCCCCTGAGCTACAACCTCAAATATCCCACTGTCTATCTGACATTCCAGTTGGATGCCTAACAGGCATTTTAAAAAGTAACAGGAGTAAAACAGAATGTCTAATTCTCTGTGTGCTCCCCAACCTACAACCTGTATTTTCTAGGTTCCTCATTTCTGGCATGGAGTATCCAGTTGTTCCAGCCCAAAATTGACAAGTCACCCAAACTCCTTCTCCGCCCACATTTAACCCAGCAACAAGTGCTGGTAACTCAACATTCGTTGCTCTCCATCTTTATCGAAACCACCCTGGTCCAAGCCCCCACCATCTCACTACTGCGGGGGCTCCCTGGTCGACACTGCTTCTACCGCTGCCCCTCCAGAGTCCACTTTCCACATGGCAAACAGTTCTTTCAAAAACTATAAATAAATCATGTCATTTCAAACAGCTGTCCATCTACTTAGAATGAAGCCTGAACTCCTCTTCGTGCTTATCCAGCTGATATTTCTACCACTTTACCACCACAATGATTTTCCTTCCACTCCTGAAGGTACCAAGTGTGTTCCCACCTTAGAGCAGTTCTCAAGCTGGGGTAACTCTGCCCCCTAGAGGGTATCTGGCAATGTCTGGAGACATTTTTGGTTGTCATAATGTGAGGTGCTACTGGCATCCAGTGGGTAGAGGCCACAGAGGATGCTAAACATCCTACAGGACAGCCCCCCACAGCAAAGAATTATCTGGCCCAAATTGTCACCAGTTTTAAATCTGAGAAACTCTATTTTAGGGAATATTTTCTGTTCTCTCTGTCTAGGACCGTTTTATAGACTGAATGGTATCCCCCCCAAAATTTTATGTTGAAGCCCTACCTCTCAATGTGACTGTATTTGCATCAGGCTTTTAGAGAGGTAATTAAAGTTAAGTGAGGTCATAAGAGCAGGCCCTAATCCAGCAAGACTGGTATCCTTGTAAGAAGGAGCTGTGACACCAGAGGTTCTTTCTATCTCCCTGTGCACAGAGGACGCCACAGGAAGGCAGCCATGTGCAAACCAAGGACAGACTTCAGGAGAAACCAAACCTGCTGACACCCTGACCTTGGACGTCCAGCCTCCAGAACCACAAGGAAACACATTTCCACTGTAATTATGCACTTCATTATGGCAGCTGAGCATAAATCAAGACAAGTCTTTCCCTCAGATCCACTCCATTCTCTCTTTCGTGGTTTTCACTAACTGAAATTGTATTAGGATTTTGGGGGGGGACAGACTGTAAGCTCTATGAAAATGAACATTATTGTTTGAGAAATTTTTCTTTAGACAATTTTTTCCACTTTACAGATGAGGAAAGTAAGTCAGAGAGATTAAAGAACTTGCCTGAAGATACACAAACTCACGTGAGTTTAACAGCAGAGTCATGAGCTACTTTATGTTTAAGTAATGCAAGGTCAAAACACTTACTTTCTCTCTCTTTCTTCTTCAAACGCTTTCTTCTCCGATCAATGGAAGCGACTTCAGATTTTAATGACAGATAATGTTTTCTGATTTCTTGCAGTTTTTCTTGAAGAACTGTGATGCGTTCAGCACTTGTCATATTTTCAAGGTCCGCTATGGAGTTAAAACTTTCATTAATATGTGTTTTTTAACAAAATTTTAACATACAAAAGAAACCACATAGAGTATAGTTGTAGAATGAGGTTAAGACAGAAAAACTAAAAATAACGCTTGTAAATTATGTTTCCCTAAGGTTTTTTTCCTAGCCTAGAACAATGCCTGGTGCACAATATTTGTTGAACTAATGAGTGTATAGAATTAAAGACCTTATAACCTAAATATGTGCTAAAATTCCATATTCATGTACAGTATCAGCACAATATATCGTTAAAAATCATACTTAGAAAAAAGACTAGGAAGACACCAAAGTGTTAAAATTGTATATATTTTTAACTGTTGGGAATGTGGACAAATTTTCCTCAATTGCCTTACATTTTTTCTTTTAGCAGTTTGCTTATTCAAATCAACATCCAAAGGAAGTCTCTACAATGTGATTGGTTATTGTGTCTCTAAGTTTGGTTATAACCTCTTTTTCAGAATTACTAGCATCAAGAGTTACTAGGACAAAGTTTCTACAGATTAACTGTTGATTTAGTATCTGTCACTTACACATCTGAAAGCTCCACTTGTAAACTTTGGGTAATCGATTACTGGGTTCCTTGAGATCAGGGTCCTTATCACCATTCTTCCCGCACTTTCCTGGAGACTGCGTCCTTGCAGGAGATTTGGTACTATGAGACTTCATTCCAGCAGAAACAGACTTGACTGACTGAGTCTTAGTCACACTTTCACCAGCAGAAAGTTCTTCACTATCACTACTGTTTGCTGAAAGAAAAAGAGAAAGAAAAGCATTAGTAAACAGAAAAGTAACAAAGAATTTGTCACAGATTTTAATGGACAATTTAAAATTAATCATTTAAATGTATTACTACAGTAAACAACTTGTTTTATAGATCCTGCCTAAAAACCTGGAAAATCATCATGTACAAATGCACCAGCATTAAAATTAAGCAAAACAAAAACAAAAATTCTTCTTACCTGAATTGCCACTAATATTAAAAAAAAAAAATCCTAACTAATCTTCCATTATAGCTGGTAGACTGTCAAATATACAGTAATTATATAAATGGCTTTTTATTCTATTATGTTAACATATACAAAACAGAATACAGAATCTTTCAAAATTATTTATTATTGCCCTGGCTGATGTAACTCAGTGGACTGAGTGCAGGCTGCAAACCAAAGGGTCGCCGGTTTGATTCCCAGTCAGAGCATGTGCCTGGGTTGTGGGCCAGGTCACGTGGTGGAGGCCACATGAGAGGCAGCCACACACTGGTGTTTCGCTTCCTCTCTTTCTCCCACCCTTTCCCTCTGTCTAAAAATAAATAAAATAAAAAATTATAAAAAAACTTATAGAAAATTCTTAATTTTAACATTTTAGATTGCTATACGTATGCTACTACTTTGGCCACAATGATGCATTAATCATCATATTCAATACAGATTATTCGGGAGTAAACTCTAAACTTTGAATATACAGTGAATTTCTTAAGTAACTCCTACATCAGAGCTTGAGGACTGAATAAAACATCAGTTTTAACCCAGTAAATCTACTCAGTGATTTAGGAAAACTTCTGAAGTCTATGTAATGTTATGTTACATCTGTCTTTGCTGACTAAAGCCTCAGTAACAAAATGGAGATGCTTACTTAACACCTTGTCAGTTTATCATGTGACTAGGAGATGGCACCAATACTCCCATCAATTACCTTTCTGGATTACGAAGTGTTAGTTTAGATTCCATGAGAGTTAAATTATTTTCAGAGAGTGGTATCCTCATTCTGATTTACCAAGGTGTAAGCCCAATAATTAAAATGTGAGAATACAATTAACAGCTATATCTTTATATTACATGGACATTAACTGGCTTGCTGAAGATGACACCTCTTAGGAAATGTCATTTAAATGGTAAAATCTCAAAGACAAAAATATCATAGTATAATAAAAAATGGTTTAAATATCCTGTCAGTTACTCCAAATAAATGATGATCAAATTGGCATGTATTTATTGATTCTTCATTTAACAACAGCTACCAAAAAAAAAAAAAAAAAGTATACTTAGGCTCTCAAGGCCTGAAAAATATTCCAGATAGGAAGGGTTCACAGCAACTCCTCCCATAGTGGTGTTTCAAAAATAAAGAAACTCCACACTCACAACACACTCTTGAATCAAATCCCCTCCCAGTCCCCCCACTGCTGCTCTGGGACCCCTGGCAACTCCTAACTAAGCCCCCAAGGCCTGGCCCCACTCTGATGCAGTGGTCTGCCTCAGCCTGGCTTCCACGGCCTTGCTGAGCACAGCCGCCCGGGGCCCCAAGGAACGCCATATTCACCGCCTGGAAGTCATATGGGCTCAGCAGAACCTCGGGGAGCTGGCCGCATAACCCTTTTCTGCACTGAAGTGCAGCCAAGCCGGCCGATAGCAAAGGTCAGGCAGTGGAGGTGGCAGGAATCTCCTGGAAGAGCAGCAGGAGGTCAGTGTGGGGCACCTGAAAAAAAATTCTTTACATATTTTCTGCTTCTCACTTTGTCTACAAAAGAGAGATAAAATGTGCAGCTCTCAGGAGAAATACAGTATATATATTCCTGTAGGTCAATGAACAGAGTCATTGCTAAAGTTAAGGCTTTAGTTAGAGCACACTTAACCAATGTATATATATTGTTCATAGCAACTCCTGGCCACATAGCCGGAAGTACCAAAGGTAAAGGTGGTAACTGGAGTTGTAGGGATTAAAGCTCCAGGGCTACATTGATTGTTCTCTTCTAGGCTGTTTTTGCCTTGAAGAATTATAAAGCAATCAATTTTATCACAATAAAAATAATACACAATTGAAGCATTTTATAATGAGAAATGACAAGGGGAAAGAACTACGGGACACAAAACTAACATGGAGATGTTCTTGTTTATATTAGATTAGATGTTATTTTAAAAAGGATTATCTGCTCATTCAACAGCAATCAATACCACTGCTGAGTAAGACCAAATTGCTTAATCTAGAATTTACCTAGGATCAGAAGATTTCTGTGTGACTTTTTTGAAGGTAGTGACAAAATTAAAATATTGACCTCCCCACATCCTGAATACCCTTTCCTTAATGGGGAAAAACATATCTGCCATAATTTTTAAAATTATAATTGACATGCAATAATTACTTTCAGACCTATACCATGATTCAACATTTATATACCTTACGAAGTGATCACCATAGCCGCCATAACTTTTGTATTTAAAACATTAGAGGTTTCACACTTACTGCCTTTCCCCTTCTTTTTGTTGTTTACCACTGTTGCTTTATGGCTTCGTTTCTGCTTTTTCGATGAACTTCCTCCTCCCTGAGCTTCTTTCCCTCTTTTCTGACCTGTACAGGCTACAACAGGAAAGAAATTATTACATAACACAAAATAAAATCAACCTTTTCCTAGGTATAAATTAAAGCCACATTTTAGAAGCACAGACCAATTCTGAAACTACACGTTCTTTAGAAGATTATAAATTCGTATAGAATTTAGTATTATTTAAAAAATAAGTTATTATTAATGAGCTGACTTATTGCACACAAAAAATATTAGTTTTTTTTAAAAGCAAATAGTGTGAACATCCTTCTTAGAAAAATCAGATATAAACTGAAAATAGCTCTCAATACAGTACTGAGAATTTATGAAATCTAGTAGTAATTCAAAAACAGGTATATACTAAAAATAGAAAGTAAATTTTGTTAAAATTCAGTAAAACCAAAATAGTAAGATTTAATTACAGGTTAAAATATTAATGATATATCTTATACTGATATTAACATATTTTTAAATGATATAATGGGATGAATTTTAGTAGTAATTCACAATAACTTAGTTCCCACAGCACTGGTTAACACAAAACCATTTACAAATCCAGCACAGTTGTAAAAACTGGTTCATCCTCTTGGCAAGAAATTACTCAAAACATTACAAACGTCTCCCTTGTCTTCAAGGACTAGCCCAAGTCCTGAATCTTCACTCATCTTGCCCGGTGCTCAGGCTTCACTGATAATCACCACTTCCAACTGTAGTCTCTACATCTTTCTCTCTGCTCTTCTGGTCCTCAGCACCTGCTGTGCTTCTGACCCTAACTGTCCTATTTTCTCCCACACTACACAGTGAGCTCTTTTTCCAGAGATGAATAAAGCCCTACCTATTCAGTTCCAATGTCAGGCACTGCAATGTCATGATACAATTAATATTAGTATAGAATTATGCCATTTCTGCTAAGAAAAAGTTTCTTAGCCCTATTATCAATGGTAAAATCAACTTTGAGTAAACAAGACACGGCCTCCTTGGTCAAAATGGAAGTTTGCAACTTCCTAGATTTCTTTTTTTTTAGTGGGCTATAGCTATTGTTAATTTTTCCTAAAACTATTTTAATATAACAAAATGAAACATAAACAAGGTGACTTAAATATTGACTATATTGAAGCACAAATTCTCAAAAATATTTGCCTGATTTTTCTTCAGGAATTTAATTTGGAAAACTTTCAACTGCAAGAAACAAATAGCTTAATGTAGACTAAGCTGGAGGAAAATCCTAAATCTAAATTGCAAGACTTACATTTTTACTTTTAATATAATGTGAACTCTCTAATATCAACAGACACTTTTATTAAAATGAGGTCATATGAAATAGGCACTCAAAAATTTATCTCACCAAAATATAACATCTAAAAAAAATACTATGTGTTTTGGTTAGATAAAGCAGATGGTCTCTGATGCCCTAATTCTGAAGTCCTCATGTTTCTTACTTTTTAACCTGACAATCAAGATTAAAATTCAAAAGGGTAATATTGACTTAGTCTACAAAAGGACAGGCTATCTTATCTTTTTTTTAAAGGATTTTATTTATTTACATTTTTTGCAATTTTTTATTGTTGTTTGAGTACAGTTGTCTCCATTACCTGCTATCACTCTCCCCGCACCCACCCCCACCTCCTACCCTCAATCCTACCCCCCGCTTTGGCTTTGCTTATGGGTCCTTTGTATGTTCCTTGATAACCCAAATTTTTATTTACTGATTTTTAGAGAAGAGAAGGGAAAGAGAAGGAGAGAAACTTCAATGTGTGGTTGCCTCTCCTGCACCCCCCACTGGAGGCCTGGCCCACAACCCAGGCATGTGGCCTGACTGGGAATTGAACCAACAGCCCTTGGGTTTGCAGGCTGGTACTCAATCCACTGAGCCACACCAGCGAGGGCTATCTTATCTTTTTTTTAAAAAAAATTTTAATCTTTCATGAAATATGAAAAACACAGTTAAGGGTACAATCTCTTAAGAATTATAATCATTAAAATTTTATATTATTGTTGAAAGCCTCTGTAATCATCCATCGACAAAGGCTTTTTTAGTTTTGAAGATTACTTATCTCTGGACAGTTCAGCTCCATGAGACAGTACAGCACACAAACACAATCAGAGAAGCTGTATCTGTGACTATGAAAAAACAGAGAACATCCCAATTGAACTGCAACTATGTTTTTTACCTAAAACTTATTTTCCAAGAATAAATGTTTTAAGTCAAGATTTGTGTGACAAGGTTATGTCAATAATATCTCAATAAGGCGGGGAAGGGGGAAAGATTTGTGTGAGAAAACTGGAACTTTTGTATCTCTTTAAGCTCAGCTAAAAACTCAAAGCTAGCCTAATAAAACCCAGCATGTCACATAAAAGACATACCCTACCTAGTACTTTATATTCACAATGGAAAACTGTGCTTTGAAGCCAACTGTCAGACTAGAGTATTCTGATTTTGACACCCAAATGAAGTGGTTTGTAAGAAAAATGATGACAGAAGTATAGCAATAGCACTTTCAAAAAGTATCAAAACTTTTTAAAGTACTAATGTGAATTTCCACTTTTCACATCTTCACAGAAAATCAAAAGTATTAGCAGGTTTTAATGTGCACACTGGTCCTTCCACTTGCAGCTGTGCACCCAGGAAAGCACCCCACTCCTCTACAGGCGACCCCGTCAGTCAGATGGGAGAGCTGCGCCCGGACAGGTGGCTGCTCCAAACCCCTACACACAGCATCTGGTTAAGGGTGGAGGGTCTGTCCATAAACCGAAACATCTGTGACAAACCACATATTACAATTGCAAAGAGAACGTTCCAGAAACATATTAAAGTCACTCAAGTCCACCAGAGCACAATGCACTCTCAGACAGGTCTGGACTGCGGCCTGGTGCCAAGGACATCAGATCCTTCTCGAGCTTAGAGATGCCTTCCTCTTCACTACTCCAATTACTGGTCCGATTTCCACTCTCCCCACACTCCCCCCAGGGGAGGCCGCCGCCCCTCACCTTTCTCGGGGTGCTCCGGCTCGGGCGGGGCGCTGCTGCTGGAGCTCACGCTGGCGTCGCAGCCCGCGGGGGAGCTGTTCCCCTCCGACTGCAGGTCCTGCAGCTCCCCCGCCACGCTGTCCACCTCAATGGTGCTATCGGTTTCGCTCTTGATGCTCCGGACCTCCTCTTGGTTTGGGGCCAGCGCTTCTGATACTGTGACGGAAGACTGCTGGCGACCGGCGTCCGTGACGGTGACTGAGGAGGGCGACTCAGGGGTGGTAGGCGGGGTATTGAGCACTGAATTGCTGCCACTACTTGGAAACTCTGCTTTTCTGTCACTGACTTCCATGGGCTTCTCCTCAGGGGCCTGACTGCCGGCACTGGCAGGCGTTGGGGTCCCCAGCTCGGTGCTCGGGGAGCAGCTCTCCTCCTCGGCCACGGGCTGCAGGGCCCCCTCGGCCGGGCCCTCCTCGGACGCAGGGTGGGGCGGGGAGGCCGCAGCCTCAGTGTCAGAGTCTGAAAAGAGCTCCTTCAGTGTTTTTTTGGGCCACTGTCCTTGAATACTTGACCAGACATCTTTCCGATCTTTAGCTCGGCTGTTCTGAAGTCTCTCATCAGAGTTATTTAGAAGTTTTATCCTTTTTTCTGCCACTTCTGAAAATCCTGAATAGAAACCAGTCGTCCGCAGAGATTTTCTTTTTTCCTCCAAACCGTTGTATTTTTTAGTTGGTGTCAACTTTGCTTTTGATTTTTCTTCTTCATCTTCATCTGAGGAGCTGTTGCTACTGTTTTCTACGCAAAGCGATTCTTTGTTTTTGGCCTTCTCGTCCTTTTTGCTGGGTGATCCAGTTTTTGAGCACTCCTCTGTATTGCAATACCTTCTTTTCCCACGTTTTACTTGTGGCTTTGAGGATTTATCTGTGTTGTCCTTCTTGACATCCTTCCTCTTTTTTGTGACTTCATCTTCTTCATAATCGGAATCTTCAGACAATCCTTCTGTATCTTTCCTCAATCTTTCTGGAGATTTTGACACTGGTTTAGATATTACCAAATCTGCATGCCCCTTGCTCTCTTCCAGCAAAGACGAACTGTTCTGTTGCTCTTTTGAAAGAAGGTCGTTTCTGGCGTGGGTCAGATAATCGGTCTTACATTCCTCTTTGCCATTACTGCCCGTGTCGTGCACCCCCATTTCGTCCTCCTGCTCACTGTCTTCAGCAGAACTTTCAGAAGCTGGAAAAGAAGTAACAAAAATGATGAGTATGCTAAGATGACTAGCAATGTCTTCTCTGTGCCAGAAATTTTATATATTAGCTCCTATGCTTTAGCCATCCCACTTGACAGGTTTTATTCCATTTTACAAGTGAAGAAACGGCTTCACAGAGTTAAGACACTCACCCAACGGTGGAAATGTCTGTATCATGCCATACAGTTTTACTACTATATGCTGTTGCCGTAATTCATAAAGTTGTAAACATAAAAGTCGTGAATATACAGACAATCCTACTGAATTTACAGACAATAGTCTGTAAATTACACTTGAATAAAGCTGATTATAAAAAAGAAACTTCTCCAACCAATGAGCAGAAAACAGTAGACTCAGGATATAGTCCCGGGCTGTTCTAACTCCAAACCCTATATTCTTACAAAAGTGTAGCCTTCCTTTTTCTTGCAGCAATGAGTATTCAAAGATTTTTGTACATAAGGGATGTCTACAACAAATTCTTTAAACTAACGATCTTATATAAAAAATATTCATACTATTTCTTAAATGTTATAGTAAATAAATTCAATTAAAAGTAAAAAAATAGCTTTTATTATGACTTTAATATAACATTTATTGAGAAATTGCTACACGCTAGGTACGCTTTTCACAGATATTCTCATTCACTCTCACGATAACCCTGTGAGGTGTATGTTTTATCAGCCCTGTTTTATAGTTTAGAAAACTAGAATTTAGAGAGGTTAAACTACCCCAAAGAGCTAGAAAAAGTCAAGATGAAATCTAAGTCACCTGACTCCAGAATTCAAAATCTTAGCTATAACACTGTACTGAGAAATTCATGTAGTATGTTCTTTAGCTAAGTTTGTTAAAAGTAAAAAAACAACTGATATAGTTAAGATGGTTAAAAATGTTTTAACTGTACAATGTGCTCCTACATAACTAAATTTTTAAATTATCAAAGCAATATATATATGGTAACTATTTCTTCTGACAGTTATCATCATCATCTCAATATTATTCTATTTGCTGATTTATGAAGTTTTGCCTCCTTTAGCAATGAGGATTTTCTCTCTTATTAACATCCTTATCCCCCCTTTCCCCATACTTTATTTATTTATATACATGTTAACTATATTATTTATAACATATAAATGTGGTTCATTGCAGAAATAAATAGTACACTTGGTATTTCCTTTCTTATACAGCCTCTGATTTTTTCAAGAGTTTCCTAACATCCTTTTCTACACATTATGTCTTCCGTTTTTATGTCTCTCACATTTATTCCAATTGCTCCATTAAGTCAAGCACCCTATCCAGTCTCCTTACTCACCAGATCTCTACCCTGGAGGCCTATTTTCTGCTCCCCCTGAGGGCTGCTCTCCGGGTCAGTTCTAGCAGCCATCATCCCAGGAATTCCTTGCACGCTTTCTTTTGACCTAGACCCACTGGTAAATGAATCTCGCATCTTCCTTTTTCTTTGGTTTATTCTCATATGGTGTTGGAGCACATTACCTAGCTGTTTCCTCAAACAGGTACATGGGAGAAAAAATATTCTCTGTCCTTATACGTCTGAATACATCCTGACCCTCAAACTTCATTATGTGATGACTAGTTTAATCAGGTACAGAATTCCAAGTTGAAAATTACTCTCCTTCAAAATTTTGAGGGTACAAGGGCTCCTTTGCATATTGTGTTGAAAGCACTACTTTCATCTGTTTCCTTGTTCCTTTGTGGTGACTTTTGTAGTCCTGCTATAACATTATAATATTATAATATAATAAAAGCATGGCTTTTTCTTCTGTACTTCAAGTAGTTGGTGGGCTCTTTCCACTTAAAAATTTATGTCTATCAGTTCTAAACATATTTTCTCTTTTAGTTACTTGCTTATTTCTCCCTCCCTCAAGGCTTACTTGACATTAGTCCGACACACACACACACACACCCCCCCAAGAAAGAGGGTGAGAAAACAAGCTCTGTATGTAACACCTGCTGAGGAATGAGGTACAAATCACCAAGTCAATAATACAGTCGTGACCCAGTTCACAACAAAACCCTTGTCGTTTTATTATTTATTTTTTAAAATTCATTTTTTAGTGATGCATAACCAGATAAATTTCCACAGCTTCCTGATTCCTCATGGTATTAGAGGTGATTTTAAAAGCAGTGCTGGAGTATCCCCAACATAAAACACAAAGAGAGATACAAACACATGAGTATATTCAAAGACCTCTGTGTGTGTGTGTGTGTGTGTGTGTGACTTGCTAATTTCTTCCTGTTTTCACTGTTCCTAGATTGACACTGTATGTCACTTACCTCTTCTCTAAAATTTCTGTCACTGCCTTCTTATACTGTCTGAAAGATTTCCTCTACTTTAAATTCTAAGTGTTCTATTGAATTTTAATTTCAACTTTTAATTTCAAGTTTTTCTTTTTCTTTGTTCCTTTTCATGTCATTCTTGGTTTCCAGATACTTATAGGTTCTCTGCAATTATTTAGTAATCAGCAGATACTCATAGTTTGTCTGAGATTACTTTGTAATCAGAGACATAATAGTTCATTTTTTGTTACCTTCATTATCCCTCTCTTCAAAGGTCATTTCTTCCGTTTGTTTTTGTCTCCATCTTTTATGCTGGAGTTCTCTTTGATTATTCGCAGGTAAGGATGACCTACTAAAACTTGACTGGCACCACTGTGTTGACAGTTTATTCATGGGTAAGTTTCCACAAGGGGATTCATCAGGGATCGCATTTACTCAAGGGGATCTCTAGTGCCAACACGTGAAAGACTGCTGTCTAGAGACATTCAGCTTCTCCGGAGAACTCCAACCACCACCCGCCCTTCTCATTCTGTTCCCAGCCCATCTCATGTCTAAAGTATAAACTCCTATTTATGTTCTACACATTCACAGGTGGGATTAATTTTTCTTTTACTTTCTTTCTCTTTTTTAACTGACTTTTAGAGAGAGAGAGAGAGAGAAACATCAATTTGTTGTTCCACTTGTTATGCATTCATTGGTTGCTTCTTCTATGTGCCTTGATCAAGGATCAAACTCACAACCTTGGTGTATCAGGACATGCCTCTAACCAACAGAGCTACCTGGCCAGGGCTCAATTTTACTTTATATGTGTATATCCATACACATTCAGAGCAATAATCGTTTTCTGACGGGAAATATCTGAGGTATCTAATCTATGGCCAAAGGAAAAGAGAATATCTGAAATGTTAAAAGTACCTCAATGTGATGCTCACTATTGAAATGTTTGCAATAGGAAAAATAACAGAAATAACCTAAATGTCTTCTGTAATGAACTGATTAGATAAAACAAGCCACACACTAGGAGGAATCAGAAACTGGAAGAGCTCTAGACTTCACAGAAACAACACTGGAAGCAAAAAACAAAACAGAAAGCAACTGAACAATGCCAATAATTTTATGAAGGAAAAACTTCCAACCCAGCTAAAACATGAATAGAATAAAAACATTTTCAGACGTGCAGTCTCTAAAAAATTACCTTCCCTCGTAATGATTTCTTAAAAAGTTACTAGGGACCGTGCTCCGGCACTAAGAGAGTATATCGAAGAGTGAAAAAGACGTGAGCAACCCAAACCAAAAGTCCCAAGGAGCACTCTGAGGAGCGTCCCCTCAAACAGGACCTCCCCTGGAAGAGAGCCTGGACCACAGGCAGAAGGAAAGCAGTTCGACTAGCACTGGGTTACTGTCAAAGGGAGCCGGTCCGAGAGCTGGCATCCCCAAGATGCCTGATGGCCCCTGACAGTCTTTGAACTTGACTAGATTCTTTATCTGTATTAAGCTTGTTTTAACCACATGGTGGTGAACTTGCCAGCCTTCCTCCCCGTTCCACGTATTATGAGCCAATACTGGGATCAGCTGACGACATCATTTTACCCAGCAAAAACATTCTGTTTTGACCGACGCCTGAAAGCTAGAGATATATATGGTAAGCCCAGAACTGAAAAATACAGAGCAGCCTACTATACCCCTCAAGCATACTCCTGTTGATCATCTAGTACGACTACATCTTGTATGGTAAGAACTGATGTTTCTCAGACTCCCTTATGACCCTGTCCCCTCTGACTTCCCTTAAAATGGCTTTTGTACACTCTTCGAGAAGAGGAATATGAAACAAGAAAATGACCTGGAGACTCTTCAAATAGCATTCTCAGGGAGCCTTCATCTAAGTGGAAATAGTGTTTTTTCTTATACAGCTAAGCTTAAAACTGCTAGTCAGTTTTTTAAAACAATTATCCTCTTTAGGAATATGTGTGAGTGTGTGCATACATATATATATATATATATGTATATGTATATATATACATATGTATATACTTCTGGGTGAGACATTGAATTCTTTTTGTTGAAGTTTATTATTTATTAATATTCACAGTGATTCTATTTTCTCCAAATTCAATGCAAATGCTATTTTTACCAGCATCTTTATTACATTCATTGAATGGCATGAAGGCATCTTTAGTTGACTGTTATGCATTGGCTTCAGGTGTACAGCTTAGTGGTTAGACTATTCAGAATTATTTTAAGTAAATACTAGTCATTCACCACTGTGACACAACAAAAATGTTCACATTATTATTCTTTATATATACATTTTCCCATATATTGTTCTGCATGTTTGATACATTAGAAAATTATGAAAAATGTTTTAAAATATTTAAAGCACTTGGCTTATATAATGAGTTCATGTAAATATCCATCTGAAATTAGACAAAAACCAATTTCCATTACACTCAAAATGATAAAAAAACCTGAACTCAAGTTATGAAAAATATATTTTTTATGGAGATGTGGACCAGATCCCCTGCCCAACAGATTTACTAAATCTCCCCCTCCACCTGGCCTCATCACTTTTATTAATAGTTAGACTTCATTCTGCCTTAAATATTAAGCAGTAATACCATCATAAAAAGAGAACATAATAAACGTAATCAAGATAAGCAAAGTTAATTATTCTTCACCCAAAAAGTCAACATAATTTCATAGTCTATTATGGCATAACAAACTATACTTGGCGACAGAAAGGATGGTACCTGAAAAAAGCACAGTATCAGTACAATAGAGTGAATATTAAAGTTTAACTAAAACTTGATGGTGTCCCTGGGTATATTAACAGAAATATTTCCAAGCCTCAATCAATAACTGATTTTATTTCAAGTAATAACAGAGCCAAAAAAAAATTCTGGCTCAATTAAAAACACAATTTGATAAATGTCACTGAATTAACTTGATGGAATTTGATTTACAAAACGAAAAACAACAAATTACTTGCAACAGTATATCTGTTATAGTTACCTTGAAGTCCATTGAGGATAGAAGTAATTTCTATGGATTTTATATGAGCTGTTTCAGAGTTTTTGGCATCAGTAAGATCCAGTTTAGATGCCATTTCAGGAGATGAATTTGTCTGAAATGGTGGTTTTGACAAGCGCCGAAGTTTACAGTTTTTAGGAGAATATTTATCATCTTTGTCTTTTTCTTTGTCTAATTTATTCTAGGTTAAAGAAAAAATATTTCATGTTAGCCATAATTTATCATGACATTTATTAGTAACATTGTTAATACTGATTTTAGTTCTTCAGTTATAAAATATATTATTAGATAACAAAAATATATGAAAAGCCCCTCAAAAAGAGCCAGAGATGTTTTTCAAAGTTATTTAACAAACACTGCAAAATGAGCAAAAAGTTTTTGTCTAATATTTACATTTACATAGTTAAAATAATTCAGCAACCAGATAGCCAAGACTAGCAAGCCTCCACATTGCTAATAATTGGTGTTACAAACACTTCAAAATTAAATCAAAATAGGCTTAAATATTCACTTAAAAAAGAAACACAATTTCAACCTGGTAGTTTTAAAACCTGAGATTGGGTAGGTCAGGATGAGGCAGGTGGACCAGAATATCCCACATTCATGGGTGGGTAAGTCAGAAAAACTGGGGAGCGAGATGGACAGTGCAACCCAGGGTTCCGGTGTGGGGAAATAAAGCCTCGAAACATCTGGCTATAAAAACCTGTGTGGGTTACAGTGGCAGAAGACACTCCCAATCTCACAGGAGAGTTCCTTGGAAAGACCCACAGGGTCCTAGAATATACATACACCCACCCACCCAGGAATCAGAACCAGAAGGGCCCAATTTGCTTGTGGGTAACAAGAGGGGGGGAGTTATTAAAAGTCGGCTGAGAGTGGAGCAAGCCACACTGTTCCCTCTCAAACACCTCCTCCACAGAGAGCACCACACCAGAGCCAAGTGGGTTGTCCAGCCCTGGCAAATACCTAAGACTCCACCCCTTACAACATAACAGGTATGCTGAGACAAATATGGCCCAAATGAAAGAACAGATCAAAACTCCAGAAAAAGAACTAAGTGACAAGGAGATAGCCAACATATGAGATGAAGAGTTCAAAACACTGGTAATCAGGATGCTCACGTAAATGATCGAGTATGGTCACAAAATAGAGGAAGAAGTTAAGGCTATGCAAAGTGAAATAAAGAAAAATATATAGGGAACCAAGAGTGAAGGGAAGGAAACCAGGATTCAAGTCAATGATTTGGAACAGAAGGAAGAAATAAACATTCAACTGTAACAGAATGCAGAAACGAGAATTCAAAAAAAAATGAGGACTAAGGAACCTCTGGGACAGCTTTAAATCTTCCAACTTCTGAATCATAGGGTGCCAGAAGAAGAGGAAGCACAAGAAATGGAAACGTTACTTGAAAACATAACAAAGGAGAACTTCCCCAATCTGGCAAAGGAAACTGACTTCTAGGAAATCCAGGAAGCTCAGAGATTCCTTGCAAAGAAGTGGAACCCAAGGAAGCACACACCAAAGCACATAATTATATTACTCAAGATTAAAGATAAGGAGAGAATCTGGAAAGCAGCAAAAGAAAAGGAGACAGTAACCTACAAAGGACTTCCCATCAGACTATCAGCTGACTTCTCAAAAGAGACCTCACAGGCAAGAAGGGGCTGGAAAGAAGTATTCCAAGTCATGAAAGGCAGGGACCTACATCCGAGATTGCTCTATCCAGCAAAGCTTTCACTGAGAATGGAAGGGTAGATAAAGTGCTTCCCAGATAAGGTCAAGTTAAAGGAGTTCTTCCTCACCAAGCCATTATTACATGAAATATTAAAGGGACTTATCTAAGAAAAAGAAGATCAAAAACATGAATAGTAAAATGGCAACGAACTCACAATTATCAACAACTGAACCTAAACAAAAACAAAAACAACTGGAACAGGAGCAGAACCACACAAACGATCACATGGAAGGTTATCAGTGGGGAGGGGGAGGAGGAAGAAACGGGGGGAAGGTACAGGGAATAAGAAGCATAATTGGTAGGTACAAAATAGACAGGGGGAGGTTAAGAATGGTATAGGAAATGGAGAAGCCAAAGAACATATATATATGTCCCATGGACATGAACTTAAGTGGGGAGGGGAATGCTGGTGGGAAGGGGGGTGCAAGGCGGAGGGGAATAAAGGGGAGAAAGTAATGGCACAACTGTAATGGCATAATCAATAAAATATACTTTAAAATAAAAGTTATAATATAGCCCTGGCTGGTGTAGCTCAGTGGATTGAGCGCGGGCTGCGAACCAGGCATCGCAGGTTCGATTCCCAGTCAAGGCACATGCCTAGGTTGCAGGCCATGTCTCCCAGCAACCGCACATTGATGTTTCTCTCTCTCTCTCTCCCCCTCCCTTCCCTCTCTAAAACTAAATAAATAAAATCTTTAAAAAAAAAAGTTATAATATAGAGAAAAATAAGCACATAAGCACTTACCTTTATTTTCTTCCGATGTTTTATCTTTGGCACATTTTTATCAGCAGGCCTTACTATTTTATCTGCTTTAATCCATTCATCATATCTAAAATTAAAGGAAATGAATATACATAAGCAAAATACATACCCCAGAAATACTTATGCCATATCAAAGTGAAACTCATAAGTAGAATGACAACACTTTAGAACTGGAAATGACCCTGGAGATCATTTAGTTCAACCTCCTGGTTTGATGCACAAAGCTGCCAAGGACCAAAGAGATGGATGAAGTAACTTGCCTGAGGGCATGATGTCAGCTAGAAGCTAAGGTAATATGCTCCAGTCTGAAATGACATTGTATGCCAGAGAGCACTGTATTATAACTTATGGGTGATGCAAAACCATTTAGGAAAAAATGCTAGGAAAGCACTGCTCTGCCCAGTTTTCCAGTGCTCTGAAATGCTTCCTGCACGCAGGACAGCCAAGAGTCCGGCTGCGGCGGCCTCTCTCCTCAATGCTGATGTCTGCATGGTTTTACAGGATGCAAATCACTGCCAACTGCAATAAAGCTGTTAGTTTAAAGCAGAAAAGGGGCAGTTCGCTTTTGTAAAAACTCAGCTAGAAAGAAGAAACATTAGGAACAAATTAACCTCCCTAATAAATTCAATTAAAAAAGAACAAATTAACCACACTTTACATTCGAAAGTTAAATACATTATTGTGGAAAATGGAAAACTCACTGGCATTTTTAATTCCACAACAAGATCAAGTAAAAATGAGCTCTTAAATGAAAATATCCTCATTATAGATGTACTAAATGAAGTAATAAAGGCCCTAAGTCAGTATGTAAATGACTTGGGCTATTACTTGACTAATACATTACATTCTTGCTCTAGATGCACCTAGGAAGTATCTGTAACAACTCCCGGGCAGAGTTAGACACACCACTGGCTGCGGGAAAGCTCAGGGATCAACCCCACAAGGGGAGTGTCTGTACCTGCTGAGAGCTGCTGAGGCCACAGCAACAGAGAATGAGAAAGGAATGGAATGAGTTCCAGGAAAGTCCTTACATTCCTTACAAGTAGGTATGTGGCTCTGGTCAAGTCATTCTCAAATACACTTTTTATGTCTAATATAAGACTGCATTAAAAATATATAAAAATAAGACTGCATACCACATATGGTTTTGGGGGGATCAAATATCTGATAAGTACTCTAAGAAGTTCTACAGCAAATATTATTCTTCTACTAAACACACTCCTTTTGGTACTTATGCTAGAACTGTAGCACCTACTTGTATATGCGTATTTTTAATTTTTCCATTAATACTGAAAATTGCATCATGCTTGAGAAGAAAGCAATCTCGTTCCTTCCAAAATTGTAGTAGTGGTAGAGAATAAAGAGAAAACATCTCCACTCTCTGCAAAGTTAAATGTGAATTCCTAAAAGTTCCTCCTATTTTAATGTAGTTATACTTTCTTTAACAGAAAACAAAACAAGTTTTTATTTTCTTAGGTGTGTGTTTTTTTTTACCTTTCTAAACCAGACTATCTGCTATGTAGAGTTTTACAATACCAGACATTTTTACTACCAACGAGAATACTACTTAATTCAGCTTGGTTTTTGACATGAATTAGATTTCAAATTACGGTAGAATTAGGGTAGCTTTCAGTTTAAAGCCACCCCCACGACTGCCCTGGCCAGGCAGCACACATCACCCTGCTGCGCCAATGTTGTGGGTTCAATCCCTGGTAAGGACACATACAAGAATCAACTACTAGTGGAGCTAGTTCTGGAAGTGGAACTACTGAATATGCAAACAAGTAGAATAAAGCAATGTTTCTCTTTCTCTCCCCCACTTCCTCTCTCTCTAAAATCAATAATAAAAAAAAAAGACTACCACCATGATATACATTTGTGTATTTTACGCAGCACATGAAACATATCAAACAAGCAAAAAACAGTTATTGCCTCCATAGTTAAAAAGTTCACTGGGATGAAGGAAGACTTCTCTGACTCAGAGATAACACAAGCTGCTTGCATGCTCTTAGGAACAAGGCAGAAGGAGCACACACATAAATAAAATAACAGCTACTCGGGATGGTGCAGGCCAATACCCACCGCCTAAGTTACACCAAACAGTGCACACATGCTGTGTGGTAAGGTTAAACAAGATCTTCTGTGGCCAGACGTTTGTTTTTCTGAGAGAAAGGGCTTGTGGAGCCACAAACCAGCCAGGAAACGATCAGGTCCCAGGGCATCCGTCTGGACCAGCCGCAGCAGGGCTGGAGGGAGAAGACAAGCCCAGCATCCTGGGGCTCTTCCGTACAATGAGTTGGGGAGGGCAAATGTAAGTTGTCCTGAACGAGTTTACATCAGCTAAAGACAAAGGAGATGGAGTAGATGAAGTGGAGCTAGTTCTGGAATTGGTGTGTGCAGCGTGGAAGAGAAGAGAGCTGGCTGCCCAAGCGGGACGCGGTGGCACCCGGTGGTCGGCTATTCCGCTCTACTCTCTAGGATGCTCATCACGGAAACGGCCACTGGAGGTTAACTCAAAGTTCCAACACAAACTCAGGAGTGTAAGCTGTCTTTTTGGGTTTTGCCCACAGTTGTTAACTGATTAACTTTCTACCTCTGTCCTGCTGTAATTTAATTTAGGACATTCTCAGAATGTTCTCCTTATCAGTAATCATTTCTCTTCCACCCAATTATAAAGTAAGGATGTTATGAAAGGACTGGTCACTAGAAGAACTAGTGAGTTCAACTGTATGTGGAAAGAGTGCTGGACTAGACAGAAAACAAAAAAGAAAAATTCTGGCATTACATGAAACAAGCTAGGTACACTTTTAAAATATTTGAATAGTAGTAATCAAACACTACAGTCTTACTATTCTGGCTAAAATTTTTGCTTTAATATTGTACAATATTATGTATGGTTTTAGGTGATTCCTTGAAAAATTCTTTAGATGTTTCCTATTGGAGTAATTATGTGGTAACTTACGGTTCTCTAAATACTAGCTAATATTATGATTCCTTCCTTCCTTTCTTTTCTCTTTCTTTCTTTTTCTTTCTTTCTCTCTCCCCCTCCCTCTTTATTTTTGCTATTTGATTTGAAATGACTTTAATTTCAAATTATGGTGAAAGAATGGATAAAGAATGAACTAAAAAGCAGGAATGGAGAAAAAAAGGTGAGAAAAGGAAGAAGAATAAAAGAAATAAGAAAGGGCAAAAGAGAAAGACCTATGATTTCTTGATTAAGTTGGCTTCTCAGTGCTTTTTGTTAGTTTGTTGAGATATTCCTGTGTTCTAACAGTATCCTTTTAAGATTTTTTCTTTTCTGAGTCAGATTTATGTTCTTTTTAAATAAAATGAATACTAGCTTTTGGAACTAGGACCATGCCTTAAAAATCAGTCAGTGAGTTCTTTTCACACATTAAGAAACTCAATCCAGCCCTGCCTGACTGGAGTGGCTCAGCTGGGTGAACATAAACCCACAAAGCGAAAGGTCGCCAGTTCGATTCCGTTCAGGGCACGTGTCTGGGTTGTGGGCCCAGACCCCACGTGGGGGGCCTGTGCAAGAGGCAACCAACTGATGCCTCTCTAACATGTCAGTGTTTCTCTCCTTCCCTTTCTCCCTTCCTTCTCTTCACTCTAAAAATAAATAAATAAAATATGTTTTAAAAAGAAACTCAATCCATGGAGGCAAACTGACCTTGCAAGCTAATAGGTTTGTCAAAAAGCACCACGTGGAGAATCAGAGCAGGGAAAAGGACTGCCTGTCACAACTGTGTGACACCAGGAAGATGAAGCAGCACCCGAAAACATCCCATTAAAAACGCACAGTATGAACCAAACCACGAAGAGGGAGAATGGGTGAGAACAATGTGTGAGAACTTTGGTTAAGGGAGCTTTTCAAACTTCAAATGCCCTTAGCAAATAGAGGTTGAGACCACTGATAACAAATATTTCAAAACTTAATGAGGTTCTAAACAGCACTTTAGTTGCCTGATTCATCTTAACCAGGGTAAAAAAAAAATAGGTGATCAGAAAATAAACCAATACTGTAACTGACATTATATTTTAAAAACAGGAAATGTTCCTTCCCTTTTATGTAATTATGCAGAGTGTTATTCAAGTGTTCTTGTATTCTTTACAGAATACTTTTAAAGAACAGGAAGGAGAGAATTATAAATTCAGGTGGGAAAAAAACAAAAACTGGTACAAAAAAATAACATTTCCTACAGACACTAAATTATGTAAGAAAGGGCTAGGCCAATTTAGTTTTGATTTTACTACTGTCAGTTAATTTAAATAAAGGAGGCAATATTAGTGGGTCAAGATCTCTGATTCCCTATCAAAAACCTAAAGTAAAGACTTTAATGAACAGAACTGCAAGAAAAAGCTGCAGTTGATCCTGTTTATTCTTTATAAACTTGAACTTTTTATACAGAGTATTTCACATATATTACAAAGAGACTTCACACTACAATAAATTACTTTTAGGCATAATCTATAAGAAAGTAGTTAATGAAGATAGGAAAAACTTAGCTCAAATTCTTGACTATCATTAAAATGGAGATTACTGGGAAGGAACAAAGAGCAGCAAACTGCAGCAAAGAAACAGAAGACCATAAAATTTCTCAGTTTTTCCTAAGGGTACCCTCCATTCATCCCTCTAAATACGTTCTTAAAGAACACAAGAATCTTGCCCTGGCAGGGTGGCTCCATTGGTTGGAGTGTTGTCCACACACCAAAAAGGGGGCAGGTTCGATCCCTGGTAAGAGCTTATATAGGAGGCAGCCAATCGAAGTTTCTCTCTCACATCCACATCCGTCTGCCTCCGCCCACCTCTTAAAATCAATCAACGCATCCTTGGGTGAGAATTTAAAAAATACAAGAATCTTAATAGCTAAGTCAAATGCAAATTTCTTGGTTTTATAATGTTTCTAGTACTTTTTTCAGACATCCTCAAACACACAGGCACACTGTCCTCCCCTCAGCTGCAGTGCGCACCGCTGCACAACTCTGTCCAGTGTTTCTGACCCTGCTTTAAATGCCCCAGATGGAATCAAGACCTCAGAGCACATATTTTGATGCAATCTCTCACTGCCTGGGAAGGACACTATGTAAGAGCTATTTAGGGAAACAGGTCCCCAGAGAAACCCCTGACTGTTAAACACCTGGATTCCTCTCCAAGGACAGCAGGCCTGTTGCTGTCAGCTCTCCTGTTTCGTGACAATGTAGCTTGAGAACTAGGGAAAAATTTAAACCAACTGGTCGGCCTGTGAACAAGATGATTTGCAATTTTTGATCCAAGCAGTAGAGTTTTATGAGAATATCTGAAAAAACACAGGCAGTTTGGATTATTGATATACACTATCCTGCCTTTACTGGACTTTACCTTCAGAAATTATGATCAAAAGAGAGCAATTGGCTTCTTCATAACAAAATATAGTTTGTCAGGAAAAGAGGATTACTAAATTAATTTAAAAACAAAGAATAACATATTGAGACACATATTAAAAACAAATACTGAGAAAATGAAGTCTGTTAGTGATTAGACATTACTCTTTAAATTCGATTATGGATAAATTCATTGTAATTAGTGCATAGAATCTAGACAAGTATTTTATCTGGTATTCAACTGAAGTACTAAGGAAAATATTTTCAAACATATACATGACTGATATGAGAATATTTTTACTAAGATCATCTAACTAATGAAACAAACATGAAAAAAAAAGATGCATGAGCAACTCATCGAACTTCCAGAGCCTGCCCCCGACCGATGTCAGATGAAGGAGCTGCACCAGAGGCCCTGAAATGAGGAATTCTGTGAATTCAAGACCATTAGTGCGTCCAAGGACAGACTCACCCGACAAACACTTGTGAGGTATCTAGTACACATGGGCTCTGCACAGGGCTTTGGGCGCTCAGCACGGATGCACCACAGACCCCGCCCACAGGGAGCTTACAATCATGCAAAGACGACAACACTAAAAATTACAAAGGGCACAATACAAACCTTCTGAACCTTCTGAACGAAGCCACATAAAAATTTGAATTTTGGAAATGTGATGAATTAAAATATCTATACAAAACTAGAAGAAACCATTCAGAGACCCCGTAACATACTTGCTCTCACCAGAGAAAAATAAAAGTTCAAAAAAGAATATAATTTTGGTTTGGATATGTTGGCAAATTACCCAAAGAACCACTAAGCAGTAATAAAAATGGAAAAGAATGCTAGTCAATCAGATACAAGAATCAATTGAGATTTTGGTTCTTCTTAAACCCAACTAAATCATTTCCAAAGAATTATCATCAACATGTATTAATAAATACCCAAAAGATATAATCTTACTGATTAAAAAGTAATTATATGCAGAATAAAGATATTTTAAAAGTAATTTCGTAAGCAAAACCAAACTGACATAATACTAAAAAATCACTACTTGAAATATGCATTTATTATAAAAGATAAAATCTAATAACTATTAAGTAAAATATTTAAATCAATTGTATTTTGTTTTCTGTAATGGATAGATCAGTAACTGCTGAGCAATGCGTATTTTATATCTTGCTTACCTAAACACAAAAAATTATGTCAATACAATTAAGCTTTTAAAAACCTCACATTTAAAGTGGAAATTTACACTATCTTTGCAAGGCAAGGAAGTTTCCTCCCTTAATTAAGAAACTATAGGATCCCTGATAGGCATAGCTCAGTTGGTTGAGAGTCCCACAAAGCCAAAGGTCACCAGTTTTATTCCCAGTCAGGGCACATGCCTGGGGTTCGAGCTGGTCCCCCGCTGGGGTGACACAAGAGGCAACTGATCAGTGTTTCTCTCTCACACTGATGTTTCTCTCCCTCTCTTTCTCCTTCCCTTCCCTTATCTCTAAAAATAAATAAAATCTTTAAAAATAAACTATGGGGAAAAAAGTATGGCATTGTATAGAAAAAGACCAAGTAATGATGAAAAAAGTACTAGCTATTAATAATAAACTTTATAAGCAGTTTTATTGATACTTATCTACTTGCTCAAATTTTCCACAATAATATCAATTTACACATATATTTTTAATGAGAGAGTATCTAAAGCGAAATTTATGAAGGCACACTGAACAGAATCTAATGCTTTTAAGTAATAATTTAGTAGTAATTTAATGCTTAAGATATAACAAAAGAAAAAGTATTATTGAAAAACTAAAATTCTAAGCATGCTATTAACATTTCATATTTCTACTTCACGTAACACTGTTAAATCCACATCAAAGACACAGGAATAATGTTCATCATAATAAAGAGAGTAACAGCATAATGACAGAAACATGAATACTATAGCATAATTTAAGATCTGACACAACCACCCCAGGAGAACTGTACAGTATTCCCTCACTCTCCTATCATTACCAGAACAATTACTTCAGAGCCTATGAACAGAACATATTTGTACTCTTTAATTAGTATTTCTAAATCCAACAGCATATACAATAAAAATATGGCAGGGATCAGATTACATGGAGGTAAAGGAAAAAAGGAAGAAGGTCCATGTACTGGAGAAGGGAGAAATTAAGCTTAAAAGGTGACAAAATTGTTTAAAGGGACAAAAAGAGACAAAGTAGAAGGTAAGTCACAGGACATGAGTATTTCAGATCAGATCCACTCCAGTCTCTCACTTTCAACCCCATTTTGGCGCTAATCAGGAGATAGGCCCTGTGCATGACCCAAGGAGGTCATTAAAAGTAACTGACTACCATAATCACATATAAAAATTACCTCAAAATGGATCAAAAACTTAGGTATTAGAGCTAAAACTATAAAATTCTTAGAAGAAAACATGGGGGAAATTTTCGTAACACTGGATCTCGTGATGTTTTCTAGGATATAACACCAAAAATACAAGCAATGAAGAAAAAATAGCCCTGACTGGCATAGCTCAGTGGATTGAGTGCGGGCTGCGAACCAAAGCATCGCAGGTTCGATTCCCAGTCAGGGCACATGCCTGGGTTGCAGGCCACGGCCCCCAGCAACCACACATTGATGTTTCTCTCTTTCTCCCTCCCCTCCCTCTCTAAAAATAAAAAATAAATAAAAATTAAATTTTTTTTAAAAATTAAAATAAATCTGACCTTATGAAAATTAAAAACGTTTCTATATCAAAAGACACTATCAAGAGAATGAAAACACAATTCTGTGAGTTCACAGAACGGGAGGGAGGATTTTCAAATCATGTATCTGACAAGGGATGAATACACTGAATATACGAAGAAACGCCGAAAACTCAACAACAAAACCCAAGCAACTCAAAACTAGGAAAAGGCTTGAAGAGACATTTCCCCAAGAAGATACACAAACAGCCAGTAAGTAGTACTACATGAAAAGGTGCTCAACATCACTAGTTATTAGGGAAATGCTAAACAAAAGCACAAGAGACACCCACTAGGTTAGCTATAATAAACATTTTTTAAAAACAAAAAATAAGTATTGGTGAGGATATGGAGAAACTGGAACCCTAATACATTGCTGGTATTTGAAAACGGAGAATGGTGTGTAGTGTCTCTAGAAAACAGTCTGACGGGTCCCCAGAAAATTAAGAGTTACCCTATATGACAGAACCAGGCCACATCTGTCCCAATCCATTAGTCTCTGTATCCTTCTAATTTGGATTTTCATCTCTGCTCTGCTCCCATTCTATTGCTAGGAGGTCCAATTTAGTTCAATATCCAATCACTAGTGATCATACCCCAGACACGTGTGTACTGTTCTACATATGGTAAGGGATGTTAATGGAGGGAATATGGAACTTGGATTTTTCCCCCTATGTTTTAAAATTAAATGTACTTTCATGATGTCAAGTAATGTAGAAAGCTTGAACACTGAAAAAAAATTTACCCGCAGTCCTACGTGGAAGTTACATTCCAGGAACTCAAATCCGTTTGGCTCCAAAATGTAATTTAGAAAAATTCAGTATGAGGAAATGAACTCAAAATAGGACTGGAAAAATAGGCAAAGAACATAACAGAAGTTAAAATGGATTATCAGAAGGGTAAAAGAAGGGAATAATTAGAAGAGAGAAAACACACAAACAGAAAAAGACAAATGAAAGGACAAGTGATTAATTTTGAGGCAGGTATAAAAGGAAAATAAACAAGAAAAACAGTTGCAACTGTTTTTACAGTGACAGATGTTAATTAGACTTATTGTGATCATTTCACCAACAAATATAATTATGTTGTACACTTGAAACTAATATAATGTAGTCAATTATACCTTAAAAAATAATTCAAAGAAACAAAACCAGAAACAGTATGAAATAGTCTTCTAAGAAAGTAGGAGAGTAAATGGGAGAATACCAAGTGCCCACTTGAGGTTCAGAGCCACAAATTTAAAATAAAACCAGCCAGCGGGTGCTTGCTTTCTTCCACCCAAGATCAGCTGCCTAGGTGCAGGCCAGGACTCAGAGTTAGATTTAATCAGGGTTCTTGTGGTTCTGCCAGGGAGTACAGTAGTACAGAGCAACAGAACAGGGTGGGGTCAGAAGACAGGACCAAACAAGTGAGAAGAACAAAAGCAGCCTGAGGAAAGGGCTGAGTGCATGAGGGGCAGGGGCAGGAGGATCAATGGGCTGTACATCCTGGTGGGGTAACTTCCTACTCTGGACAATAAATTCTTAAATAGAGACCATTTCTTTGTGTCTTTAATGCCAAGCATACTATTTGCCACATAGAAGTTGACTTATGTTTACCAAATAAGGGAATAATGTTTGATAAAAAGCAGCTAAATGTTCACAAATGTGGGACTGAACCCATTTGCTTGTGAAAACTTTTTACTAGTATTCCCCTACCCCAAATTCCCTCCAAGGGAATTTGCTCAGAGAAATAAAGTGTTTTTTAAATGAAATACATTTTTATTTCAAATTATATATATTTAATTATTTGTTTTCTATACTTATAATATGGAATAGAATTAACTGTTGTGTTACTGTTAAAACTCTTAAAGTTTTACAGTTGAAATTTTACTCTCTTTTCTCTTTCTCTTTTATTTAAGGGTATCCGTTAATGCAGCTGGTGATCCTCAATATAAAAAATAATACTCTCATATCAAATTCCCAAATCCTTGATAATGAAAAGCCAAACTGGAAATGAATGAAGAAAAACAAATCGGCATCAACACATAAAATATTCATGTATTTTAAATCCCATGCTAAATAGTCTAGATTGTTCCAATACACTTAGTTTTATTACTGAACAAGAATAGTTGTTATAAGCAAGGATAAAACCAACACACATAACAGAATTTATGGCAGGTGAATTTCAAAGTGCAACTTTATTTTCAAAAATTAATCCCACATTTATGGCATGACTTAGAAACTTGAGAGTGAAAAGATCAATTAGCTAATGACACTAAAAATGCATATAAAATATTAACATCATTAACAGAAATTAAAATAAATACAACAGAGAGCTCACTATTAAAAATTACTAAAGTATGAATAATTTTTATAAATGTACAGAGATATACTTTTTAAAAGACTAAAAGAGAACACACTACAATATTAATAGTAATCTTGTTCTACTTTTATGCATGTTCCCATATTTCTAGGTTGAATGCTACTTTTAGAAATTTTTAAAAATTTATAAAAAAGCAAAGACTTCAAGCATGTGGTGACTGTATAAATTCTATAGCTTTGAAAAATAGTTTCATGTATGGTCATCACATCTGAAACTTCTGTAGCAGCACTGTACCATTTACAGTTCATTCTGTGGTTTAGCATCCAGACCTCTGGCTATTTCCAGTAAAATTAATGTAAGCATGTTAAAATGTCTTTTTTTCATCAAAAAATAAAAACAAAAAACCTAACTGATCCAGACATTATCCTTTGTTTAATAAAAATTAACATATCTCAGCTGTGAAGTACCAGTATAAAATAAAATTAATGTAAAGGTTCATATAGTACTTTAGGGAAAAAAAGAATAATGTGGAAATTACAAGCAAATAGTATTTTTAAAAACTAAAATATTTTTTTTTAAATCTGTTTGGTAGAAAATAATGTTTCAGATCACATAAAACTCACATAAACAGCTCCACACAAAATTTCCTAAGTTGCTATTGTCATGAATAGCTGCCACTGAAGATAAAACTATTTTCGTGAATGTTCATGTATAAATCTTCATTTTTAATCTCACATCTCAAGTGTAAATTCAGAGATCAAGCTGAATTTCCCAAAATAATGTGGAAACAGTTGCAGAGCTAATGAGGACTTGTTGTGGTCCTCATTAGATTAGCTTCAGACATGAAGGAGCAGCAAGAATCATACGTGATTTCTTTTTTTTCTTTTTGTAAGATTTTATTTGAGCCAAACTGACGACACATGCTGGGGAGCAAGATCTCAAAAGCTCCCCATAAGTGATTTCTTATGCGTCAACGGGACAGACTTTGGTTATTATTGTAGAGAGAAAGAAGAATGCTGTTACATTGACTATAGGAAAATTAATGGCTTAATCTACTGAAGTATAGCTGTTTTCTCTACGATGCTGGGAGTGTGTAGAGATCCACCCTCCAGGTCTTCACCAAGATGGTAAGTTTTCTTCTTTTCAACGTTCACACCATGCAAATGCTTGAGTTGTCAGGAGGAGATTGCATCCTTCTCAGTGACAAAGGCATGTCTTGTTGAACTAGTTCTCATTTTCCTTTTTATTTTATTTAAAACATGAATACCTCAATTAAAATCTTCTGTTATCCTATGCAATCCACTATCAATTTCAAAGCTAAAATATTGAATTTGAATGTTCTTTCTACCCTCTAAAATCCAAGTGCTCTTAGGACAGGATACTTTCCTTTAGTTAATCTTTTCCTAACAAAACTGAAAGTTGTATCTTAACTGCAGAGTAATTTTATGAATATCTTGACTCACATACATACTAAGCTTCTCCTGTTTAATGAGACAATTAATAGAAAATAACCAAGCCCTAATTATAGTGAAAGTAAGAGAATGCCTAAATTCTATCTCTCCATCACTGCATTTAAAGCATTTTATAAGGCTACTAGGAAAACTGCCTTGGTATATAAACTAGTAAAATAACCAGAACTGAAAGGAGAGGGCAAATGATGTGGCTTTCATCTACCTTATGGGAATTAGTAGAAATTATTAATTTTTTGCTGACTTAATTTTCTCCTAATTTTAAAATAACATATTTAACATTTACATCCTAGACAAAAATGGAACTCCCTCTACATTTATATTTAATAAGATCATTTAGTAGGATCAGAATGATTAAATATTGAAAGACTGGGTAAAAGATTCTTATAGCAGCTATATCTGAGATTTTGAGCGTCTTCCTTTGAACACAGTAATAGACAGCCCTTCAGTTGAGAGAAATCATGCACCATAGAGGCAGCAGAAGAACCAAAAGCCAAAAGGATTCATTATGATGTTAAAAGTAGTATCTGGAAAAGCTTGTTTCAGGACAACACTGATTACAGATATTCTTAAAATTCAAAACTCTGTTACTCTTGTTGGCTAGAAATGAACAAAAGTCTCCCCCACCCCTCCTGAATGATATTTCCTTATGACTTAAGTTGCTATTTTTTTCCCAAGCTCTAGAATGGATCAGAATGGTACTTTTCTCAAAATAAGAAAGGAAATCAGATTAGACATGTTTCTAGAGCTTCCTATTGCTGCAATAGGACAACACAAAATGTACTTTTAAGAAACACAGTATTTTTTAAAGAAAATTTGAGATGATATTTTCTTAGTAACTTCCCAAAGCACATACTACAATTTATTAATATTAAGCATGAGAACTATACTCCTTGAAGACACTAGGCATATCATGAAACCACCACTTAAAACTCTATGGTTAACTTTCTAAGGACTACAACTCTATTATCATAGGCTATATTTCAAATATAGTATTAAACATTCCAAAATGAAATAAGTTTACCTTAAAAGATACCTAAATGATGAGATGCCAAATTAACTTATAAACTGTGGATAAAATTAAAATACAAAATTTCTTTGGATAAACCAAAGGAAACTTGTATAAGAAAAAAGACTCCAGTCATTGAACACAACCTAAAACCAAACCTTTGTCTTGCCCTCACTTCCCTAAGTCAGAAGGGAGAAAGTGCGCTCTACTTTAGTTAAGCAGACCTGCCTACATTACATGCACATTGTTTCAAAACATGAAAACAAATTTCCCAGGCTTCTGAAAAATGCTGTAATGCAAGCAATGTTAAAGAGGAGATAAGGCCTTCTTGAAATAGCTAAAGCTTCCTAAGAAACCTCACTTTAAAATCCCCTGCCTACTGAAGGAAAGAAATATGATGGCTTAAGAAGATTACAAAGAAGTTACTATGGCAAGGTAGTTGAAAGAAGTCTGATAATTGGTTTATAGAGATCAAGAAGCTTAAATCTCTTTCACATTTTTAAGAGATTTTCCTATCATTTTCACCAAAATGTTGCTTTTATTAATCTATGTAAGTAATGTAAAAACCAACTGTGTGGATCCGGTTTTCTAGACACTAAGGATATCTTCTGAGTACTGAAAACAGTAGGTAGGAAGTCACTAAGCATGGCATTTACATGCTAAAAACTATTTTTTATATGATGCTAGGACCTCGATTGAAATACTAATAAGACTGTAATTTAATTAAATTTTAAAATAGGAAATTATTTTATGAGTGTTTTTAGGAAGCAATCACTAGCTAAAACTCAAGTTACCTCACATTCCATCCGCAGTAATGCACCAAGTAAAGGACCTCTCCACCTTCGACATCAGAATCTTTAATACTAGCTTCATAGGTTTTTTGATTTTTCCCTCGTCCATACCGCACTTGGACTTTCATGCCTGGTGGATAGCATTCAAACTCCTCTTCCTCATTGTTGTCATCCTCATCTTCCTCTTCCTCCTCCTCCTCCTCCTCCTCTTCTGCTTCTTCATCATCTTCCTCTTCCTCTTTATTCGTTTCATCTCTTGAAAGGTTTAAAAAATTGCAGTTAATAAAAGACACTTCATAAGCTTTCCAGTTCCAAACCACATAAATTGATAAAAATTGTGGCTGTGATTGTTCCGGGCACAGCAGGTTCCATGTGTATGAAATTCTCTGATTTTCAATTTATATTAAAAACTAAAACTGTATTAAGATGACCATGGCTAGAGAAGAGATACATTTAGAGAAAATGAACACTGAAAAGTAAGTGCATTAAAAGAAAATTTCCAACAGTCAGAAGAATAGCAGTTGTGCTGAACAGCAAGAAACTACCTCAGTTGACTGTAACAATTTTCTCATGTTTTATTATTAAAGTGTTTTACACCTCAGTTAACAAAAAACAAAAATCATTACACCTCAGACATTTTCTGACTAAAATTATTTTTCATTCAAACATTTCCAGCCTCAGGATGTTTAAAACAAAGATGTTTACTGGCCAATGGCTAGTCTTCAATAATTTTAAAAGATGCTCCCACCAAATTTTCAAATGTTATACACTAACTAAAATATTTTACCTTTTGCAAGCATAGTCTACCAACTTCACAATAATATCATGTTGTTTTTTTCTTTTTATTCTTCTAAACTTCACCATAATTTCTGCTCTCTTTGCCACATATTCACTAAAATTCTTTTCTACTGATTCTCTCAACTTTAAAGTCCAGGAATTAACCCACTCAAAGCAGCACTGCAAACATGTTTATCTTCTCAGTATCGTGTTCTTTCTAAACTTGATTATTCATATTTATTTTACATGAGCCACAAATCATAAATCTTTCCAAGCACTAGATTAAAAAACCAAGCTTTAGTACAACTATATTCAGTTAAGTTTTTATCTGCTCTGCAGCATACATATACTTATTACAATGGTTTTTTCTCAAAAAGAATCACTTTACAGCTGAGAAATGAATAAACATCATAAAACAGAATCACAAGACAGCTAAGTAATTAACCTTTAAAAGTTAATAGAAATAATATTTATACAAAAAACCTACCTCCACTGATAATTTCAATTTTACAGTCTTATATGCAGCATTTTTAGCAATAACATATTTTACCATTCCTAATTATGTAGTTATATAGGCAACAGAAATAATCTATAAATAGTGATACAAGCAGCACTATAATGCTTTTTTTTTCCTACTTCTTTCCTTCTACATAGTAAGGGAAGAAGAAAAACATAAAGGACTTGTGACATCAAGTCTAAGTTCACAAAGTACCACAAGTATCACTTTTCTCTGAAATACATCACCAAGTCTACAAAGATTCTCAGGAATTATTCCTATTTTAAAGACTCATCTACAGTCAGCCTCAGCCAGCTTGGCTCACTTGGTTCAAGCGTCATCCCATAACCTGAAAGGTCGAGTGTTTGACTCCCAGTCAGGGCACAGGCCTGGGTTGCAGGTTCAGTCCCGGTGGAGGGATATATGAGAGGCAACTGATCGATGTTTTCTCTCTCACACTGATGTTTCTCTCCCTTCCTTCCCCTCTCTTTAAAAACAGTAACATGTCCTCAGATGAGGATTTAAAAAAAAAGTTCATCTACAGTCAAATAAATACATAGTTAAGAATTAAAACCTAAATAAAAACAACTATAATCTTAAAAAAACACCATGAACTCTATTATTGAAAATACATTAACATCTCCATAACAAAAGAATTATTAGTATGACTAAAATACCTAAGAAATTATCAGAAAGGGTGTTGTGGATAATAAGCTATTAACAAATTTATTTATTTTTCTTTATTTTTATTTTTATTGTATTTTTTCCAATACCATTTATCCCTCCTACACCCTCTTCCAGTTTGTTTCTTATAAATTATCTCAGAGAACTTAACTACATCCAAGAGCACCAAAAATGGGTAAGCTTCACAGAGGAAGGCTCGATCTAAAACATGAAGGAATGAGAGCAAATTTTCCTGTGCACATTGTAGTCACATGAAAAAGCAAGAGACTTTCAAATGTAACCACCATAAAATGTGTGTTTCTGTTTTGTTTTTCTGAGCAGTGATAAATGAGGTCCTCCGCTGAATAATGAAATTGCTATGAACAAATTTAGATAAATGTTTTATATGTATAATATATGCAATATACACATATAAAATCAAAACGGTTAAAATATTAGGAAGGAAATGTATTGTAGTTACCATAACAAGAGATTTACTATGCACCAAAGAGAGTTATTATGCACCTCAGAATCATCATATAAGAGAGACATAAAATAAAAGAGTCTAAGGTTGTTTAAAAATGAAAAAATTCTAAACTGTACCTTGCATTACATAATACACTGAGCACAACTGGTAAATGACAAGAATTGCAAGCACAACCCTACTTTAAGTGGCAGACAAAGGAACTTTTATTTAATCTGGAATAAAATCTAATACTCTGGATTAATAAATCAAAGCAAAAAAATTAAAATTTCACATTTACCATCAATTTCAGGCACAAATCAAATAAAAGCCATGTAAATAATACACTGAAGTATAAAGAAGCAGACAACACAATTATTGCCTTGAATCAGCCACAGAAAATTTTACTCTAAGAACTCAGTGGCAAAATCAGAGGGAAATGCACTAAACCAGCTAGAACACAGAATGCCAAGAAAGACTGCCTTTGGAAGTGTAGAATGAACTAGCACATGGGTTAAAGAAATTAGGCTGGTGCATGCATTACACACAAGCACGCACGCACACGTTTTATCTTTCAGACACCTACATTTTGGGAAACCAAATGTACCAGCAGAGTTTTTCATCTGAATTTACAAAGAAATCAAATTTTCCCAGTTTGATGTCACGCTCCTTACAATAAAACAAATTAAAGAAAAAAGCTCCAAGTGATTAATACCTACTATGGGCCAGACACTGAACCAGGCATTTTAGATCAATTACCTTATTTAATCCCCCATTCCTGCAATAGGGAGGTGGGTTACTGAAAGTTCTTGGTAGTAGCTAATTACTTAAAGTTGACACACTAGAAAAATACTTCTATGTTAATTCTTTATAATTGTAAATTTTTCTATTGCACTGATCTAATAAAATTCAGAAATTGCTTTTGGACATTTTAACACACAATGGTTCTAAAGAACATCTATCAAATTAGAGTATAGTCACACCAGGATAATTTCAGTTTGTGGTATGACAGATACTTATAGTAACTAAAAAAGCCATGTAGATGAAAAATTAAATGAATTACCAAAAACCTATAAAATGCATTTATAGTAAGATTTTTAAAGTACTAATTTGAAAAATTAAGATAATATTAGTAACAAAGAAAAAAATATAGGCTTATCAGAGTGCCTTCCACACAGTAGATGCTACAAAAATATCTGCAGATTTAAAAGTCAAGTTTTTAGGCAAAAGGGTAAATCCTTACTAAGTTCTTAATAGCTATATAGTCTCCAGTAGCAGCATGGGAGTACTTCAAATAAACATTTACATACAGAGAACTATAACCAAGTATAATAAGCAAACACTTAGACCTAAGTGTTTCACCTTAAAAAGTAGATTCACCTAAATCCATTTTTTTTCCTTCCAAGTTTATCTGCATGCTGAGGTCAAAATTTCAAAAGAACACTAAAAATGTCAAGAGATTTTAGGCAAAAGGTTGAATACTTACTAAGTTTCTTAGTAGTCAAAATAACTTCCAATAGCAGTATGGAATATTTAGAATATACAACTGTATACACAGATATGTAACAAAGATTAACAAACACCTTTTACTATATTCATCTAAGTATGTTCTTTTTATCCTCCTCCTCCTTGGCTGCATGTTTTGGCCAAATTTCAGAAAAATACTAAATTGATTAAAAAAATTCATTGTACTTACTTAAATGGACTATTAACAGTGAGGGATGTTTAGGTTTTTTAAACCTTAGAAATAACATTAGACATCAAAGATCACCTATAAAATCCAGGGGCCCACTGGCAGTGTATAAAGTTACACTGTTTAATAATTCTTCATTCCAAACTGACCAAAACAAGTAAATGCTACTTTCACATAAAACACAGCATAAGAATTTTGGCCTTTTAAAAATTAATTATTAGCACTTTTCCATTCTTATTTTTTGCCTAAGAAATCAACACAACCGTCAAAATCTATAACCAACATATCGTCTAGAAAACATTGCATAAAGCCATCTCCCCAAATTTGTATTAATCTGGTTATTTAGCAGAGCTTAATATAGTAAGAAGTGCTTTTCTGTAGCTCAAAATTTTATAAATTTCCATGATGAGAGCAAGAAAAATGAATCAAAATTATGATCTTTTGCTATACATTTACATTAGTAGGGTCTCTGAAGAAAATGCTATTAACTTAACAAATGCAAATCAGTCGATTATTCTATATTTTGTCAATCAAAATTAGATTTATACATACACACACATACAAAGAGCAAATTACAAGAATTCATTCAGCCAAATGTATCTTAACCAAAAACAAATTTCTTACCCAGATTTTGCTTTTTCTTCTTCAGCTTCTACCTTTATGCTGAGGGATTCATCTACCCCAGTTATCTCATCATCATCTTTATTGTCCAGATTTTCATTTTCTCCTGTTTTTCTCATATTAACTTCTTTTTCCTGATCAGTTTGTGTAGGCATACAGTCTAATAAATTCTTTTTACTTCCCTAGAAAAAGATCAGAGCAACTAAACCAACAAAAGTAAATACTGTCAACCTAATTCCATGACCTATTTGTTAGCAAAAGGAAGTACCAACCAATACTAATACTGAGAAAATTATTAGTTATTTTAAGCAACTCCTGCTATTACTAAAACACCAGGCAAAAATAGCAAACAGCTATTTTAAACACAAAAATAGCACTTCCTGAAGAACATGCACAAACAGTAAAATATAAAATTATACAATAAACTAACTACAAAAACTTTATAGAGGATGTAGAAAATGAACCAAAGGCAGCAAAGGACAATATCTGATTTACCAGAGAGGGTTTAATATTTTCCTTTCTTTCAACATCATCTTCAGGAGACTTTTCTTCTTTCAGTATTATCTTCTCCTCCTCTTCAATCTTTATTTCTTTGATCTCTGGTTCATTTTCTTCCTTAACTTTTACTTCTTTTACACTTTCACACTCCTTACATGGCTTATTAACAACTTTCTCTGGCAGTGCCATCTGAAATTCAATATTGGCTGACCTACAATACTCCTCAAAACCATATAAGTATCTAGAAACAAGAAGAGAAATTATATTTGGAAAAACACTTCAAAATATTACTGTAGAGTTGTGTTTTTTAAAAATGTGTTCACTTCTTTTAAGTTTTCTGATACTAAGCCTTATCAATATTCTCATTTATTCTAGTTCAGTTCTTCCCAATCTTTTAAACCCAAACAGAAACATTTTTCAAAGAAAAATTCACAATACAAACAAAACAAAAAAAACTATGCCCTGGTCAGTGTGGCTCAGTTGGCTGGGTGATGTCCCACGAAGTGAAAAGTTGCTAGTCTGATTCCCTGTCCAGGCACATGTCTGGGTTGCAGGTTTGGTCCCTGGGTTGGGGCATGTACGAGAGGCGACTGATCAATGTTTCTCTCCCTCTCTTTCTCCCTTCCCTCCCCTCTCTCTAGAAATAAAAAAATAAAATGTTTTCTAAAAAACTATGTTAAAAGTGAAAAGACAGTCATAAATTTTAAATACAGTAATTGTAACAGCAGTAGCTGTTAGAAGAACCAGTAATACCATCTCTGTTTGTTGAGCACTTGCCTGTACGTTAGGCACTGTGTCTCACAGTACATGTAAAATATCATCAGAGTAATCCCGCGAGACAAATATTATCCCAATCTACAAATGGGGAAACTGAGGCTTGGAGAAGAAATAAATAGTCCAAGGGCACCAACAGCTGATAGCTGACAGAACCAGGATTCAAACTTAGGTTTAGTAGAATTTTAAAATTTTGGCATTTAAACTCTACAGAGTACTTTCCAGATATACTTGGCCACAAAACCTTTCTTCACAGACTGTCTCACAGATCTAGTATTCATAGAATACACTCTAGGAAATGCTTACAATAGTAAGGGTTTCTGATTTCTTCTTAGAAGAATTAGCTTCAGTTCTATAATAAATTCCTTCATACCTTCTAGACAAAAAAAAAAATTGAACACAGCTATATCAAATACAGTGACTTACTTTTTATAAGCACATTTAACATTGTATCCTGCAGCCGAATTTAAGACCGGGATGCCCAGATCTTGGTAGACTTGCTTCCAAACAGCTCCACTTTCAATCTAACGGACAAAGTGAAATGAAAATTCCCAAATTAAAGGTAGGAACATAACAGGATTTTGATAACTATAGTATATATAAATAAATGTTTATATTTATTGGTTCTAGTCTCAAAAGGGATGAAAAACATCAACTTCAATAAATTCTAAATCAAAAATTTGACAATATTTGACCAAAAAAAGTTGACAGTATTTTAAAGTTAAGTTTCAGTGCTCTTACAAATCTCAAAGTGTTACAAACGTTGAAATATTAGACCATTTGACTTTTAAACAAACCCTGCTATAGTAAATAAAACATCCAGATTCCTAAATCAAAATTTATAATGAAGAGATAAAAATTTTTAAATGATATATCATGTCCCATAAAATTTAAAAGCTAGTAAGTCAAAGAATTCTACGGATTTTACTAAAGCATTTTATTCTATAGAAATTTGTTTCACAGAATAGTCTTAATCAGATGGGCCCCAATCATCATGGCAAACTTAAGATAATTTCCTCAATTCAAAAAAAGATTTTGAGCCCTGGCTGGTGTGGCTCAGCGGATTGAGCAACGGCCTATGAACCAAAGGGTCACCAGTTCAATTCCCAGTCAGGGCACATGCCTGAGCTGCGGGCCAGGTCCCCGGTGAGGGGCACATGAGAGGCAACCACATATTGATGTTTCTCTCCCGTTCTTTCTCCCTCCTTTCCCTTGTATAAAAATAAATATGTAAAATCTTTTTTTAAAAATAAATTTTTATATTCATATACATGCACATATATGGATATATACATATAAAACATTTATATATAAATCTAAAACATTTCTATATCATATATATGTAGATATATATGTTTAAATATGTATATACAAATACATATATGCTTATATATATATGGAAGGCACAATGGAAGAGATATAAAGAATACTAACACAGACCTCTGCCCACCCAGGACTGGACAGTCTAGTGGGAGACATAACAGCAGGAACTGCCACTGATATATGGTTATGCTGTGACTCAGACATACACAGGTGGTTTATGAAAGTTTGACAAACTTATCAGTAAATCAGAAAGCTCATTTAAAAAAATCTTCAATTAAATTTAAATTTGGTCTGAGGAGGCTAGCTGTGTTTCTAACTTGTACGTTCCATTTTTACTAACTGGAATGAAAATTTTAGATCAAAAAACATGTTTCACTTCTGACTGTAACACTTACATTATCAAATCCTCCAAGTTTGTGTACAAGTCTGAATAACTTAAAAAGATTCAAATTTCGATATCCAAGTACAGGTCGTTTGTTAATAGGTGTGCCTGTTGAAGAAAACAAAATATATTAAAACCACGCTACAGCCCTGGCCGGGCAGCCCAGCTGGTTAGAACAACGACCCGATACGCCAAGGTTACAGGTTTGATCCTGGTCAGGGTGCATACAAGAATCAACCAGTGAATGTATGAGTAAATGGAACAACAAATTAATGTTTCTCTCTCCCTCTCTCTCCACCCCCCACTCAAATCAAAACCTAAAATTTAAAAACCTTTAAAATTTTATTTAAAATTTCAAGACTTACACATCACCTCCAACAGAGCTGAAAGCATATGCATGTGCACACACATGCACTCAGAGTGGGCAAAAGTAGGGCCACAGTTGTTCTCATGAACAATAACACAATTAATAAATGCTAATACAAAAATAAACTGGGTCTTGAGAACTCACAAGTGTAAATCTACTTTGCCCCACCATGTATATATAAAGAAAAAAATCCCTTGTTATAATCAAAACATCTCTACTACTTAACCCCCTTTCATTTAAATTTTTTTCTCATAACAAACTTTCAAAACTGACTGTATTTCATTCCACTTTCATTGCTCTGTTGAGTTAAAGAGCAACTACCAAAGGAAGCAAAATAAAATACCAACAAAACAAAATTTTTAAAAATCAGGGAAACAAGGTTTGGTAGAACTGAAGAAAGTACTGAAATGAGTGAAGGGCAACTGTTTCACAGTGAGAGTTATTTTTGTGATACTTTCTTTGCATTTTACTAAATCACTACTACTGTAAGTGCTTCTCGCATAAAGCTATAGTTTTCTTTCATTCTAACAAGGGAAAATGTAGGGAAAGGACACTACAACCAGCAAACGTTAGAAGTGGTAGAGGAAATAACAGGAAGGACAGACATACACAACCTGTGGCCCTTTCTAAAAAACTTATGATGGCATAATCTTACTTTATCACTACTCTAAATATTAGATTTTATTCATTTTCTTTACTTCTTAATTTATCTTATACAAAAGCCTAAGAAACAGCCTACCTTCTTAGGCCAAGCCTCCATTCATAAAAGAAATAACACAGGAATCGAGGGCAATGTATATTAAACAAAATACAACTATATTGTAGTAGCCATTATCACTTATAAGAGCAAAAGACAAAAGCAGTTTCTACTCATCAGCAGTGCAAACAAGGATTTAAAAATCACCAATTACCAAATATTATTCATTCATTTTTTCCTTTTGCTCAAGCTAGAAAGCTTTCTGCCTCTCCTGACTCCCTTCCTTTGCTTGCATCTTCCCAGGAAAGAGAAACTACACTCTGAACAGCAGTGAAGAAGTCACTAGAGGACTCGGTCACCACTGCAGGTTGTTTACCCATTCCTCCTACCCACAATCCTTTCATGTCGTCAACATTAGGCAGACTCAATAAGCTAAGCCAAAGCTCACCTTGAGACGCTGCCACATTTCTCTATTTCTGGCTCTCCATGTATGCGGCAATTCTTATAAAAAGACTTGGGGCCCATCTTAAGAGTGTAGCCACATACCACACACCCCGTGCCCACGTATATCCAACAGTGACTCTGGAGAAGGTGGCCTCTGACTAGTGGCATCTGTGCAGGTACAAACACAATGCTGCTACTATGATTCCTAATCTACTGTTGGTCCCTAGTGTAAGAGTTCATCGGAATCCTACTGATGGGTGTGAAAAAGGACAAAACACACACACACGTATGGGTCCGTGGCCAAAATACAAATTCTTCATTCCATTTTCTATGTGAAGGACACTATGCTATTGGCAATCAAAAAGATAGCCATTACCAGTGACATGAAGCTTGATAAACAGAAGTATTATTTTCCAAGCGTTATCTATCTGATACCTATAACATTAACATCGAAAAAAAGAAAAAACACTCACCTCTATCCTCCATGAATTTGTACAACTGCTGAAGGAAGTTTTCCCTTTCTTCTGGAAACGGTTCTATTTCTTCCTAATTTTAGTCACAGAAGAATAGAATATTTTCCTTAGTTAAGCATTTAATAATACAAGCAGATTTCCTACCAAGAGCAAAGACTAATAATACTCACTAAAATATTTCAAAAGCTTTTACCAAATAAAAATTATTTCTTTGTACTAATCTGTTCAAACCCAGAAAAATGTAGGCATTTCATGCTTTAGAGAGGAGTATGTCCTAAAAGGTATCTCCACAGTGACTATCCCAAATGCAAATTCTCATTTGAGAGACGAGACTATTTAGATAGTCCATCAACTTTTTACCACATAAGAGATCAATTCTTTAAGTCACAGTCACAGGCTCAAGAAGACCTTCTCTCATCTATTAAATTGGGGTAAGGGTTTAAACTTAACATCAAAACTGACTCGATTACTGCTCCTCATGAAACTGTACAAGTGCAGGTCCCAGGAGCTATAACTACAAGTTATCCTCATTACACACAGCCCCACTGTGTAGTACTTCAAGCTTGTAAAATCAGTGAAGTGGGGAACGAACTTGATCTACAATACCTGAAGATTCAGACTTAGGGAAATCTTCAAGTAATAAAATAGTTCCCCGATTTATCAATTACAAGGGAAGGACTAGCTTCTTGCTGCTGTGGCCAGGGGCTGTGGCAGTAGGGAGCTGGTCCTGAAGCAACCTGCAAGGAGCAGGGTAGTAGGTGAGATTGAGGAACTCATCGATTCAGTGACTATCATCCATTCAACAAACATTCAATGAGCACCAGTAAGTGGAGGCACTAGGTCAGGTGCTGAATCAAATGAAAGAAAAATGCGCACTGACTTGGAGTAACTGCAGAGAAGTGGTCCAAAACATACACCGAGGCTTCACAGTTACTCTGGGTGAAGCAAATGTATTTCTAATACTAAAAATTTGGAGCATACTTTTCTATCAGTAGTCTAAATCATTTTAATTTTTTAAAATCATGTGTATAATGCCACTGTTTGAATGAAATTTACCCCTTTAAGTGAAAAGCTAGCACATCAGAGGAAGGCCAGTTAAAAACAAAAACCCAAGCGGAGAAACTATTTGCTTTGCTAGTTGGGCAGAGAAGAAGAAATGAAATTTATTAATTTGCTTATGATACATCTGTATTTCTCAATTTAAACATGGTCCACATATGTTGTATTTTGGTACAGTAGTCTGATGTAAGTCTAAGGAAATCTGTTTTCTAGATATTACCTTAAATGTCCCTGTGGCATAATATTTGATTTTCATAAACTGCCAAATTTATTCCCAATGGAAAAATTTTAAGCCCACTTGGTATATAACATAAGAAAATCTTTACACTGGAAACCAGATTTGCTCTTGCAAAAACATTTGTGAAACACAATAATTAACATTTATGGATCATCTGTTATATATTACACACTGTGTCAGACACTCTGGATGTGAGGGCCCCAGTAACACAAGGCACCCACCCTCGGGGAGCTTACAGATTAGTAGGGGAGTTAAGAAGCAGACATATATCAATGTACTTATGTATGTATGTGTGTGTATGTACACACACAAATGACAAAATGTGTATAAGGAACTGTAGTAGTCTAGACTAGCAAATGAGGTTTCCCTTTAGAACGGTGACATGTAAGTGGGGCTTGAAAACTGAACAGGAGCGTGTCAGGCTGACAAGGGGAAGGAAGAGAAGGGTACTGAAGGCAGAAGTCCTGTATGTACACAAGTGAGTAGAAGCAGGCATGTAATTTGATACTGCTGTGGCATAAAGTTCCAAGTGGGGAGGCATACCAAAAGAAGTAATAAAAAAAAAAAGGAAGAAAGAAGGCAGGAGTTAGATTATAAAGGAGATCTTACAGTGAAGCTTGACTGTTAGCATAAGAAGCCACCTGAAAGGTTTTAAGTAAGGGATTTTTAAATAGAAAGCTGTACGGGACACAACTAGAGCCAGGGAAACTGTTACACTGCACACAGTCATTACAGATCATCATATCATAAAACAAGCTCTAAAACAACCCTACGTCATTAATAGTTGTTTACTACAGTTACAGGGCAGAATTCCATAACTTACCTAAAACATTACATATTGACATTAATTTAATTTGCTGAAAACACTAAATACGATTCATTTTATGATCAAATATAGAAGTGACTTCACTATCTGTACTTCTCATCTAAAACTTTTTATGAAGTCATTCAACAAACCACTAAAGAGTACAGTGGTGTGACATCACTATAATATCATGAATGTCTTTTTCTTGTATTTGTCACTCTAGACCTAAAGTACCAGCTACAACAAAAATCTAAAATTTCAGCTTCTTGATCCATATAAATTCAGATGTCTTATTTATGATCTAATCACAACTACCCATCCATTTATATTAGATAAAATCACTTAAGATTATCATTGATCTTTACTTTTTTGCTGATTATTTTTTAATGCTAGATGGAATATATATTTCATGCTATTCTGGGAATTTCAATAAAATATGCAGATGTAGTATAAACACTGTATAAAGTGACAGCTGTTTAAAAAACAGTGAAAAGCATATGAAAGTTCTGCTGTATTACATGGCTACTTCCTTAATCATCTAATAAACCATAAGCACAGCAAAAGTAAGAAATGTTGCCCTGGCTGGTGTGGCTCAATGGGTTGAGTGCTAGCCTGTGAACCAAAAGGTCACCGGTTCGATTCCCAGGCAGGGCATATGCCTACATTGCAGACCAGGTCCCCAGTTGGAGGCATGTGAGAGTTCACCACACACTGATGTTTCTCTCCATTTCTCCCTCCCTCCCCTGTCTAAAAAGTAATAAAAAAATTTTTTTTAAATGTTTCTGAAGTTACTGGGATAACTATACTTATTTTTAATTTCACAAAACCTTATTTCTATTTTACGGTAAGCAAGCAAAGTACTTGATTATGATGAATATCACAAATATGATTTTATTATGAAATAATTCTAACACTAAAACTATTTAAGTGATTAATGAGACTTTAAGCCAAATCCTAACTCACAAAGGAAACTGAACTGTGTTTTTTTAGCCCTCTGCCACATCACAACTATAATTTTTTATTATAGGCATAATTAAAATAATTTAAAAGGCATCTGCCACATCACAACTATAATTTTTTATTATAGGCATAATTAAAATAATTTAAAAGGCATCAACTGCGTTTACTTACCTCCTCCTCACTGCTGTTATCCTCCTTTCCTTTTTCATCATCTTCCTCCTCCTCTTCTTCCTCTGCTTCACTGCTAGAGCTATCTTCTTTCAATTCAGTCTTCCAGTTAGCAGGAATAGTTCTACTTTTGTGAAATTCAAGGGCCTGATCAAAAGCTGGAAAGAGATCATAAACTACGTGAACTGGAGAAACTGGACAACTGACTTGTCTATAAAAAGGTAACTATTGTGCGAACGCTGTGGACAGGAAGTGTCTGCTGTGTGGCAGACACTGAGCTAACTGGTCTTCCATGTAGCAGCTCCTTTAGTCCTAACAATCTTAAGCATCAAGCCGCCATTTTTATAGATGGCGAAATTGCTACCATTGGAAGGTGACCTAGGTTCAAACAAATAAAAGAGAAAACAGCAGTTTTCTTCTTTTAAACAAAAATTAAGCACGTCTATTAAAAACAGGACTTCCAGCCAAGATGGAGGTGTAGGTAGACACACTGTGCCTCCTCGCACAATCAAAATAAGGACTGCAACAATTTAGAAACAAGATAACCACCAGAAGTGACAGGAAATTAAACTGTATGGAAGTCGGACAACCAAGAAGTTAAAATAGACATGTTCACCCAGACCAGCAGGAAGGGAGGAGTTGGGCAGCCAGGCTGAGAGGGGTCATGGAACAAAAAGCAGTGGCATTGGGCGCGCAAGGCACCCTGGGCACACAAGACTGCAGCAGGCAAACCCTGGGTGTGCAGGCGGCAGCTGGCAGACCCCGGGCCTGGGGTGGCAATGGGCGGACCCAGCCAGGAGGCGACTGTGAAGCAAGGTACTACACACAAGGCAGCTGGCTGACCGGCGGTCCCAGGGTCCCAGTGCCCCAGTGCCAGGAAATAGAGCCTCAGGGCACTGACTGAAAACACCTGTGGGGGTTGAGGCACAAGAAGAAACTCCCAGCCTCACAGAAGAGTTCGTTGGAGAGACCCACAGGGTCCTAGAACATGCACAAGCCCACCCAGACAGGAATTAGCACCAGAGAGGCCCAGTTCGCTTGGAAAAAGCAGCAGAAGGGGCTGAAATCCAACAGAGAGCGGAGCAAGTACCATTGTTCCATCTCAGACCCCGTCCCCACATAGAACGTCACAACCCAGTGACTGGCTTGGGGCACCCTGGTGAACACCTAAGGCTCTGCCCCTCATACGTAACAGGTGCAACAAGACCAAAAAAAAAAAAAAAAAAAAAAAAAAAAAAAAAAAAAAAAAAAAAAAAAAAAAAAAAAAAAGGCCCAAACAGAAGAACAGATCAAAGCTCCAGAAAAAATAAAACTAAGCAACCAAGACATAGCCAACCTATCAGATGCACAGTTCAAAGCACTGGTGACCAGGATGCTCACAGAATTGGTTGATTTTAGTCGCAAATTAGATGAAAAAATGAAGGATACGCTTAGTGAAATGAAGGAAAGTCACAGGGAACCAATAGCAATGGGAAGAAAACTGGGAATCAAATCAATGGAGTGGACCAGAAGGAAGAAACAACCAAACAGTAAAGAATGAAGAAACAAGCCCTGACTGGCGTAGCTCAGTGGATTGAGCACGGGCTGCGAACCAAAGCATCGCAGGTTCGATTCCCAGTCAGGGCACATGCCTGGGTTGCAGGCCACGGCCCCCACCAACCACACACTGATGTTTCTCTCTTTCTCCCTCCCTTCCCTCTCTAAAAATAAATAAATAAAATCTTTTAAAAAAAAGAAGAAGAAGGAACAAGAATTCAAAGAAATGAGAGGCTTAGGAACCTCCAGGATATCTTTAAACATTCCAGCATCCAAATTATGGGGCACCAGAAGAGGAAGAGCAAAAGTGGAAAAGTTATTTGAACAAATAATAAAGGAGAACTTCCCCAATCTGACAAAGGAAATAGACTTCCAAGAAGTCGAGGAAGCTCAAAGAGTCCCAAAGAAGTTGGATCCAAGGAGGAACACACCAAGGCACATCATCATTACATTATCCAAGATTAAAATGAAGGAGAAAATCCTAGAAGCAGCAAGAGATAGATACACAAACAGTAACCTACAAAAGAGTTCCCATCAGACTGTCAGCTGATTTCTCAAAAGAGACCTTACAGGCAAGAAGGGGCTGGAAAGAAGTATTCCAAGTCATGAAAGGCAAGGACCTACATCCAAGATTGCTCTACCCAGCAAAGCTTTCATTGAGAATGGAAGGGCAGATAAAGTGCTTCTCAGATAAGGTCAAGTTAAAGGTGTTCATCATCACCAAGCCCTTATTTTATGAAATGTTAAAGGGACTTATCTAAGAAAAAGAAGATAAAAAAAAAAACATGTATAGTAAAATGACAGCCGACTCACAAATATGAATAACCACACCTAAAACAAAAACAAAAACAAACTAAGTGAACAACTAGAACCAGAACAGAACCACAGAAATGGAGAGTTAGCAACAGGGGAGTGGGAGGAGGAGAGAGGGGGGAAAAGGTACAGAGAATAAGTAGCAGAGATGGTAGGTAGAAATTAGACAGGGGGAAGGCAAGAATAGTATGGGAAATGTAAAAGCTAAAGAACTTATGACACATGGACATGAACTAAAGAGGGGAAATGTGGGTGGGAGAGGGTGTGCAGGGTGGAGGGGAATGAAGGGGCGAAATGGGACAACTGCAATAGCATAATCAATAAAATATATTTTAAAAATATAAAAAAGTAAAATAAAAAATAAAAACAACTGTTAAGATAGGTAAATCTTTCTGGTTTCTAATTTTTTAAATAATTCTCACCCAAAAATATGTTCAATGATTTTTGAGAGAAGAAGAGAAGGAGGGAGAGGAAAGAGAGAGAGAGACAGAAATATACTGGTTGCGTCCTGTACGCACTCTGACTGGGGATTGAACCTGCAACCTAGATATGCACCCTGACCAGATATTGAGCCCTCAACCTTTTGGTACACAGGATGATGATCCAACCCAACTGAGCCACCCAGCCAGAACTAAGATGGGTAAATCTTTAATTGTTTATCTAACAAACTGACAATTAAACAGCATCACATACCACACAGAGTCATTGTGATGAACATATAACACCTGAAAATATACTATAAATATGCTCTCTACATCTCTAGTTAAACCTAAATTATATTAACAATTAACATCAATTTTAATTACATACATAGTCATTCTCATTTTATAATACATGAAAATAAATCCTAAATCATAAATTCCTTTTTTTCCCCTTTTATTGATTCTAGAGAGAGCAGAAGGGAAGGAGAAAGAGAGAGAAACATTAATCAACTGCCTCTTGCACACACCCTGACTGGGAACCAAACCCACAAACTTGCAACCTTTCAGTTTGCAGGATGATGCCCAACCAACCGAGCTACACTGGTGAGGACTAAATCATAAATTCTTTATGATTTTTAACCAGTCTACACAGCACATTATTGGATTTGATAAATATGCACAAAGAGAAAATGTATGGCCATTCAAAACAGCAAAAATCTAGTAAGAAATGCAATTACAGCATCTACTATAACATAGTGTCACATAACATGACAACATAACAAAATAGTTGTTACATTATAAGAAATGCCAAATCAAGATTACTTTGATTCTTGTTTCTACCATCCTCAGGAACTAACATTTTATTTAAAGGAAAAAGCCAGACTATAATAACAGCCGCTGATATAGTTCTTTCACACTTTTAAACAATAGTAAGCTGGAAAAAGAAAAGGGAAACCTATGATAACAAGAGACACATGGGCCCTGGCTGGTGTGGTTCAGTGGACTGAGTGCCAGCCTGCAAACCACAGGGTCAACAGTTCAATTTCTAGTCAGGGCACACGCCTGGGTTGCGGGCCAGGTCCCCAGTTGGGAACATGTGAGAGGCAACTGGTTGACATATCTCTCACACATCAATGTTTTTCTCCCTCTCTTTCTCCGTCCCTTCCCATCTGTCTAAAAATAAATAAAAAAGAATTTTTGAAAGAAAAAAAAAGAGCTACAGGTATTGCTTTAATTCTACCTACCCTGTGTGTATTTAAAAAAAAAAAAAAAGCACCACCAAAAAAAAAAGACACACGGGTTTATAAAAGTCAAAGTCAACCAAGCATAACTTTAAACACTACTTTGAAAAAATATTCTTTAAAGAACAAAAGAAAATTTAATCTTCAAAAACACTTTATCAGTGTTTAAATTAACTGTCGTTTATTCCAAGATTACCCTTACCTTGTTTTAATACAGCATCAGGCTTTGGTGCAGTGTCACTAGTAATTTCATGGACATCCTTTCTTGGTACTGAAGTACTGTATTATTTTTTTAATTTTAAAGAAAAAAAAAACACCAAAATACAACAGACATTAATGAAGAGCCTAATTATACACCAGAGAAAGCTACTGAAAATATGGGCATACTGACATTTACAGTGAAAGTGACTGCACACAGGGTTGCAAGTTCCAAATAAAGTGTCAGGTAGGGGCTTAATGTATGTAAACATCATCTGCAAAAGGACCCCACCTTTAAGAAGTATTTTATAAACAACAGATATTCTCAAATATCGAGGGTCCCTAGCTAAAAGGAATACTAAAATACTGAATTACTAAAAATAACAATACATGATATGTTTGGAGAGCAGAATGCATGAACCCAGTCAGTAAGAAGTCAAAGAGTAAGAATCTGCCGTTATCTGGGGACAATCATAAGAAATTACTAACTTTAATATTGGGAGAAAATGTGCTAGTTTATTGTGCACATGTTCCTTTAACAATTTTTCAAACTGTATTTTAAATTCACAAGCAAACTTCTAATATACAATTTAAAATACTTTGTGGAACTCCTCAGCTATAAGGGTGCAAATAACTGTAAGAGGTTCTATCCTACATCAGATGTATTTCCTGTTTTGCACTAATAAGTCATTGTTCAGCTTTCTTGCATTTGGCTTGTGTCATTCAAGCCACGAAAGCCTGAAAACTATTCCAAAAACATTTTTCAGCTTGCCTGTGTCTTTTAACTTTTTATTTTAAAATCTCACAAATATACACAAAGGTAGGCTGAATAGTGCAGTGAACCCCTACACATCAATCACCCAGCACAGTAATCGTGAACTCATCACAGCTTCATTTACACCCCCAACTACTCCCTCCCTCCGGAACTGGTCATTCTGCAGCAAATCTCAGATGTTATGTAATTATGATTTGTCACTATGGAGCTTTCAAATTCTTTTAAAAAATATAATCATACCATTATCACATTTTAAAGTTAATAATTTCTTAATATCATCAAACTAGTATTCAATTTCCAGGATTAAATTTCTGATTATCTCAATTTTGTTAACATGATTTTCATAGATTGTTTTTAAAAATCACTTTTCAGAACTTGAAAACCCAAACACTAATCTTAAAACATCATCATCCTTTTAAAATACAGGTCCTGGCAGAAGTAAGGCCTGCTTGAATGTGGCTGGCAGAGTAATAATATGTATATAATAGTTTATGGTTTTAATTTGAAACATTTCACCTAAAATGTCATATGGTGTGATATTGTTATATTACAGAATTACATGCTTATGATTTTGTGATAAAAGATTTTGTAATAAAAAGGGGGCACTACTTGGGTTGGACCCTGTATAATCACCCTGTAAGCCAGAGTATAAAATATATGGTTTTTCTGGTCATATTCTTAAAGGGAAAAAAAAACATAGAAATTCATAACTCAGTTCTAAGAAAGTTCTATGTGAAAAATCACTTTCTTAACACTTAACATACATGTATAGCAACCCATTTTAATCCTCAGACTACTGCAGAGGTCAATGTTATACAACAAGTTATCAACACAACCATTTACACACAATGAAAAATATTAAAGATTCCTAATAAGACATTCAATAATAATAAATATATCAATTAACATATCAATCAAGTGTTAGATATGATAGATATATCAAATTTGCTTCAACAAATCAGGCAAAATTCACAAATTAGTACAAAGAGTACAGTTTAGCACAGACCAAAACAAACAAGGAAAGACATACTATAAAACTACACACAATAACAGTATGAAAAACATTCATACATTATAAATGATAAAAAGTAAAAGAGTAACGTCACTGGAAATAACAAATTTATCGTTTACCATCCTAATTTGGAAAAACAGCATATTTTTCATACCAAATGAATTATACTTACAATTTGCCATCTTTGAAAGATCGAACAAGAATATTATCTTTTTTCACAGCAATTTCATCACTACAATCAGGACAAACCACCTTTTAAAAAAAAGTATGAAACTATTATAACTAAAAGCATATTTATAGAGAGTTACATAAGTACCAATTATTTAAATCATTTTATGAAATAGCTTCAGCTTAGTTTAAAAAACAAATTTAGTTTTGGGGCAAACAGGTACACAAATGTGAGAACACGCAGAAGTAACCTTAAATTTTTATCCTACATCCTCCCTGCCTCTGGCCGCCCCCACTATTTCCGCATAGGCGCGGTGCTGAGAGCAGAAGCCTGGCCACAACTAGACTACAGCTGTGGACCACATCCTAGCCAGACACGGAAAGCTACGGCCTTAGCCGAGGGTCTGCATCACGGCTGAGAGGACAGGAACCCAGATGGGGTCAGATACGGAACCTTAATCAGAGCAGTCTCCATCCTAAAAAAAAGCCAGAGATAAGGTTCTACTATTATTTACATTTAAATATACACTTTAACACTTGTTACATTTCTTCATATACTACTCACTCTAAAAAGTAAACACTTCCAAGTGGGTACCTTTCTGGAGTCTGCGTAAGATTTATTACTAACACTAGAAGTTTATTTTATTTGAAATTGCCTCAGTTGTTATTTACAGTGAGGATAAAGCATGTCTTCCCAAAGCAATGCTAATGCAAGAGGCCTATGAATTTTGATTATTTTAACTCCAAGACAGTCCACTAGCTACATCAAGAACAAGTTAATGAGATAGTACATTTTTTAATGAAAACTGAGCTAAGCAAGCACAACTGGTTGTTTAAAGGCCTGTCTCAGTAGCTCTGAAAAATGACACGCTAATAAGTACATAAAGGCATGTACTCTCACCACAGGCGACAGAGGAGCCCTACAGGTGAGTTCTACTTCAGTCTTAACAATTTTCATAATTCTAATTGCCCTGCACTAATAAGCATTTCTTAAACATTTATGGCATTCTCAATTAATTCACTGATGAAAGTTTTTTATGTGTGAAGTCTTTCACAGTATCTACGGAAATTTTCCTGTCATTTCAAAAAAGTCCTGAAATAATACTCAATACTGGCTCAGTCACTCGTGTCAGTCATTCTACAAACACTGACTACTACACCGAGGTACTGGGCTGGATGCTGAGCAGCACACAGGCCAGGCGGTCACTGCGCCGCCCCACGTGCAGCTTGCATGCTGGCGAGCAGATGAGCACTAAACGTAATGTCAGGGCACAGAAGTTCACCCCTACTGTGTTAAGTTCTTATCTGATGGTCAGGGATGCTTTCTGGAGGAGACCACACCGAAGCTCAGCTCTGCAGGCTGCACTGCAAGCACAGGGAAGGGGTTATGAGAAGGCCCTGAGGCAGCAACCGCTGGAACCACTCCAGGAAGCAGAAGGTCAGTGCGGCTGACTTTCTGCCTGGGCTGAAGGAGAGAGAGAAGCAGGATTCAGATGTTCTGGTCTGGAGGCCATGTGAATTCTTAGGACAAAATCTAAAATTTTTAAGGGAAGAGTCTGAAGTAGGATAATGTCATCAAAGATTTGCCTTTAAAAAAAATTACTTTGTCATTTAAAAAAAAGGACTGGAGAAGAGTAAGAGTTGAAAGAGACTAAACTACTACGATCGTCTAGGTGACAGACGGTGACTGAATGTGAAGTGGTGGCAATGGCAAATTAAAGGAAGGAAAAACAGCAGACATAATTAGGCAAGTGGTGAGGCAGGAGAGAAGAGGATGCTTAGGCTTCTGCCTCACGCGAATGGTGTCATTCACTGCGAAGGGAAACGACGGAAAAGGACCAAGTTTGAAAATAAGGAAGCAGAGAATAAATGTACTTTTAGGCTTATTAAATGCTATGGTGGGTAAACAACACACCAGTGGAAATACTGAGTGGAAAGATGCCCAGGATAGAGCTGAGAACAGAGATTCGAACTCTAATGTATAAACTTAAGAGTCAACAGTCTCAATATCAGGAGTCTCAACCTTAGGTCTGAAACTGAGCCAAATCTATCACTTTGTTTTTTGCTCCTGAGCTGAGGGTTTTGGTGACTACACACACGATAGTTCTGTCCAGTACTGACAGTGGCGACTGACTAGTGGGCTTACTCCATTCTGACAGACGCCACAATCCCTACTCTACCCCGTTCACTGGTTTAAATTCCGTTCTTGGTCCCTAAGGCATTTCTGTTTGTTATCTCTGCAACCAATGCTATAAAGGCAGATGAGATCACCCTAAGCAGGACATAAAGTGATTATTCTATACCTTGAAGAACACATATAAAGCTTGGTCAGACAAGAAACAGTGAAGAAAACTGAAAAGGAAGACTGTATGAGTCATGGAAGCTAAGATGTCCTCCCTTTAAAATGGGGGTAAACACCACTGATTTTCCAGTCTTAGTCAGGACTAAATTCGACCACTTATGTTAATCTTAGCACAGTGCCTGACCAGAGTAAATGCAATTGGCACATGTTTGGTTATTTATGGTTTGTAAGAGTGTGCAACTGTTTTCTAACCTGATGATGTTACCAAACACTTGTAAAACTTACTCAGTTTATAAAAATTTTAAAAACACAAATGCAAATATTGATTATGTGATTATGTCAAGATTGTCTGATTTAGAACACAATGTCATACTCTGGTTGACAAAATTATTCATAACTGTCCAAAAGATCTCAATTGTGGGGGGAGGAAAACATGTATCAATAATCCTATTTCTAAAACATTAATAAAATGTACAGTTAAGCAGATTACTGACCTTTCCATATCATAAACCCACAAATATTTTTCTCATTATCAAAGAAACTGCTTAGAAATTATGGTGACAGAATCTTTAATTGATACTGAAAAGATTAACAGTGAAAAATTTAATATTCCTGTTGTTTTAAAAAACACACAAAACTTTTTAAAAACATGTTTACAAAAGAAATTCTTATAAAGAATCTTAGTGTATGTGATCATTTCTTCTTCCTGAAGCACTAACATTTAAGCAGATTGCCATTACCAAAGCTTGACAAATTACTTAACCTTCTGCTACTTCATTTCCACATTTCTATCTAAATGAGGATATATAATTACACCTACCTTGCAATCCTTGTAAAGGTCTTAGCACAATCCTGCACATAACAGGTACCCAATAAATGTTGAATTGATAGGTAGAAACATACAGAAGTATATAGGTATCATAAAGTATTTGCGTTTGTTAAATAATTGCCCTCGCTGGTTTTAATCATAATTTATTGAGCACTTATTTTGCACAAAACACTACACTAAGCACTTAAAATAAAGAACACAAAATATGTTCACTGAAAAAATGACAAATTGACATCATTTGTAGACAACAGCAGCAAGGAAGATTCTGTTCTTCTTTTGCAATCTTTTGCATGGGAGATTTACGACTTTTCAAAGTCTGCATTGTAAATTTTCCAACATAAAGGGCAGCTCACTTAACTCCCACATACCTAGCCTCTAAAGCAGAGGTGTCCAACCTTTTGTCATCTCTGGGCCTCACTGAAAGAAGAGTTGTCTTGGGCCACACATTGAACACACAAACACTAATGAAAACAAAACAAAAAAAATCTCATAATGTTTTAAGTAAATTTACAATTTTGTGTTGGGCTGCATTCACAGTCATCCTGGGCCGTGTGCGATCCACAGGCCATAGGTTGGACACCCCAGCTGAAGTTGTGATGATTTTGCATTTCTTAAATGACTTCAAGAATTCTGTGTACTCAAAGATGATTTTGAAAGTAATGTTTGTCAGAACTAAATGATGTTAAAATCATTTGCCATTTTGTACCACAAAAAACACTAAGACAATTCTTTTTTTCATGAACTTAGATAGTTGAAAATTAAGCTCTTTTATACTAAAGTTACTCACCAATGCAGGAAAATATAGTGCTTTCTTTTTATCCAAACTAACGTAATCTACACATACAACTTTTCCTAGTAGCTCATCAATCTGTTTCCTATCATCCTCATCTTCATCACTGGAGGATGAAGAAGACTCTTCCTCTGGTCTAGGGAAAGAAAACAATAAGATATTTCCACTTAATTTCACAAAGGATAAGCATACCGAGTTGATGAATATAGGTATTCTAGAAATCTTATCCTATTTTCTATATCTACAGAATAGCTCTCTTAAATTTTAGTTTTCTATATACAGCAAAATATACTAGATCCTACTCTCCGACTATGGAAGGTAGAGAGTAATTTCACACTTTCAGTGCAAAGCTAATTTTAGAAGGGGGAAGGCAGATCTTTATCACTGGGGGGTCAGAGAAGGGACAGGAGACAACCCGGTAAGAGACATCACTGGAATCATTCACATCATGTGCACGAATACTCATAAAATGCATGGTATGATTCTTTTATATGTTAAAAATTCCTTCCAATTATATTGTATACTGAACTAGTAAATTAGAAACATGTTAGGAAAAGGATCTAACACTGTCTATTTGATGTTAGAGAAAAGTAGAATAAAGAGGAAAATTATTAAAAAGGACAAAAGAAACATAAAACAAAAAATTCTCTAACTCTGGTTCTAAGAAGGCCCATAATCGGTATTAAAGAAAGTAGAAATCAAAGCAATTTTCTCAGAATAAGACACTAAAAAATGCTGAATAGACTGCAATGTAAGTTCTTTTTATAAAATAAAACAGAATGACTATTACTCCTTAACAACAGGAATGAAAACATTGTTGATAGTTGGCAATGACCAAGTTCAGTGACAAAAATATAAACTGACAAACTTTTTAAAAAGATTTTATTTATTTTTAGAGAAAGGGGAAGGGAGAGAGAAAAAGAGGGAGAGAAACACTGATGTATGAGAGAAACATCGATCAGTTGCCTCTCATATACCCCCAACTGGGGGCCTGGCCTGCAACCCCGCATGTGCCCTGACTGGGCTTCAAAATGGCAACTTTCTGGTTCCCAGGCCATCGCTCAATCTGCTGAGCCACACCAGCCAGGATGACAGAGTGAAAAAAAAAAACTTTAAATAGGATTTTTCTATTTGGTTGGTCAGGATAAATCCAGCATATTCTGTATTTGTCTTCATGCCTTTCCAAAGGGATGACAATATAAATGTCACCCTTTTATATTATATATCTCAATATAAATATAAAGAAAAGTTACTATAATATTAAAGATTTTATAGTAATATAGAGAATATCACTATTTGATTTTTATCATCAGTCAAATAACGTAAAAATTGTCCCCTGGGGGAGAAAAAAACAAATCGTCCAAGTTTGCTACTGAGTAGAACTACCGTAGTTCAAGTGACACTTAAAGCAGTTTAACCCCTACTTAGAAAGTAGGTCAGAGGTAGTAGGAAAAACCAACTATCTTCATATTAGCAGAGCATAAAACCTTAAATCAGGCACACAGCTTGGGATAGTAATGACAGACTTCACAAGCCTGACTCATACACCTGAGGAGAAGAGCATCTCAGGGCAATGACTTTTATCCCTCTGCTTTCTAATGATGGTAGATACAACCAGCCTTAAAACCGTAACCACTGCTCTAAAGGAGTCACAAAAGACTCATTCAGCTAGGGTTTTATGGATGTCCTTTATGTCATTATCGTTAGCAAGAGATAAAGGCACAATGTCACAGACAACATCTCAATTCTATAAAACACAGAAAGAGAAAACTGGGCTTTACTTGGCTAAAAAAGTCATCTGCACCTTCTAATTAAAGTTCTAATTTCTTTCTTAAGACTTACCAAGGGTGAAGGCTTCAGATGCCAGAAAGCTACACACACTGACTGGCAACATAAAACATCTCCCCGCCTTCCTCAGTAAATGTCTGCCTTCCACTCTAACGCCATCCCCGACCTACGGACTAGATTCCCTTCCCCTGTCGTCCGTTCCAGACTCATTCCAGCAACATGTGCTGCTCTCTCCTGTGCCCATTCTTCTGCCTCCATCAGACTGAGTGCATCAGCATACTGTCACTTCCACAGCATGACGTTATTTCTCCCACTTAAAAAAAAATCCCAACTTCACTTTCTCCACCAGAGACTACATCCCATTTCTCTGCCACTCTGCAGCAGAAAAGCCTGGAAGCCTCTACTTTCACCTCTCCTAAGTGTCTGTTCAAATGTCATCTCAATTAGGCTACTCTGGCCATTTTATTCAAGTTTACAACCTGCCTGCCCCAGTCTCTTGTTATTTCCACACTTAAAAATCTAGCGTATCATATAATTTATTTGTTTCTCCCATTTTTACTTTATTCTTTTTGTCCTCTCATATGAGAGAATGAATATAAGCTCTAAATGCAGACATTTTGTAAATGCCTGTTTTGTTCACTGATAGATTCCAAGTATCTGAACAGTGCTTGGCACAGCATAGATGTTCAATAAATATTTGTTGACTAAATAAATGGACTGAATAGACTGAATTTTTTCTGCTGTAGTACTTCTGATTTTATTTCTCCTGAAATCACAAAATGTATACAATCACTGTCACGTACACAACCAGTGTAAATCACACCTTTATGCCTAAGACTCCTTTAAGTCTTCCTTTTAGAGAAGCTTAGCTAGAAAACTATTTACACACAAGTTCTTAATAAAATGATGAACTAAAATAAGGAGCAGAGAGAGCAGGCTCAGAACCTGCTTGGTATTTATTTCCCTCTGACATGGGTGCTTCTTTGGTGACAAGGTATTTGCTTACAGAGCCACATCTGATGATGCCGCTGGAAACAAAGCTAATGACATGGAGATGTTTACCAAAACAAACAACCAATCACACACCACTATTAATTTTAAATTAATTGTAAATCAAATGAGAGGAACTTTAGACAAGACATGTGCCATAGAATAGCAAATGATCAGATGCAAACAGAAAACTGAGCCACGAACTTCAGAAGCTCAGTCTTTGAAATGCAGTTCTTATTTCAATTGTCCTTATTATTTTGGGCAAGTAATTAACTGATTTCAAATTTTGTACAGTGAATTAAAAATCTGTATTAGTTGGTATCAGAAAGACCAACAATTATAGCTTCTCAGAGATTAAAACATACAGAATATATGGATATGTATACACTTACCAATAAAAGGGTTTTAAGTTTTCCCCCCAAATTTTTATCAAGGAGAAAACTAGAATTAAATCCACATATCAAAATAAAGCAGCAAATAAAAAGATCTCCTGGAATTAGATAATAGTGCTGGTTGCACAAATTTGTGAGAACATATTAAAAAACATCAAACACCGTACACATTTACTTATTTATTTATCCTCACCAGAGAACATTTTCCCATTGCTTTTAGAGAGAAACATCAATTGGTTGCCTCTCTACATGCCCCTGACTGGGGATTGAACCCGCAACCTGGGTATGTGCCCTGACTAGGAATCGAACCCACAACCTTTAAGTCTAAAGGATGACGATACAACCAACTGCGCCACATGAGCCAGGGCTTTAAGAAAAAAAACCCAAAACACTGTACACTTTTAAAAGACTGAAGTTTATGATATGTGAATTATAGCTTAATAAATTTTTTTTTAAGATCTGCAGACCTGTAAATACCAGCTTCAAATCACTATTGGGAAAATCTCACCACCATCAATGGGCAAAACCTGTATCCATAAATAATCCCTAACAAGAATCCTTATAGGCTTTATTATGCTTTATTCTTTTTCTGACAGGGAAACAGCAGGTGGACTGCTTTCCTACTGCAGCAGGTGCACATACACTTCTGCCAGGTTACTGGAGGAAACTGGGTGGGGGAGGGAACACAAATAGTTCTACAATTTCAGGCATTATATTCTCTAGGCAGAATCAAACAAAACCTCTGCACATGATGGGTAAATTATAAAAACAAAAGTCAGTCAAGTTATACACTGATCAAAACGATCAACAACTTGCTTTAAAAATCTTGAGTTAAAGGATGATAATCATTAAAAAAGAACACACTTGGCCATGGCTGGTGTAGCTAAGTGAATTGAGTGCCAGCCTGTGAACCAAGGAGTTGCCAATTTGATTCCTGGTCAGGGCATAGGCCTGGGTTGTGGGCGGGGTCCCTGGTTGGGGGCGTGTGAGAGGCAACTAACTGATGTTACCCTTGCACATAGATGTTTCTTTCTTTTTCTCCCTCCCTTCCCCCTCTCCGAAAATAAATAAAATCTTTAAAATTGAAAAAAATGGTTCAAGTATATATACTTGAATATATTAGAATTAAAGATAGACTATAAATTCAATTAAAACTCAATTAAAGGAAGGTGTCAAAAATAATCAATTTTGGAATACCTGAGGCAAACTACTGGTATGTGTATTAACAGTTGTTAACAGAAAATAAAGGTAGTGATATAGTATTGTAACAATGGAGTCCAGGGAATCCTGGGAATCCGGGGAAAGAGATAACCTTATTTATCTTTGCGCAAAAATAAGTTATAAATAGCAATCAGAGAATCATAATGAAGATCTTTTTTTTTTTTTGGCTTTCGATGAAAGAGGAATGAAGGTCAAAAAACAAGACTTTGTTGTAGACAATCACTCTGAAAAGAGAAATAGTGATTCTGGGAAGAAAAGTCTGAGGAAGTGTAATTAAGGAGATGGGCATTTCACTGTGGTGCTTGCCTGTCGTGCATATGCACCAAAGCTTGTACTAAGCACGAAGCAAGAACATTATATTATCTCTTGGCAGTGGGGATGACCATGGTGACGAGGGGCAGAAACAGCAAGCACAAGAACACTGACGAGCTCAGCTTCCTCTTCTACACTGTTTTTTTTTTTAACTCTCACCTTTTACTTTGCCTTCATACCTTGTACAAGTAGAACACAATCCCAACATCAAATCTCTCATTACACACAGAGATTGTAACATGAAAATCTCTGACTTAGGATGTTTGCTAGAGTCTTTAGAAAGCAAAGATCAACCTGCTCAGTGAAAACTGAACTTTTACTTTCAGATACTTAAGAAAAGGAGACCTTAACTAAGAAACATAACAGACTTTTTAATAGATATAATTTTTGGCCAGTTTTGTAAATCTATTTAATACTCTATAAATTAACTTATTTTAAATTTATTTTTATACTTCTGGATAACATTTGTAGAAAGGTAAAATATATCCAAATATGAAATGCATTCCTTTCAAAAATTAAAAGAAATTATTGATGGATTAAACATCTTTTTCCTGTAATATGTATGTAATAGAAAATAATATAGTCCAAAACAGTCCTGCCTGTCAAACATAAATGCTAGTAAGCAGAATTTTTATGTACTCACCTATAAACGATATCATGTTACATACTAGTAGTTTGACAAGAATTTTTTTATTCATTTAACCTTTGCAACAACTCTAAGCCACATCATTACTCTTGAGAGCTAGAGTAGTGGACGCCTTCACTAATGAAGTAATTTTACATTAAATACCCCCAACCCCACTGTTTTGAGATCAGCAGTCACAGTTAACTAAGATCTGACTATAGAACTACAGGAAGACTCTAAAGACCAACGGCAGATAAAAGTTTTAATTCACAACTGAAGTCATTAATTTTCAAAGAAATTTCAAAAGACTTAATTTATCAGGGTTTCAGTGAGTATTCTAAGGCAACATAACAGCCCTCTGGAAAAACTGAAAACAATATTAAATAATATCTAATATGCACAACAGAACTCTTTCATATTAATAATGCCATTGTACATTTTTCTTTTAAATTAGAACACTCATTTTTAAATGACATATGTAGAAGAGTAAATAACAGTTACAAGCTGAGTAGCCTAAATTTTTAGGCTCACAAGCCTAAAAGTCACCAGCCAGCTAAATCACAAGTGAAAGAAATTATTCACCTAGTAATTAAATTAGGAAAAACATTTTCTAAAAGATTCAGTGAGGGAGAAAAAAACCCTCATGGCTTGAATCTTAAGTATAGTAGAAAAGTAAGAAATGTTAAATATTTTTTCGATGCAAGGATTAAGTCTTAATTTCCTCCCTCAAATGAGTCATTAACTATTTACCATTAACACGAATTTGGAAAGTAACCAAAATACTCTAAACAAAAGAGTCTCAACGGACTGAATGGGAAAAGGCCTACAGGAAACAGCTGAGTTCAACTCCTGGTCCTTTTCTTTCCTGTATGCCTTGAATTAGGTACTTACTGTCTCTGTGGCCAATTTCCCCAATTTTTAATAAGGATAACACTAATACCTACCTTCATGGTTTTGCTCTAAGACTGAAACTAAGTAATATGAAAAATAGTGCTTACCCGATTTCTATCTCCAAAGCTCAGTCACAATTACATTTAATACATGATTCTGTATATTGAATGAGAAAGCATTGACTCACACTAAAGTTTTCAATGATTCAACTAATATTTATTTTATAGCTATTCTAACAATATTTGGGCTTAGCCACATTAAAATTTTATTGAAGTAAAATATTCAAAACTGTTTTCAAAACAACCTCCAACAGAATTAATGAAAAACTACATTCTCCTGCCCCATTCCTTCCAACTTCCTTCAGCTCCATGGAGGCAACTGTTTTTAACTCTTTCACCTGTTCCTCTGATAGTTACTACCTTACCTCTAAATAATATTCTTATGCTGACATTTCTTTATTTATACATTTATTCTATTGACTTCCCATTGTTACAACGACATAACTTTTATATTTAAACCACCCCCACCTTCCACCTTAATGACACAGTTCTCTTTTCTTATATAATTTTTTGGGAGGAATTACTGAATGCCCCCCATAATATTCCACTATGCTAGGAATCAAGTCCTCCTTTTTAATAGAGACTTCCATTCTTCCATTCTGCATTCCACTCACTACTAGTACGTAGAGTTACTCTTGAGAAGTCTGATGCCATTCTGTCTCCCAGGCCCTTACGATAATTTTTTTTTTTTCCTGGAACTGTTTGAAGATTGCTTCTTTATCTCTGATGTCCTGAAATTTCATGAACCCTGGATCCCGTGTTCCTTTTTAATTTAGCCTTTTGGAGCCTGGGCACCTTTCATCGAAAGTGACTTGTTAAATGTGTAGAATATGTGACACAACTGCAAGACGACATGAAAATAAGTAGGACAGTTCCTGTCAGTGAGAGTAAAACTATCAGGAAGGGAAAACATTATAATAGGTGAAATACTGTCGATGACATTAAGTAAATGCAAAGAATATAGAGGAAGTTCAGAGGATAAAAAATGTCTGTTTTCAAAGAAAGAGTGGAAAGACACGAATGGTTCACATAAAAATAGGGGCATTTCTGTTGAGAACTAATGAATGAGTGAGACGGTGACATGGAAGGGTGGCATCTGAGACAAGAAAGCATGAATGAAAGCATGGTATCGGGAAAACAAAGGATGTATTCAGGGAATGTTGAGTAGCTCCACTTTGACTACAGTATCGAGGCACATGTAGGGGAAACAGGAGGTAGACACACAGCTGTTAAGGTTGGCTGAACATGGAGAACCACAAGAACCCATGCTATGGAGTCTGCCGTTATTATTAGATCTAAAATTGCATTAGATCCAGTTAGCATTTTGTAAATTACAATTTAAAATTAGTAATTATTAAAACAATACTGAAAGGAGAAATGAATTCAGGGTTAACTAACAGTTATGAAAATGGACTTACATATGATTAGATCTTCTTCCTCTATTTGTTTTCTTTCCTATGACTGGAGTGCCAAAATGTTCAGGGTTGGTGAGTGGGAGCTGGTCTAATGTCTGTGGGTAAGAACATAAACCCATAAAAAGTTATTACGTTGCAAGTTCCTTCTTCATTTTAAACCAAATCAGTTTAAGAATATGCTTAGATTTTGAGGTTAAAAACTCCTCCCAAAGAAGACTAAAATACAACTTTCCTAAAGATAGAAACTCTCATTTCAAAGATACTAGAATAAAAATGATTGAGTCCAATACTGAAAAAAGGTGGAAAGAAGCGTACGTGTTCTCTCTAGATGACACCATTATCTATCTGAAGGTTGACAGACTTCTAACAATGATTAAAATACAGAACTGAACAAACACAACTCAGTGGAAATGCAGGTTTGAGAGAAACGACACCCATACACAGGGACCTAAATACTCCTAGAATGGGGCCAATTGTGGCTCAAAGTTTTCTTGGCACATAGGGAATTGTAATACACGAAATAAATTCTTAATAAGTAACAGAAACAAAATTATCAGAATAAGCATCCAACCGCTTGGAAAAAAGACTTGAGACAGGCTTTATTATTACTTTGCAAACATTTTCTGCAACAAACCTTCACTAAAAAAAATGTAAAAATCCGTTTTTCTACACCTTAACATTTTATTTTCCCTCCTTTCCAACCTGCAGTATCCAATACTGTGCTCAGTATAAGATAATAATAAATGAACATCTCTTCCTTTTTTATCAACTGACTGTGCGCGTCAACCCATTTGTCCCTAACCCCATCAAAAGTATGATGTCCAGCCAAGGAAGTGGCTGGTCCAGCCAAGGAAGTGGCTGATGATTAAAAGCAAAATGAAGAAAAAGGGATTCTAAAATGATTTCTGAAGATGTTATTCCAACTTTATTTCCCTGAATATCAATTCTGATAATATTCCTATTTTTCTACATTTTAAAGATTTTCCACAATTGCTATTCCTTTCATCCTTCCAATAAAACCTTTGCTATTACAGTTTCTTAAACATGGGGGTCTAAAGGTCCCAGGAAAACTGCCAGGATAAAAAAAGTGAGAGTGAGAAACCACTTAGGATAAAGACTTCTGAAACTTACAAACCACGGAGTTATATCAAACACTGCCCATCAACTTAGATTTAAAGATCAGATATCTAAATATACACTAATGCTAATATTTAAAAGGAAATTTTTAACTTGTAACATTGAGGTAATTTTGTTGAGACCATGATAAACTGTGAAAAAGGAAGTGTATTAACAATCTACTTTGTATAATTCATTAGAGTATACGTAAATGTATTTAAGGCACTTACATATTCAACAACAAAGAATATAGTATCGGAAAACAGTGCTAGCCATAAAGCATCAAATAAACCTAATCTCTCAAATTTAGTTTGTAAATGGGGCATTTAAAAATATTTGGAGGCAGAAGTTGGCCCAAATATAATAATATGCCAGCAGAAATTTAGAAGTCATCTGTCATTAATTCCTAAATACACTTCCCAAGGGTGGAAAATTTCAAAGTGCTGTATTTGGTACACAGGGAAAATAAATTAATCTGGATTTACTTTCTGCCAAGCTCACAGGTGAATTAAATGCCCCTTCTGCATTTATTAAGGTTGCACTCTTTTAAGCAGAGATTCCTATTATTTTACAGGGTGGGTAAATGTAGGTTTACAGTTGAGAGTATGCAAAACAGAGTTTATTCTTGTATTATTTAATCTATTTATTTATTTATTTATTTAATTTATTTATTTATTATTGTGTTATTTATTTGTATAACAACTATGAACCTACCTCTGCCCATCCTGCTGTGCACTGTGATTTCTATTCTAAGCATCTGCTTGTCATTTTACTTGTTCAGGAAAAAAAAACTCAGGATTTCTGAAGAGCTATCTAGGAACCACATACAGGAATTTTCAAATAAACCGTGTTCTCTTCCTGCTATGTAACAAAGAGTGAAAACAGTAAGAAGCTGTATCTCTGGCCTGGCATCAATCTGCATCAAGCACAGGAGAGCCTTTTACTTCAAGTGATGAGAAAGATTGAGGGAGGGTAGAAATTGTCCTCTCTCACTGCAAAAGAGCAAAAACCAGAGACCCTGGCTATACTAAAGGCCAAAGAAAATGCCACAGGCCTAAGGCACAGGTGGCAAACACAAGGCCTATGGGCCGAATCTGGCCCCCCACCTTGTTTTATCCAGCCTGGCACCTTGTTTCTACCCGGCAGCAGAGCCAAGCTCCTTGCCCCTAGTTACGGAGTAGTTACATTTATACAGTCCTCAAATTACATTCGGCCCTTTGAAGGCAACCGCAAGCCTGATGTGGCTCCCAGTGAAAATGAGTCTGACACCCTGGCCTAGAAGAAAACTGGCTGTAGCCCTGTTACCAAAAATGAGCTGCAGGAAATAACGAAGCTGGGATCTTATTAAAACTTTCCTTAGAGGTTTCAATTCCACGTAGTAACTGCACAGAGAATACCAGCTGATGAAACCACTTTTGGATAATATTCAAACTGTGAATCGTCTGTAGAAATACCCAACTACTCCAACAGATGTCAGTGGTGGGCAACACCCTCGCTGAGCTGCTCAAGGCCAGAACCAGCTATTTTAACGTTGGAATTCCAACGGACTGAAGTGCTGCTGTGATCTCTTATCACAGAAATCTTGAATTTAAGTCTTTGTTTACGTATGTGGCTTATTGATGGGATATGTGACCCAAAATGAAGCCAGCATAATGAAATTTTCTCTCAGAGGCCAACGTTATTACTAATAATAACAATGCCGAGTAATCTTACAAAAAATTAAAGCTGTTTTTTAAAAATATCAAATAAAGGGAAAAATATAGAGATGGTAGATTAAATAAATACACTCCTGGCCATGTCTTTACAGAGCTTAATGCACTTACAATCTTAAAATAGGTTTAATTGTTTGATTAATGCTTTTTCTCCTCTAACAGGTGCTATGTTACGCTTGTGTCCCCACTGCCTAGCGCAGCACCTGGCATATGTGACCAGGGTAAGGAAAATTATGCCAGCATTCCAGTCGCCCTTGTGTGTAAGATGCACAGTAAAACCGAGCCTCCTAGAAGGCAAGAGGAACCAGGAAGGTACTTGTCCGTACTGCTTCAGCCTTTACACTGCAACTGTCTCATTAACTACTCCAACTTAAAATTCTCCTGCAAAAGCAAAATTAATATTTTAGATATTTCTCCGGATTTAATTAAGACACATGCCTTCATGTAACAGATAAATCAAGTTTTCAAGCCTTCTATATTCACTGACTCACTATAATTGTACATCTGTTCTAACTTAGGAAAATGAAATTATTTCTAAGAATTACCTAAACTCAGAAAGAATTATTACTTCATCAGTGGAAGAAGCCAAATTCACTGCACCTGCCCTAAAGCTGTATGCATTTCCTATATTTAAACCTTCACAATTAATTCAAAAAATATTTACTAAAGGCTTTTGCGTAGAAAATACTGCCGGAAAAAGGAGAGTCTATTAAGATAACAAACAGAGAAAATAAGAAAAGTAACCAAAACACCATAAAATAATGAGAGAAGGGCAAAAACATCAAAGGATAGAGAGATCAAATTTGGTCAGAGAGCTCGGAAAAACATCGTGGAGGAGGAAGCATTTCTAGTGGCCTTAAAGGGAACAGGGCTCAGCAGAAGCCAAACAAAGTATAAACCACAATCAGAAATACCAACTAGTCTTATAAGGGAGATGTACAGGGAAATGGTAGAATATGAGATTGAAAAGATAGACTGGAATCATAACACAGATTCTGAATTGAAATAGAAATTCAATTGTTTACGGGAAGGAAAAGTATTTTCAAAATGACCCCAAAAAATTCCATAAAATAAAGTCTAATGGTTTAATAAGTGATATTAAATGCCCCCCACAAACACTATTTTAAATAGTGACTAGAAAAGAAATCATGGTTGGGGCATACTGTGCGTTAATTTTTATAGACTTGGGGGACTAGAGAATGTAACACTATTTATAATAATATGTCCATTTAAAAAATTCTGAACAGCAGACTACAGATTTACAAAACCTGGTAAACTCTCCATTCTTAGTAACTGAAGAACACCTTTTACTTTAAGAGCATAGATTTGGTACTAGAAAGTACGGGTTGGAGAACCAGTTCTAACGAGCATCTATGAGTAGAAAAAAATAAAGGTTTCTCTTTCATAGTGTACATGCAGTCATGTATGTAAACCTCTGAAGCACTGAGAAGTGCATGTAGTTCCCTCATTCAATCATCCAGCTAACACTCATTCAGTCCCTACTCTGTGCCAGACACTGTTCTAGGAACTGGGAACAAGTAGTGAACAAGACATACGAGTCCCTGCCCCTGTGACACATTCCAGTGCGAAAGGCAGATAATAAACAAATAAGTTACCACCTATTCATAGTTTGATGTCAGAGAACCATACATGCTATAAAGAAAATGAAACCAACCTCCCAAAATTAATAAGGGACAATTTTAGAAAGAACAGTCAGGCAAGACTTCTTTAAGGAGAGGCTATAATCGTATCACCTATTAGCTGTAGTAGCTAGGTATTGCTTGTAGTAAGTAATTACATATTTTAATGATAATGGGGTTCAAGTGGATTATGAATCAGACATCTCTTTTATATATTCATTTACAAATTAAAGGAATCTATAAAAAAATGACCTGAAGATAACAATTAAATAAGCTCATTGTATTTTCTTTATGGACAAATCCTTACAAAACATTAGGCAGAAAAGAATGCAGAACCTGGCACTCAAACACAAGGGCCTTAAACAGGCTTCACAGATTATAGTATAATGGTATTACGTATTAATGAATTTTTCTGATTAACAAATAAGTTGTTTGATTTGAGGAAGCAAAACTGTGCTCCCCACAGTAGCAGTTATTAGGAGACATTCACTCATCAAACGATGACTTACTTCACTCTCCGCGAAATGCCGCTCCCCCTTGAGGCACAGGGAGGACCGCCTCAGGGTCTTCTCATCTCCGTCGTCGAAAACTACGAGAGGAGGTAAAAGCGGAAACTACTGAAGAGTTTTTCAAAGGTTAATGCAATTGATATAAATTGTTTAATTTTTGAGTGCAAATAGAGCTATTGTTAAAAAAGATGACATTTGAAATTCAGTTTACATTTTATGTTTTCTAATGGACTTTAAACATACACTATCTTCTCCTATTTCTAGCAAAAAATAAATAATATACCTTAAAAAAAACTTCCCTGAAATAGAAAATACCAAATAAAAATAAGTAAGCATTTGAAGACAAAACTATTTAAATGCTAATTAACCCGTCTCAATGTGGTAAAGGAGAGTCAAGTTTTCCTGCTGGTAAACACCTAAGACACAGAAAAAGCACAAGTTTATATATTCAGACTGTCCTTAAAAAGACTACCCTATTTTTATTTAAAGCAGGGTTTCTCGACCCTAGCACTACCATTTTGGACCAAGTAATGTTTTCCCGCGTGCTGTCCTGTGCACTGTACAGCATCACACAGCATCCTTGGCCACTAGATGCCAGGAGCACCCCCTTCCCAGCTGTAATAACCAAAAAGTCTCCAGACACTACCCAATGTTCCCTGACCAATGAACTTGCCCCTGGTTCACCAAGTTTACCATTTCACCAAGTCCTAAAATGTCCCACCAAATTTACTACAAGTTTATATATACACAGAACATATGTATATTTTATGATATAATTTTAACTGCATTACTCATAAATCATGGGAAGAGGGTACCTCTGTTTTAAAAATGTTGCTAGGCCTTGATTTTAGAAACAGCAGTTTTTGCCTAAATACCAAAATTAAGTCTTTAGATATTGTATGAAACTTCACATTTATGTGAGGCTAGATAAATAATTTAGTACATTATTTTACTGCTAGAACTAAAATATTCAATAGTAAAAGTGCCACATTTATGAGATTAACAACCACACCTAATTACCATAAAAATTTATACACAGAACTGCTCACAGTTTTGTAACCTATATAAAGTCAAATATTTCCTTATGTGTCAAGAATCAAAATTTTCCTCTCTTAATCAGGTTTTTTTCCTCATCCCAAAAAAATTTAAAAACTCATCTGTACTATTTCAAAGCTCCATCAAATTTTGACACTACCAAAAACATTTAATTAGGTGTTTACTCTTATCCCTGAGGTCATTAAAACATAGAAACTATGACCATTCAGTAAATAATACTGGAATAATTGGCTGTCAATTTGAAAAAACAATTTGACTGTATTTCAGAATGTTTAAAAAAAATCAATGACAAGTGGAATAAAAAGTCTATAAAACAAAAATAAAACTATAAATTGAAGACTACACTGGAAAATAAATTTAACAGTGATGAAGGAAGGTCTTCTTAAACAAGATTCAAAATTAAACTACGTTAAACTACAAATTAAAAATTAAACTATACCAAGAAGTGGCAAGTAAAGTGACATGAAAATTGATAGTAGAGGTAAGAGTAAAGCACTATGAGAAAAATACCTGCAACTAAAGCAGCAATGCATTAATATTCAGAGTATATGAAGAACTCACACCCCAAAAATAGCAAGAAAGAGATAACCATCCTAAGAGGAAAAAGAAGAATGGGAAGATACTATAAACTAGCAATTCAAAACACACAGGTAGGGCAAAAGCACAGCTGTCAGTGCACAAAACACAGTTTATTCTTGTATTATTATTATTTCTTAATTACTGTATTATTTGCCATATGAATAAGTATAAAACTACTTTTGCCTCCATCCTGTATACATAAATGTTTCTTTTAATAAACATGTGAAAAGATGTTTAATCTCACTAGTAAATCATGGGAGGGGTATATTAAAACAAAACTCTTGAGACTATTTTGTGTCCATATGGGCAAAAATTGAAAAGATTACAACAATCAACTTTGACAATGATTGGAAAAACATGTACACTCATACACTGTTCAGAGGAGTATAAATTAATAGTCTTTAAAGAAGGCAGTTTTCATTACCTACTTTTTTTTCTTTTTTAATATTTTACTTCTTTATTTTTAGAGACAGGGGAAGGGATGGAGAAAGAGAGGGAGAGAAACATCAATGTGTGGTTTCTTTTCATATGTCCCCAACCAGGGACCCAGCTGCAACCCAGGCATGTGTCCTGACTGGGAATTGAACCAGCGACCCTTTGGTTCACAGGACGGCACTCAATCCATTCACTAAGCCACACCAGACAGGGCTACCTACTGAGGTTTTAAAAGCACATTTCACGTCAGTCCCTGTCCTAGTATTCAATGTGTATACTACGGAAAGAGAATAATGTGCATGTACAGAAGACACTTAATTCAGCATAATTCAGTATTTATTTTAATAGCCCCCCCCCCCAAAAAGAAAATACCACACTGGAATATCATTGATAAAAGAAAACAAGTTCTAGTATATCAAGTATTATAAAATGTACTACTAATAAACTCCTCTATCTGCTGTACAAGATAAACATACTTAAATGTACATTTAAAAACAGTTAAAGACAGAAAAAATTCTCTAAGATACACTGAAGTGAAAAAAAAGTAGAAGTCCAATTGTATAATACATACAAGTAAATAATTTCAAATTATGTTATGCACATATTAATGAAATAAAATTTTAAATATCTGGAAAGTTAACCATTAACAGTAATAATATCTGTGGTACTAGGGGATAAAGTAAATCAAGGAAACTTTGCTTTGTTTGTATTATCTTTGAAAATACATTTTTAAAAGAGTTATTCCCTTACCTACAGTGTACCAACTTGCATCTGTTAATTTATTGATAACAGCTTCCTGATATGCACCATCAAGATTCTTCACTTCCACAATAGCTCCGACCTAAAGTATTTTAAAAAATTAGAAAAGTTTTTAGAAGACAAGTGAGCAAAACAAAAACTGGCTTTAGTTTTTAAAAATTGAGTGTGTGGTGGCAAAGAATAAAATTACTGATTTGATTTATGTTGAGGTGCCAGCAGTTTTATCTACCACTGTTTTTGTACCAACAGCAAAAATATCAACAGAGTAACAAGGCAAATAATACCTAAGTATTATTATGAAAATAGTCATTCTGTGTGCCCTAAAAGGGTGTTGGGAACCAGCTGGGGTCCTTAGACCTCACTTTGAGAACCAGAACCACCGCATGTGAAATTGTCCCTGCCTCATCTCTCCACTCCTCTTTCAAGAAGGCTGGGGAAGGGTAGGGATAATTAAGAAATAGCTTTGAAGTCTCAAATCCTGAGTTACATCTACATGGTCTTTATAACTACATCAAATTAAAAAGCTTCTGCATAGCAAAGGAAACTATCAAGAAAATGAAAAGCCCATCTACTGAATGGGGAAAAATATTGCAAATCATTAATCTAATAAAGGGTTAATATCCAAAGTATATAAAGAACTCATTAAAACTCAACAGCAAAACAAACAGAAAAATGGGCAGAGAATCTGACAGACATTTTTCCAAAGACATACAGATAGAGAGCCAACAGGTACATGAAAACGTGATCACTAAACATCAGAGAAAAGCATATCCACCCACAGTAAGACAGTAACTCGCACCTGTTGGAATGGCTAGTATCAACAAGAAATCAGTGTCAGCAAGCACATGGCAAAGGGGGAGCCATTGTGCACTGTCGATAGAGTGTATGTTAGAGAAGCCACTACAGCAAACAATGGAAGTCATTCAAAAAATAGAAGTAAAACTACTACAGGACCCAGCAATTATGCTTCTGGGTATTTATTAGAAAAAAAATGAAGATGCTAAATTTGAAAAGATATATGCACTTCCACATTCAATGTAACATTATTTACAATAGTCAAGAAGCCAGGGGAGCAACCTAGGTGTCCAGTGATACGATGAATAAAGTTTCAAATAGGTGGTGTGTGTATGTAACTATTTAGCATAAAAAAGGAAATCCTGTCATGTAACGGATAGAACTTGAGAACATCATGAAAATTATAGAAGATAATATGTGCAAAAGTGAAATACATGTAATGTCAGGCAGAGGAGGGCAAACACTGCCTGAGCTCACTAGTGTGTGGAACCTAAACAAACAAACCAAGCTCACAGCTACAGAGGACAGACTGGGGGCTACCACGGGGGGGGGGGGGGGGACTGGTGAAGAAGGTCAAAAGGTACAAAATTTCAGTTAAAAAATAAGTCATAAGGATGTAATTTATAGCATGGTGATTATAGTCAATGATACCATATCACATATTTGAAAGTTGCTCACAGAACAATTTTAAAAGTCCTTGTCACAAGAAAAAAAAAATATTTGGTAATTACATGTGGTTGATGTTAACTACATTTTTTGTGATGAACAGTTTGAAATGCATACAAAAACAGAACCATTATGCCGTACACCTGAAACTAATATAACATTATGTTGATTATACCTCAATAAAAATAAAACGAAATGTATATGGTCTTTACAGTATTAACAAAATTAACTTGTTCAGAGAAAAGACTGTTAACTCCACATAATGCCCAAAGGAGGGAAGGAAACTCTGCAGAATTAACAGAACTCATGTAAAATGACTACAGTCAGCAAATACACAGTATGATTTTTTAATTTAATACTGAAGTGGTCTATGTATTATTTCCATGTGAACTCATTAAAAATAAATTTAGATCAAATGACCATTATTTTTATTTTCTCTAACAGAACCATTTATCCAAATGTCAATGCTTTCTATCAGTTGATAGAAAGCATGCTACAAAGTGTATTAAGGAACAATTCAAAAATCTACATACAAAAAAAAATCTATAGTAAAAAATATTTTAACAATCTTGAGACCAAATTTTAACATGCTTGCCTATGTCAAAATCAAAATGGTTCTCTAAGTCCTAATCAAAAATAATTTTAATAAATCACAAATAATTTTTGATTTTAATAAAATAAAAACCAAACCAGTAAAATGAACCAACTATGCTACAAAGAGGCTAGAGCACGAGGAGAGCAAGACTCTTGAAGATATAAAGTAGTTGCCTTTTCTATCCCTTCACAACATTGAACAGTTTTTGTAGCTGGTACCAGCTGGCCTCTGCCCAATGAACAGGCAAGTCAGGCAGCTACAAACTACGCTTATGAGGCAAAAACACAAATAAAGCATGAAGGCGTATGTGTTCTGAACATCTAGAGTGCACAGTGCTTCAATTACATAGGCTGTGAGCCTGCAGAGTTTTGGTTCTCCCATTACTGGCAGCAAGACCGTGGTTAGATTACCTCCTTCAGTTTCCTCTTCTGTGAAGAGCATTTATGAGGATTATAAAAGACAATGCATGCAGAAGATGTCTAGTACTAGCACATGCTAACTACTAAATAAATAGTGACTAATGTCATAAGTGGGCATGTTTTTGTCCTTTTGTCCTCAAGTGACAAACTTGTGCATGTAATGTTAAAGATAACATCTACAAAATAAAAATGATGAAAAATAATTTATATAAGGCAAAATAGAAAAAACTTAAAAGCTTTAGTTTGCCATAGTACCTAATACACATGCAAGGTACCAATGCCCTGTGGATCCAATTAAGTGTTTAAATCAACTACAAACAAAAACTGATAGATACACATCAATCTAAACCTCTTAAAACTACAGCGTCATGAATAAAGGATTTTTCTTGTGTTTACAAATGTTTCTTCAATTGTTAGCATTCCTTTAAATTCGCCCAGCCAGGCCCATGTCCATTTTCAGACATTCGAAAGAACCAAAGAGCACATGGTAAGCTACCCACACATTCCCTGTGGCCTGCTCACTGGTAAGCAAGAAAGTAAAGCAGCACTTATTTCTCTGGCCAGCAACAAAAAATGAACACAAAGAAATAACACTATTTGCACATAAAAACATGTTCATCACTCATAATTGCCTGATGACTCTCCCCAAAAATTTCATTTGCGAGTAGTTGCTCCAAAGAGTTAAACCCTCTGAGGGTTTTGTTTTTCCCACTTTTCACATCATCACAGAATGTACATCACTTAATCTTAATGATGTAAATGGATTACATCACCTATTAATTCTGGAAAATCCACCATTCACTAAAAGTCAGTGAAACATGGTGACTGAAACAGGTATGTAAATAAAAAGCAGTCAGTGCTTCCTTGATATTCATTCGGTTTTAAACAGCTAGGTTTTACTATCTATCTTATCAGGCTTTATTGAGCATTAAATCTACTTTTTTTCTATTGGTCTCTTTAGAAAGAAATACCTATTTATCAACCCATTAACAAAATACTCAATGAATTAAAAAGAAATAACCGCATATAAGTATTAATGTTTCCCAATGAAGCACTGGAATTAATAATGAATAAATAAATGAATTACCTTTAGTGGGCCCTTTATGTGGTCATCTTGAACTTCCACTGTTGAAGAATCATGCCTAAACGTTACCTAGAGATTATAAATTTAATTAGCCACACACAGACATGCATACACAAAGCAATACAAACTCATCAATACACGAATTCATTTTTATTACAAGTAATCTAAACGAAGCTCTGCCTACTTTATATAAAATTTCAATCCCTGAGTAGAGTAACTGAAAATTTTATTATTTAAATAACTTTCCAGATTAAATTACTTGATGTTTCACACATCACTTTATTCAATACTACTAGTTATTAGTTTAGCTGCATAGTTTCTTTTTCTAAAATATGAGAAAGAAAGAGGCAGAGATCTAAGGCTATGGGTACTACAGCTGACCCTGCACAACAGCAAAGGGGCAGGGGAGCCAGCACTCCCTGCAGTTGAAAATCCATGTATTAACTTCTGACTCCCCAAAACATATCTAGTAATCACCTGCTAGTGACCAGAAGGAAGCTTTACCAATAATATAAACAGCTGATTATTCTGTATACAAATTCTGTACATGTATTACATATTGCATTCTGTATATGTATTACATATTGCATTCTTACAATACAGGAGGCTAGAGGAAAAAAGTTAAGAAAAAACAGAAAATCCATTTACAGTATTTATTGAAAAAAGTCCGCATATAAACGGACCCACACAATTCAAATCCATGTTGTTCAAGGATCTAATATATCTCATTTTGTGATGGTCTAGCTTAATAATAAGCAGTAGCAACAAACATTTAATGAGAGTTAAGTATCAGGCTTAAGTATCAAACATCTAATCTTCTCAACAACCTTATTACGTAGGTATGACTGTTCCAATTTTGTTGATAAGAAAACTGAGGACAAAAGTATAAGTAGTAACTGGTCCAAGATAACAGAACTGCTACATGGTTGAAGTTAATATTCAAACTCAAGCAGTCTAGTTCCAGAACTTTACTGTCTCTCTATATCGTATAGAAACCAGAGAATGGGAAACCCGATGTGAGGACAGTATGCTAAAATAAAGGGTTCAAATTAAAATATTTAGCTCGTGAAAAACAAGATAGCTCCCAGTATTCAGTACAGAAAAAGTTGTTTTCCCTATACAAAGCAAGAGTTCTTACAGGAATTAAACCATTAATAGGCTCACAACCACCTAAAGGAGATGGTTGAAAGGAGATGTCCTATACTCATAGCACTGAAGGTGTTTCTGCCTCACAAAAGCCCTTTATTTAAATTATGTGTTTAGTCCTGGCTGGCTGGGCATCATTTGGCAAATCAAAAGACCGTGGGTACCAGTCCCAGTAAGGACACATGCCTGGGTTGCAAATTCAGTCCCTGGCTGGGGCACATGCAAGAGGCAACTGATCGATGTTTATGTCCCTCAACTTCTTCCCTCCCTTCTCCTCTCTCTAGCAAAAATGAAAGAACAAAAAATTAAATGGATGGACGGATAGATAGATAGATAGATAGATAGATAGATAGATAATATGTTTAAGCAACTATGTCAATCACTTAGACTCTAAGCCACTTAAGAATGGAGACTGGGTCTTAACACTAGAGTTTCAATACTTATATAGTGCTTAGCACATAGTAAATGCTCAATAAATAAAAACTGGTGGTGAAGCTTATCAACAAATTGTTGTAAAACTTACTAACTTTGAACCATAAATAAAATAAAACTGGTAAAAATATACTACCATTATCTGTTGAAAATATCATTAACTTTGAATCATAAACAGACTCTATTGTTTAAAAAAGCTCATTTACTGACGTGAGAGAGAAGAGAGAGAAATACTGACTTGCTGTTTTATCCCCTGACAACTCACTGGCTGACTCTTGCCTGTGCTCTCACCAGAGACCAAACCTGCAACCTCAGTGATTCGAACAACACTCTAATCGAGCTACCCAGTTGGGGCAAATTATAAACAGATTGTGGAGCAGCCAAAAAAAAAAAAAAAACCCATCAAAAAAAATTTGTTTTAATTGACTGATTTTTACAGAAAAAGAGGAAAGGGAGGGAGGGAGGGAGAAAGGGAGCGAGCAACATGGATTCTGTTGTTCCACTCACTGATGCATTCATTAGTTGACTCTCATATGTGCCCTGCCCAGGGATCAAACCCACAACCTTGGTGTATCAGAACAATGCTTTAACCAACGGAGCTACCAGCCGGGGCCAACAATAATTTTTAGATGCCCATTATTTATAAGGCACAAGGTAGTACTTGGTACTCTGTCCTATCAACAGAGGCAGTTTTCTTCCTTTTATTAATAGGACGAAATGGCAGAACTGCTACATGTCATTTAGCTGGTTCATTCATTACAGAGAGACACCAGCTAAAATTGCAATTCCAGGCTAAAATCTAGTCTGTGCTCTGCAGACCAAAGCATGGGTCCTGGAGTAACACTGTTTTCCTGCCCAAAGGGAACACCTTTTTCTAACTAGCACAAAAGTGCTCATGTGGACTTCAGGCTCTGCCAAGGAGGCTCTCTACTGGGAAGCAGGGCTTCTGTCTAATTCACACTAAGGTGTTACATGTGCTAATATTAGCCCTGTCCCTGAGAGTGAGAAAACTGATAACAATCCTTCTCTTCAGATAGTAGTGAAAACAAAAAAAGGAGTGCTCAGGAAACACCAGTGTGTGAAGTCAGAACAGGAAATGTCTCTCTTTGTAAGAGCACTGTAAGAGTACCCACACACTCAAATCACAGAAGAGCTCACAGGCACCAGGCATCTGAAAACTGAACATAGGGTGGGTCCTAGACTAACATCTTACAGGCTTACTGTTAAAAGGCCTTATCACCACAGTTCTTAACTAGGGAGTATAAAAATTAGAATCACCCTGGAAGCTTTATTTAAACACCAATGGGAGGGAGGGAGGAAGGGAGGGAAGGATAGATGGATGGAGAAAGGAAGGAACATGGGCATGGAAAAAGCTTCAAAAGGAACAGTGATCCTCTGCACTGGAAGTGCAATACCTCTATGGCCTGTTTAATTGGTGATAGTTAAACCCATGTTTTACAGGCTATCTGCTCATCTGGATTATAAATCCCTAAGGACGGAAGTAATCTTCATACCTTCCCTTCTTTACCTAACAGAGTTCCTTGCAAGGTTTGCCACTCAATAAATAGCTGACAAATAAATATCTACCTTCAAATATTTCACCTGGCCCATATTTTTTAACACTAATAATTTCTTAAAATGTAAACAGTTACAGTTCTTTTTCTGTTATTATCTGAGACAAAACACAAATATTTTAGAAAGATTTTTCAAGAAAGGCAGAGGATAAGAAATCAACAACTACCATAGTTCAGTTATCTAAGGCACCATCAATTATAAATTGCATCTCAATTCCATTAATAAAATGGAGGAGAGGGTCTTAAAATTGATGAACTAGGATAACTCCCACTCTGCCACATTTGCTACAATGGCCTTAGAGAAATCACTAGCCCTTTATAAGCCTCATTCTTCTTACAGTAAAATTAAGGAACTAAACTACTGGGTTGGCCAAAAGAGCCCTTTAGTTTTTCTGTAAAGTAAAAGACACATTTCTCATTTTCACCAATAACTTTACTTATTTGAGTATTTTGAGTGCCAGCTACCTCTTGTGTGGTATAACACGGATTGTTCTCAATGTCTCGATTTGATTGCTATCAATTTTAACTGGTCTACCTAACAATGGAGCAACATCCAGAGAGAAAACTCTAGCCCAAACTTTGCAAACCACTTCTGACATGTTCGGTCAGTCAAAAGCACCTTTACTATACATGGCACAAGTCTCTTTTTGCATTTCAGTGGCATTTTTACTTTTCTTGAAATAATCAAACATAATATGCCAAAAATGCTGTGCATTTTCTTTCACTTTCAATATTAAAATGGCTACATAAAAATTCACCAATTTTGCCCTGGCTGGTGTGGCTCAGTGGAGGCCTGTGAACCAAAGGGTCACTAGTTCAATTCCCAGTCAGGGCACCCGCCTGGCTTGTGGGCCAGGTCCCCAGTGGGGGCTGAGTGAGGGGCAACTACACATTGATGCTCCTTCTCTCCCTCTCTTTCTCCTCCCCTTCCCCTCTCTCTAAAAATAAACAAATAAAATCTTTAAAAAATATATATATATATATAATTCACCAATTTTAATAAGTTTTCTTTTAAATGCATGCTGAGCTCCAGCTGATACAGTTCAGTGGATTAAGTGCAGGCCTGCAAACCAAAGGGTCACTGGTTCAATTCCCAGTCAGGGCACATAGCTGGCTTATGGGCCAGGTCCCCAGTGGGGGGCGTGTGAGGGGCAACCACACATTGATGTTTCTCTACCTCTCTTTCTACTTCCATTCCCCATCTTTAAAAAATAAATAAAATCTTTAAAAAACAAAATAAAATGCACGCTGATATGACAGTTGTAACAATCTAACAAAATTGTTTCAAATGAAATTAAAAGACAACAAAGTGCTACCAGAGCCATCTTATGGGAAAAAAGCAAATTAACTTTTTGGCCAATCCAAAATGTCACTACTAGGGTCCTTTCCAGCTGCAAAATGCTAACAAAACAAACAATAACAAATCTATATAGTAAAGTGGCATTAAAAAAATACCAACCGTACTCATCTAATTCCATTCCAATTGGAATACTAAAAAATCACAATACTTTTTTTCAGGTATTTTTACAACCATTACTCCTAGAAACTAAACTCATCCTGCAAAACAATTATTAAATGTACTCACCAAACTAAAGTTTAAATATTAAATACTGAACATACAACTTATAAAATCTACATATACTGTACCTTGACTTTGACCAGTCTTTTTGCTGTCTTGATCTTGGCTTCACAAAAAGCTCCTCTGTATTTAGCACTCACATCAGTGCCCACTGTCAAATAGGGAGGCTCATCAAGGGCCTAAAAATGCAAAGAAATTAGATTTAAACTCTTTAATTTTTTCCCACACTCAGATCTCAGAAGGGCAGATTCAACCCTGTTAAAGCCATGGAAATTATAATAGTTGAATGTATTTGTTAACAATCTATAAAATACCCTAAAAATAAGTAAAGTGTGTATAGTAAAGTCTATCTAAATGCATAAATGTACATCATATAAAATATAAAAGCACATTTTTCTCTATACAAAATACACACGGTCCATAATATGAATTAGCTCAATCACAGGTATGTACCATTCCTGCCCCCGCATCCACCATCCATTCAAATATGTATTTACTATATAACCACAAGACAGATTCTTAAAGTTCAAAGTCTGAGAAATTTTTCTTTTAAAATAGGGTATGTCTTTACAAGCACCCAAATTGAGAATAGTTTTGTTATATCCCTACCTAGACAATTCTTGGAGAGAATGGCACAAAAGGGGCATAGGGAATTACATGTATTCAAACTACAATATCCAATCTGGGAGGTTTCAAATAGAAATTTGCAAAAATGTCTCAAATGCTTTGGGGCATGAGTTCACTGTTTGTTTATCCTTCCAGAGTAAACAGTATTTTAGTTCTCCCTACTTGTGATTTAGTTTTTAATAGTCCTATTCTAGCTGCTCTGACTTTTTACAATCAGATAAATTTCTGCATAGGATCTACATTTCTAAGGAGTTCTGCTTCTATTCATCAATTCTATAGCCAAAGGAAGATTGTGTAAGTACCTTTACCAAAGTGTTGTAAGGAAAACTAATATCCCAAGAAGTTCCACCAAAAAGAAAATGGATTACTGAATGAATTCCCACTCTGCCTCATTATTTCCCAATTCATTTGCCCAAAGAACCTTTTCTCCCTCCTATTAACATTACTATCCTGAAGAAATTCCATAAAACATTAGGGAAAAAACACTGTCATACAACAAATAATGAAATATAAATTTCATTTGGATCTTAAAAGAAATTTATCCCTAATAGTTGTGGCTAACATCTCAAAAAGAAAAAAGAAAGATATTCTAATGCTATATAACAAAAGTGCCCATCAGCATACCAAATAATTTTAATAACCCCTTTTAAAGGTGGGAAAGTATTACATAAACCAAGACAAGGGTGCTACAACTAAAAATATCAAACCAACATCCTTACTGGCAACCCAGTCATTAAGAATAAAGAAGAGCCCTGGCTGGTGTGGCTCAGTGGACTGTGTGACAGCCTGCAAACTGAAGGGTCGCCAGTTCGATTGTCGGTCAGGAAACATGCCTGGGTTGTGGGGCAGGTCGCCACTGGGGGCATGTGATGGGCAACTGATTGATGTGTTTCTTACACATTGATGTTTCTCTCCCTCCTTTACCATCTCCCTCTCTAAAAATAAATAAGTAAAATATTTTTAAAAAAGAAAGAATAAAGAAACATAAAACATATCAGGTATATGATTTTTAAAATCTACTTAGGGAAATGCCTGTTATTTCAATTCACTTACACCCTAACAGAAGTATATTCTCATGAAGATATTTTTCTACACTTCTACATTACTACTTTTTAAATTTGAGGATATCACTAATTAGCTATAATTGTATCTTTGCACTGCTCCTGCACTTAAAGTTAACAATGAATGCATTTCTACTTTATCTACCTGCCTCAGCCCTCCTAAAATATCAGTTTCCTTGGTGAAAATACGGTTACATTCCAGACAAGCTAGTGGCTTTATTTTAGAAAGAATATGAAGTGACTCACAGAACTTCACTCAGAAATTTTAAGAAAAATTTTAAAAGACATGAAAACCCAAACAGTGGGACAATCTTCATTATACAGGCTCATTAGTGCTCACAACTTGCAACCACTCCCACTAACATGGTTTGCACCTTAGTAGCCAGTAAAATTTTATTTTCACAAATATAGTTAAAATAAGTTTTAAGAAACAAGAAATTGTGAAGCATAGATGAGAACAAGAAATCAGCTAAAAGTTATACATTTGTGCCTACTCAGGAACAAATAAATAAGCTTTTCAGATATTTTTATTATATAGAATGTTTAACAAAAAGAGGAATAAAATAGTAATATATTTGGATTACTAGTACAAAGAAACCCATTTATGAATTATTTTCATTAATACTCAAACACTGGCAACATTCCAACTATAGCAAACTAAGTATGCTTATTGAGCAGATTCATTCCATTTGAATTTGAGAGGGGGAATTTTTTTCCCTCCAACCTAAGCCCATCCCACATCCTTACAAAAAATGAAAATCCATGTTGACAGAAAAAAGTAATAATTACCTCAAATATTGTGGGGGCAAATTAGTATTTTGAAGGGTAACAGTTTCCACCCTTCAAGCTAGAACACATGAAAAGAAATTAGCAAGGCATATAAAGAATGTCTATTAGGAAAAACTTACAAAGGGAAACCAAAGTATAATAAATTCCCGAATGTATAATAAATTCATGGATAGAACAGTGCTAATTCGTTAAAAAGAGCATAGGAAAAGCAAAGATCTAGGTTCTGATCTTACTTCTGCCTCTATTATTTTCTGGACCACACTGGGTAAGTTACTTCTTTGTTTCTAAATTCTCATCATTACTTGTTCTGTATACGTTTGTTTAACAAGCTCTATTCAAAGCATGTGGTTACAAAGATGGTTAAAATGGGACATTTTGAGACACACAATCATCTAGAAGTAAAACAATGCTAACCAAAATATGAATGAGATTTTGTACAGAAAAACAAAATCCGTATTCTACGTGCTCAGGTCTGTGTATGTAGTTTTAACAGCATAAATCACTCTATCACAGTATAGCATGGGGTAGTATAAAGCAGACGAACAGCACAGGCTGTCAAAGCATGGGATCCTAATACCAGCTCTTTCCTCACAGTAACTTGGTACATCTCTGTAGACTACTGACCCTCTCTAAACTTGTCTTCACATCAGGGAAATATGGTCAATATTAGAAACCATCAGTTACGATGCCTAAAGTATTTAGCTGTTAACAATTACTATTAATACTACCAAACACTCAATGTGGGCAATCAAACTAATGTAAATTCAGATTTGACACCCTGACATTTTTTTCTTTTTAAAATGCAAAACCTCATTTTAAATAACTGCTTATCATAAGTGCAAGTTAAAAGTTAAACCACTTTCCTCACTTCTTCAACTAATATCAATACTCCTCAGAATATATTTTTCAGTACTAAATCTAATGAGAACATACCAGAAGATATATGGTAATATGTGTATGTCTTTAAAATAGTATACTTTTTCCTACTCCTAGACATGCAGAAATAATCAAAGGTACATGTATATATTATACATACAGGAAAAAACATACATCATCAAGACAGAAACAACAGTTAAAGAGTTAACCTATGGGAAAGGGAGTAGTAAAACGAAGAAGTATGTGTATTCAAAATGTTTTTTATTCTTAAAAGGTTCCTTCTGCCTGAGGGAGGGGGGCTGGTAGAGGTGGAAGAAGGTATAAAGGGGAGTAAGTGGTACTGAGAAAAATGTAATAAAAAATAAGCTACTAAAAGTAATAAATTAAAAAATGTTCTTTTTTGTTTTTTGCAGTTGGCATGTACCTTTGCTTTTTAAAATGTATTTTAAGGTACAGAACTATATTAATAAATCCCCCATATACTCATAATATGGTTCCTACAATAATTAACTCAGACATTTTTGTCTCATCTATACCCCTACCCATTCTTTCCAAAAAACAAAACAAAACAAACAAAAAAACTCTTGATTATTTTAAAGGAAACCCCAGATGTTATACTACTTCATCAGAACAATAAAAAGTATAATCTGTAACAAATGGGATTATGGGTTATTTTGAATTTTCTTACTAATACTTTTCTATATTCTCCAATGTATTTGGATGACCTTATTAATGAGAATCAGTATAATACAGTTATCAAGAATGCAGACTCTTGAATTAGATGTAGTCAAATCTACCACCTAGTAGCTAGGTGACCTTGAGCTAGGACCTCCGTGCCTCAGGATAGTAACAGTGATCTCAGGGCTTCCAGCCAAGATGGAGGTATAGGTAGACACACTATACCACCCTGCGCAACCAAAATAAGGACAACAACTTAGAAACAAAAAACAACCAGTAACAATAGAAAATTGAACTGTATGCAAGTCCAACAACCAAGGAGTTAACGAAGACACACTCATCCAGACTGGTAGGAGGGGCGCAGTCAGGCGGCTAGGAGGAGAGGGGTCCTGGCAAAGCAGTGGCTGTCAGACCCTGAGCAGCAAAGGGTGGACCCAGCTAGGCAGTGGATTATGGAGGTGTGTGTACACAAGGCAACTAGTGGACCAGGCAGTACCACATTCGCATGCAGATAAACCAGGTGAAACTGGGGAGTGAGACAGACTCCCCAACCCAGAGCCCCAGTGCAGGGAAATAAAGCCTCATACCCCTGAGTGAAAACACCTGTGGGGGTTGAGGTGTCGGGAGAAACTCCCAGCCTCACAGGAGAGTTCGTTGGAGAGACCCAGAGGGGCCTAGAATGCACACAAACCCACCCACACAGGAATCAGCCCAGAAGCTCCCAATTTGCTTGCTGGAAGCAGGAGAAGTGACTGAAATCCGGCAGAGAGCAGAGCAGGTGCTACTGTTCCCTCTCTGACCCAGCCCCCACACACAGTGTCACAATCCAGCGACTGGGTTGACCTGCCCTGGTGAATACCTAAGGCTCTGCCCCTTACTACCTAACAGGCACGACAAGACAAAAAAAAAAGTCCCAAATGAAAGAACGGATCAAAGCTCCAGAAAAAATAAAACTAAGCAATGAAGGGATAGCCAACCTATTAGATGCACAGTTCAAAACACTGGTAATCAGGATGCTCACAGAATTGGCTGAATTTGGTCGTAAATTACATGAAAAAAATGAAGGTTACGCTAAGTGAAATAAAGGTAAATGTACAAGAAACCAATAATGATGGGAAGGAAACTAGGACTCAAATCAATGGTGTGGACCGGAAGGAAGAAAAAAACATCCAATCAGAAAAGAATGAAGAAACAAGAATTCAAAAAAAAAAAAATGAGGAAAGGCTTAGGAACCTCCAGGACATCTTTAAACATTCCAACATCTGAATTATAGGGATACAAGAAGGAGAAGAGGAAGAGCAACAAGTGGAAGTTATTTGAACAAATAATAAAGAAGAACTTCCCCAATCTGGTAAAGAAAATAGACTTCCAGGATGTCCAGGAAGCTCAGAGAGTCCCAAAGAGGTTGGACCCAAGGAGGAACACACCAAGGCACATCATAATTACATTAGCCAAGGTAAAAATGAAGGAGAGAATCCTAGAAGCAGCAAGAGATATGCAAACAGTAACCTACAAAAGAGTTCCCATCAGACTGTCAGCTGATTTCTCAAAAGAGACCTTACAGGCAAGAAGGGGCTGGAAAGAAGTATTCCAAGTCCTGAAAGGCAAGGACCTACACCCAAGATTACTCTACCCAGCAAAGCTTTCATTTAGAATGGAAGGGTAGATAAAGTGCTTCTCAGATAAGGTCAAGTTAAAGGTGTTCATCATCACCAAACCCTTATTATATGAAATGTTAAAGGGACTTATCTAAGAAAAAGAAGATAGAAAACATGTATAGTAAAATGACAGCAAACTCACAATTGTTAACAACCACACCTAAAACAAAACAAACTAAGCAAACTAGAACAGGAACAGAACCACAGAAATGGAGACCACATGGAGGGTTAGCAATAGGGGAGTGGGAGGAAGAGAGAGGGGGAAAAGGTACAGAGAATAAGTAGCAGAGATGGTAGGTAGAAAATGGACACAGGGAAGGTAAGAACAGTATGGGAAATGTAGAAGCTAAAGAACTTATAAGTATGATACACGGACACGAACTAAAGGGGGAGAATGTGAGTAGGCAGGGGGGTGCTGGGTGGAGGGGAGTGAAGGGGGGAAAATGGGACAACTGTCATAACATAATCAATAAAATATATATTTTTTAAATTCTTTATTTTATTGATTATGCAACTACAGTTGGCCCATTTTCCCCCCTCACTCCCCACCACCCTGCCCATCCCCTCCCACCCTCATTCCCCC
>PVIA01000970.1:0-26199 GCA_004024845.1 Tonatia bakeri
CACAAATTTTAAAAAAACTTGCAAATCATATATCTGACAAAGGACTTTTACCTGCAATTATATACAGAGCTCTCAAAATGCAACAATAAGAAAACAAACAATCCAGTAATGGGCAAAAGGTATGAACAGACACTTCATTGAAGAAAGTAAAAAGATGACACAAAAACATAAAAAGAAGCTCAGACTAATAGCTATTGGGGAAATAAAAATTAAAGCCATGATAAGATATCTACCTATTAGAATAGTTAAAATAAAAAAAATACTGTCAATACCAAATGCTGTCAATGATGTATAGCAGTTAGAAATCTCATATATTGTTGGCGGGACTTCAAAACAGTATAATCACTCTGGAAAAAATGCTGGCAGCTTCTTATAAAGTAAAACATATACCTATGACCATATTATCCATCAATCCTACTCTGAGATGAATAAAGACTTTGTTACATGAAAAGTGGTACCCAAACGTTTGTGGCAGCTCTATTTATAATTGCCTAACTGCAAATGCCTAAATGCCTGCCCTTCAACAGATAAATGGATAAACAGTTATATCCAAATAATGGAATACTACTAAGCAATTAAAAAGGAATAAACTACTAATACACTCAACAGCTTTGATAAATTTCAAAGCCATTAGGCTGAGTGAAAATCATTTTCAAAAGGCTTCATACTAAGCCCAAAGTTACTAGAAGGAAGGAAATAACAAAGATCAGAGTGAAAGAAGTGAAATGGACTAAAAAGACAATAGAAAAGACCACAGAAACTAAAAACTAGTACTGTAAAAAGATAAACAAAATAGACAAACTTTTAACTAGACTTACTAAGAAAAAGAAAGGAATTGAATAAATAAAATTAGAAATTAAAGGAAACATTACACAATAATGAAATTACACAATAAGGAAGCTGGCATAATAGAAATACAAAGAATTATAACAACTACTATGAAGAATTATACACCAACAAATTGGGCAACCTAAAGTAAATGGGTAAGTTCCTAAAAACATACAACCTATCAGCCTATCATGAATAGAAAATCACCAATTACTAGTAAGATTGAATCAGTACTCAGAAATGTCTCAACAAAGTCCAGCACCACATGGTTTCATTGGTGAGTTCTACCAAAACTTTGAAGAATTAATACCAATCCTCTCAAAGTCTTCCAAAAAATAGAAGACGAAGCAACATTTCCAAATTTACTTTATGAAGCCAATGTTATGTTACCCTGACAGCAAAACCAGCAAGGACATAACAAGAAAAAAATTAAAGGTCAATATCCCTGACAAACTGGAAGGCAAAATCCTCAACAAAATATCAGCAAACCAAATTCAACAATATAATAAAAGGATCATACACCATGATCAAGTGGGATTTATTCCAGAGATACAAGGATGGTTCAACATCCGCAAATCAATGTGACATATACCACATTAACAAAATGAAGGATAAAATCATATAATCATCTCAACAGATGCAAAAAATACTTTTGACAATTAACATTTATGATAAGAATTCTCAATAAAGTGGGTACAGAGGGAATGTGCCTTAAGCTGAGAGTCATATATGACAAGTCCACAGCTCACTTCACACAAGAGATTTTAGCTGTTCCTCTGAGGTCAGAAACAAAACAAAGAGGCCCACTCTCACCACTTTTATTCAACATTGTACTAGAAGTCCTACCTAGGACAGTTATGTGGGAAAAAGAAATAAAAGATATCTAAACTGGAAAGGAAGAAGTAAAATTGTCTCTATTTGCAGATGACATGACATTATATACAGAAACCTCTAAAGACGCAATGGAAAATGTTAGAACTAATAAATGAATTCGGTAAATTTGGAGGATACAAAAATTAATACTCAAAAATCAGTCGGTTTCTATACACGAACACAAACTAACAGAAAGAAAAATTAAGAAAATCCCATTTACAAATGCATCAAAAACAATACAATACATAGGAATAAATTTAACAAAAAAGGGTGAAAAACTGAGCCCTGGCTGGTGTGGCTCAGTGGACTGAGTGCCGGCCTGGGAACCAAAGGATTGAGGGTTCCATTCCCAGTCTAGGGCACATGCCTGGGTTGCTGGCCAGATTCCCAGTAGGGGGTGCTCGAGAGGCAACCTCACACTGATGTTTCCCTCTCTTTCTCCCTCCCTCCCTCTCTCCAAAAATAAATAAATAAAACTATTTTTTTTTCAAAAGAGGTGAAACTGCAAAAGCAACTCTTTAAAAAAAGGCAAAAAAATCTATATACTGAGACACTGATGAACAAAGTTGAAGAGAATACAAATGAATGGAAAGATATTTCATGCTCATGGATTGGAAGAATTAATATTGTTAAAATGTCCATACCGCAAAAGTGATCTGCGGATTCAAAGCAATTACTGTCAAGATTCCAATGGCATTTCTCACAAAAATAGTATCCTAAATTTTTTATGGAACCACAAAAGACTTCAAGTATCCAAAGCAATTTGATAAAAGCAAAGCTGGAGGCATCATGCTTCCTGATTTCAAACTGTATTACAGAACTACAGTAATTAAAACAGTATGGTATTGGCATAAAACAGATACACAGATCAGTGGAAGAGCAGAGAGATCAAAAACAAACACACACACATATGGTCAATTAACTTACAACAAAGGAGCAAAAATATATAATAGAGAAAGGATGGTCTCTTCAATAAATTTGCTAGAAAACTAGACTGCCACAAGCCAATGAATGAAATTGAACCACTATCTTACACTATATACAAATACCAACTCAGAATGGATTATAAAGACTTAAATGTAAGACCCAAAACCATAAAACTTCAAGAAGAAAACATAAGAGGTAAACTCCTTGACACAGCTTTGGCACTGATTTTTTTTTTTATTTGACTACAGAAGCAAACACACCAAAGCAAAAAAAAAACAAAAAAACAAAACAAAACACTAAGTGAAATATATCAAACTGAAAAGCTTCTGGCACAGCAAAGTAAACCATTAACAAATTGATTTGAAATCATATACCTGATAAGGGGTTAGTACTAAATATATACAGGGTCTGGAACAAATAACACCTCTTTTTTATTACAAACTCTTTTATAACAATATCACAAGCATGTAGTTCTGTAATATAACAATATCACACTTAAGCACACCATATGACATTTTAGGTGAAATATTCAAATTAAAACAATAAATTACTATACCCATATCACTACCCTACCAACCACACTCAAGTAAGCATTACTTCTGCCAGATCCTATATATAAGGAAATCATACAAACCAGTAACAAAAAATAAACCAGACCCAAAATGACCCATTTTCCAAAAATGTACCTTTAAAGATTCACTGTGGTGTCATTGATAAATTCAAAGGACCAGAAATAGCTTAACAATCCATAAACATAACCATGCTTAAATTAAGAGCATTCCCACTGTGGGAATCTAGGCAGGTGCTAATAATTGACATGAAATGTTCCATGATATATTGTTAAGTAAAAGAGAAATGCAAGTTTGAAAAATTGCATAAAAATTTTGATTCCCACCTCTAGTTAGGATTTCAAGTGGGTTTTCTCCTAACTTCTTTAGTTTGTTTATATTTCTTTAGTTTATTTATATTATTTGAATTTTCTATATGAGTTATCTATTAAAAAGTACATTTTCATTTGAGAAATCAGGTGATGCGTGGGGATGTACAGAAAGGCATTTCTGTCTGTTGAAAACTCCAACCTTATTTGTGGTCTCACAACAGTCTAGTGAAAATGCTGGTAGGACAATGCCTATTCAGTGCTCAACACTGAGTGCTCAGTTCAGTGTTTCTGCAGACAGTTCAAATTGCCAGAGAGCCTATATGGCTGATAAATTCCATTCAGCTACAAAGTGGTAGCATTTTAATTTTGCTAGACTATATATAAGGTCTGATAAAATAATAATATAAATTTTCAAAAGTCTTTCCCAAATACAATAAACTCATAAACTAAAGAATGTAAATGATGACTTACCTATCTCCCTTTGGTTTTCTTTTTTGTAGTGTCTTCCCTTTGGGTCTTCTTTCACTTCCTGAACAGGGGGTCCCACCAGGTCCTGTTACCCGTATTGATTCAAGGCCTTTGGAAGATTTTTTAAATGTGAATTCCACTGGTTCTCCTTCTTTTAGGCTTCTAAATCCTTCCATGAATAATTTGCTCTGTAAAAAGCAGTGAAGAGAGGGGGAGAGAAAGAGAGATCATGATTGTCAATGCTTTATAAATTAACTCTTAACATTTTAATATTAACATACAATATATTCTTTGTTATCCATTACTAAGTATGAGGTCCTTTTTTGTTTGTTTAAGTTCAGAGAAGGTTATACCATTTTAAAGTTTCCTGTTACAATGCTGTCATTGTAAACTAATACTATTTTTTAAAGACAATTTGGCAATGCTTACAAAAATTTCAATGTTCATATTCTTGGACACAGCAATTCCACTTCAATGACTCTCTTATAGATATATACAAAGGTTAAAAAAAAACTCAGTATCAAAATTTACCACAGCACTGTCTTGTAAAAAAATTGTAACTGTTCTAATGTCCATCATTGGTAAACTGAATAAATTATAGTAGAGCTATAGAGTTTATCAAGCTATTAAAAGAAGATCTACATGTAGATCTGGGAAGATAAACATGTACCATTGTTGATTTTAAAAATTAAGGTTAAAGAAAAGTGTAGTTACCACAATGTCATTTTGTCAAGAAGTTTTTAAAAGTCACATGTTTGTCATGTAGAGATGGGGTCTTGGAAAAACACAACAAATCATAAACAGCCATTTTCTGGGAAAGTGGGAATCCTTCCCACTTTCACGTGATTGTACTCAATATACGTGATTGTACTGTGTGAGCTTTTTATAATTTGAAAGGAAATAGGTTTTTATAACTTGAAAGACTGTTGATTTGTGAGCAGGCATACATTTTCTTTTTACTTTTTTAATTCAATCTTTATTGTATTTTTTCCCATTACCATTTAGTCCCCTTATGCCCCCCTCCCCCCAGCAGTCCCCACACTGCTGTCCATGTCCATGAGTCCTTTTCCCCTTTTGCTCAGTCCCTCCACCCCCTGAACACCCCCCCTACTAGCTTTCCTTCTGCTCTTTATGAAAGATGGTTGATTTTTGCAAAAAAGTTTCCTGATTACCAAAGTGTAACCTTTGTAACAAATATGAGCTGCCTCTTTGGATCTTACTCTTTCTGTCAAAGTAAATGTGCCAATTAAAAATATACTAAAAATAATTAAAAATCATTAGTTTATTTCCCCAAACCCCTTGAATATATTTTACAGATTTAATTTGGAATATTAGGTAGTATTAACAGACATTTTTGAATTCAGGGACAAAGGGAGCAAAATAAAATATGGTAGAAAAACTTGGTTCAAGTCCAGTTCTTTAAGTAAATGGGTATGCAACTTTGAATGAGTCATTTCATGTCTTTTCTACTTATCTGTCAATTTAAGGGACTTGAATTTCCCCACATGTGTTCTGAGGAACAGAGGTTCCAAAAAAGACTCCATCAAGAAAGCATTTTGTAGTCAAGCATGAATGGGGACCAAAGAAACCTGGGATTTATTTATAAAAAATTGTGTATTTATTCTTATGTGTTTAAACTTCAGTCATTTTCAAAGTACTCTCCATTTGACGCAATACACCTATTGAGAAATTTTTTCCACTACTCAGAACAGTTTCTGAACTCATTGATTTTGATGCGTTTCAGTGCTGCTGCCATTTTTGGTTTCACCTCTTCCACATTGGCAAAAAGTTTCCCTTTGAGGACTTTTTACATCCGGGGAGACAAAAAAAAAAGTCACTCATGGCGAAATCTGGTGAATAGGGAGTGTGGAGTAGGTGAATAGGGAGTGCTTGTAAATCACCCATCATGAAATGGGCAAATGCATTGAAAGAGTCTTCAAAAAAAAAATACACTGAAGCTGAACACAGCCTCTCACAACACCACCAGTTGGTGTACTGATACAGATGGGTTCCTAGAACACTCACCTAGCAGAGGAAGCCTGTATCACGAAGTGTCTGCCCTCCAAAAGATAATTCTGGTTTTTTTGGGGGGTTACCCCTTTCTAAGTTTGTAAAATACTATATTATGTATTATCTTCTCTTAGTTGTTGTATTAAAGTTTCTGAGATGCCCTCCCCTCCCCCACCACCACTGAAATAAAAATCTTATTTAACTGTGTTTAACCTAGCAATTTCCCGACATAATTGATGCCAGAGTCCTTTCTTTATAAGCACAGATGACTGGTGTATTTAAAGAAATACTGAACCAGAAAATCTTTAGCCCTCCCAAGTCCATGGTTCAAAAGGCAGTTAAATAATTACATATAACCAAATAATTACTTGGAACAAATAAAAACAACACTTCAAAATTCAATGCAAAAGGAGACTATTCATTGTGAAAGTAATATGATACATGAAAACAGGGTTTTTAACCTGTTTAGTGCAGGTCATCTGACACTGCGAAATCCTTCATGCGGAAGTCTGCAACTGGCAGTACCATTTCTGCTGTCTGATGCTATGAAGAAATCAGAAGAAAACACAAACCACAACTGCCTATATGCTTTAAAATAACAATTATAGTTTTAAAGCTTTTTTTAACATTTCCAAATCTTCCATTTTTTCCCCTAAGCTTTTTCCTTACTAATTGTAAGGACTGCCTTTGTTTTCATTCCCTCTCTCTCTCCACTCAAGAAAGTGCAGATTAGGAAATCAGATGAAGTGGAGCATAGGTCAACTACTGCAATTAAGAGAATGGAACAGGTTTACTTAGAGTTATCATATGTTCATATGTTTCATTCTGCAGTATAAACTCCATCACTTACTTATTTCCTCCTCATTTCTAGTGTCCAGAGGCATTATCACCAACTTATTTTGATTTCATTTTCCATTATTACAATTTTTGATAGCTATCATTTATAAGTACACTTATAATTGATAATTTAGATAGGATCTTCTAAATCTAAAGCACAGGGTCCAGCACAAATAATGCACCTTTCTTATTATAAAATAATAAGCATGTAATCCTATAACATAACAATACCACACTCAAGCACACCATATGACATTTTAGGTGAAATGTCTAAATTAAAACTACAAATTATTACACACATATTATTAATCTACCAACCACACTCAAGCAGGCCTTACTTGTGCTGAACCCTGTACATTTCCATTGCTTATGGACCACTAAATTCTGTATATTCTTTGTGATACTCTGAAAGAACACTTTTAAAATTCTATCATATACTCATCCTTCCCCAAATTACTATATAAGGCAATTTAGATGTATAATACTTCAAACAAAATAAATAATATTCCTAGCTATTCATTAAGCTGCATGGTTTGTGAATGAAGATATATAATGGCATTGCAAGAAAAAGATGATTCACACAGAATGTTCTATTATATCAAAAATTGCTGCTACATAGGTGGGAAAGATTAGTTGAAAGATGGGAAGGAATTAGCTTGTTATATTTCTTTAAATTTTTTTTTTACTGATGGATTTTAGACAGAAAAAGAAAGGGAAAGAGAGAGAGAAACATCAATTTGTTGTTCCACTTATTTATACATTCATTAGTTGATTCTTATATGTGCCCTGGCCGGGGATCCAACCCGCAACCTTGCTGTGTCAAGACCATGCTCTAACTGAGCTACTTGGCTAGGGCTTATTATATTTCTTCACAAAAATCAACTTCTCTCCTTGACTTGATAATTTTTATTAAAGGTATCTCCATTTTTGGTCACAATGGTTCCACTCCTTAGCTTTATACAAACCATCTATTGAACCTTGTACATTCTATTATCTTCATAATTTCTTTCATCCACCCCAACTATTTCATTGCGTTATTGATGCCCTACTTCAAGCTCTAACTCTCTCCTACTTGGGTAAGTGTGATAGTTTCTTCATTAACATTTCAAGTCTCCTCCCTATTCTAGTGTCTTCCACACCTGCATATTCTCTCTGAGTTCATCTTACCCAGTTACTTTCCCATCTCAAAAATCTACAATACCTTTCTGTAGGTTGTAGGTGAGACCATTCATAGTCTAAGGCAAATAATGTGGGGCCCTTCTCTAAGAAACTGAAGGAAATAACTGGGCAACTGGTGAAATATTGGATCCGACACACAAACCCCTATTCATTCTAACAATTAGGCCGCTGGTCCAAGAGCTGGCTCCCTACCCATTCAATCTCAAATCATTCCTATCCCTCATTCTTACTCCTCATTCATACATCTGAAGGGTCAACTAAGATTCACAAAATATGCAGCATAATGAAGAAAGGCCAAGATAAATGTGGGAACAAAAGAAATTTTATATACCATCCAATTAGTATCTTCAGAGATAGTTGAGACAATATGACACCAATAAAAACAAGGACAAAAACAACCAAAAAATTAAAAAAAAGACTCTTAGAAAGTTAAAAATGATTGTTAAAATTAAGTGGTTTGGAAGTAAAAGGTTAGAAAATCTCTCAGGACACAGATAAACAGATCCTCCACCCCAACCAAAGTAATATATGTTAGATAAGACAGAAAAGATAGTAAGTAGAGGATGAATACAAAAGAATAAATATCCAACTTTAGCATTCCTGGAAGAGAGAATACAGAAAAGAACATGAAGAAAAATTATTAAGTAAGTACTGTAAGAAAATGTCCCAGAGCTAAAGGGAATACCAAGGAGAGGACTAGCCTGGGCAGAAGGCAGTATTGAGGCTTTCACACATGAGGTATATTTTTGCGAGCATGAAGGCAGGACAAGACTTTAATGGAGACTGAAAGTAGTAATACATACTGAGCTAATGGTTTAACCATATGCTTGTGCAGCAGGATGTTTGGGGATAGCAAGCAGTTTAGTTAAGTCTATTACTCTGAAGGGATAACCAAAAATGAGGCTAGAAAATGTAAGTTAGAGCCAGATGATGGAAATTGTTGATTGGCATCTTAATTTTATTCTGTCTAAAATAAAGTTGACTGACATCATAGTTTTATTCTGTCTAAAATAAAGACCTAATGATACTCCTTTTGCTGTTGAGGCAGGAGATGGTCACAAGGGAGTAAACTACAGAGTCGTCCCAGGACTAAGACAAAAGACATCAGTACAAAACAGAAACCGAGTTCTAAGACCGGTTCCTCAAGAAGGAGGAAACTCCTGAGGTGCCTCAGGGCTAAGACTAAGGACATTGATACAGGACAGAGACCCTGTTCTAAGACTGCTTCTTCCACTCTGGAAAAGTACTGAATCACAGTGAATCATGACTGCACCTGCGCAGAAGATGCTACATGACTCCTGCTTCATTATAACAGCATTATAATAAATTAGCATTGTAGGATCCCCCGCCCCCTACCCTGGTGGCCAAGGAAGGAAAATCATGGGAGACTGCATGTGCAGTAGCTTAAAAGTAATATAGCTGCTTGCACATGCACACAATAAAAGCCCACCAAAACTAGCTAGGAAATAGCCACCCTATAGAACAGAATCCCTCCAGCCACTAAGGGTCAATCTCTGCTTGGAGTTGGCCCACTGCCATGTTCTGTGGAGTGTACTGCTGCTTAATAAATCTGCTCTCTCTGCTATACACTCGCTGTGTGTTCAGTTCAATTCTTTGTCTGAGATCCCTAAGAACCTGGTTACCTGCACCCACCTAAGATACTTTTAGAAGTAGCAAGATCAAATCTGTGTTTTAAAAATATAGTTTCGTTGGCAATACTGTGTGGAAAGGAATGAATGTGGGCATACTTGTTACAAGGTGCTGTCATAGTCTTAGCAAGGTTATTAAAACTACACTAAAAAAAGGAAAGGAGAAATTGGTTTTGCAAAACACTTTAGGAGTCATACATATATCACTTGCTGTAAATTATTTTCCCCTTAATAGGACAAAAGTCCTCTTTTCAGGCTCTCTTTGCCAGAGCTAGCCAAACCCCATAAAGCATGACTGACCCTAATTGTTTTATGAGCCTTTATCCTCAGGACTGAAGAATTACTGGAAGCGCCCTGAAGGCTCGCTCAGAGGCTACAAGAACCTACTTACGAAACAGGACATACCAGAGCACAGTGACTTATGAAAGAGGACAGACCAGACCACAGCAACAGGACCCTGCACCCAAAGATAACATCGAGACAAGCTGCAGCCTGTATAATACCCACTGAAATATCCTGCTCTACAACCACCCAGTCACCTCACAAAAACTCAAAGCCCCCAGGACTGGTGCATATCTCCCCACCCAGTCCTTTTCCCTCTTGGGAAAATAAAATAAAACTTTGCTGTCTGCATTTTTTTTCCTTTGTGAATTCTCCCACAACCTGTGTCACCAATGCCCTAACACCCCATGTAATAATTTATTGTTAAAATGAATAGGTGCCTCAAAGTAACACAAACATCTTTGTAAGACTACTCCAAGAGCTTCAGCACAGGAGGATCACTTAACACAGTCAGTGGGAAGACAACTCTAAAACTCAAAGTTTGGCTTTTTTTTTTTCCACCACTTCTTGAACAAGTTAACTAATATCTTGATAGCTGACTATCTCTAATTGTAACAATGATAAATTTAAGTGTTTCTCTCCATTACTAGGAAGTATACTGAAAATATAATTAAAAGTAAATTGCATTAGAATTTCAGTCCAAGAAAGCTGGGTGACATGTTAAAGAAAACATATTTCTGGAATAACAGATAATTTTAATAGGCTGAGAAGCTGAAAAAACTTAATGAAAATTCAAATATATTTCATTTCTTTTTAATGTTTTTATGAGGCAGAGACTAATTTTTTCTAAGATATCAGTGACAATTCTACAATTAATGAAGGGGAGTTAATTATTACACAATATGCAGTGGTAGAGATATCACATAATATGCATGAGTAATGGTTAACACTCTTAAGGAATATATGCTTTTTTAAAAAATATTTTATTTATTTAATTTTAGAGAGAGAGAGGGGAAGGAAGGGAGAAAGAGAGGGAGAGAAACAAGGATCAGTTGCAACCTGACCGGCCGGGGACCAAACTCACAACCCAGGCGTGTGACCTGACCAAGAATCAAATTGGTGACCTTTCGCTTTGTGGGATGACACTCAACCAACTGAGCCACACCAGTCAGGACAGGACTATATGCTTTTGACCTACACACCAACATACTCAAGGAATCATTAAGCCTGAGGCACACACATAGTAGAACTATGACCAGACTCAGGAGATCTGGGATCTAGCCTTGTCTGTACAATTAATGGAAAACCGCTTACTGTTGAATAAGTCACTCTCTTTTTGTTATAGAACTCAGAACTTTATCCTTGTTATAAGATTTTTAAAAAAATTCTGTGACTTCACCCTATGTGAACCTAGATGGAAATAAATGAGTAGCAGTATTTTTTTTTGTCAATGCTAAAGTGTAAGAGGATTTCCCTTTACACATTTTTAATATTTCCCAATTTACTGAAGAAAAGCAACATTTTAGTTCTTAAATCCTTTAAGAAAACAGAAGCTAAAAAATGTGCTGGCATTGTAGAAGTGAATGTTTATGAAGTTTTACTTAAATAGCTAAAATCCAGTTTAACCCCTGTCGAATCATTGAATTCCATATGAATAGGGTCAAAAACAATGAGATTTTTTTTATCTATCTTGAAATATTTTCCTTGAAATTGAAGAAACCCTTTAAGTAAGTCCCTCCATCTGTCCTGTACTTCAAATGTGGGAAGAACACACTAAAATGGGCAAAAGTACTAGAATGGCATTTTAAAAGGCGTAATGGAAAGCACACAAAGTTTAAAGCTGAGTTTGAATCCTGATCCTACTACTTAAAACCTCTAATTGAATGACAACATGTTCAAAAAACCTTTAACCCTTATCAACTGGCAATATCTTCTAGGAATTAAAAAAATATCAAAGTATAGTAGCTGTTAGATTCCAAATAACTGATGTAAAATGCCAAGAACAGTGTATAGCACACTGAATAGCAAGTCAATAAATAGTTAATACTGCTTTTTATAAGTATCCAGTCTGCTCCTCTCCCTGTTGACATAAGTGTGGGACCAGTAGGAGAAAACAAGCAGGTATCAGGAACCTATTCATCAGCAGGCACCACGCTGACTGCTTTCGCTACACTTATCTCTACCCCTGTCTGCCATTACTGAGTTTCAGTTTAAACATTATCTCATCTTTAAAGCCTTTCATGACATTCTAGAACAAATAAAGGTACTCTTTTTCTATAGTTCCCATTATACATGGCAAGCAAGACCATTATAACATTTATCATACTGCATTATAACATGTGTATTTCCTATAAGGCTACAAACTTCCTGAAAAGAAAATATCTTAATTTTATATATATCCCCATGCCTAAAATCATCTTTGAAACAGGGTGCTCAAGATCATTTTGAGGCAGAGGGGGAGAATCAGGGTGGTGGAGATCAAGGAAAACAGTAATTGTTGCTTTCTGTTAGACAAGAACATGCAGAGACCCAAGGTCATACCTGATCAATAGCAGATCCAGGACTCAAAGCAGATCTTTCTCGCCTTTGTATACCATGATGCCAAGTGTAATGTTCTCCAAGACATATCAATTGTCCCTCAACAACTAATCACAATATTAAGCTTTACAACTTTCAAGCTACAGGCCTCCAGTAGGTCTTCTGACTCAATTCATGATCATATTTTATCCCTTAAATTTTAAAATCTTTTTCTGTAAAACTTTTTAGCTGATATATTGACCTTTAGGAAATCAATCCTTTTATGGTAGGTCATCTTATTGTATTGCCTCTTTACGAAAATAAAAAACGCATAATAGATAATGGCTGAATTTTAAAAAACTAAATCCCTATCAAATCAAAGCTTCTGAGATATTCATGTTTCATCAAATTGAAAGATATTTAAAGTAGATCTTACTTATAAAATATACCTCAACACCTCAATGGTGCTGTAACAACATCTCAATGTGGCCAAACGTAGCCAACAGTCCTTCCACCTTTTACAAAAATTATCTCAGAATGAATCACAGACCTAATTTTACAATGCAAAACTATAAAACTCCTAGAAGATAACATTTAAAAAAATCTAAATGACCTTGAGTATGGCAAACAAATATTTTTTTCAAATTAAAACCCAGTGGATGAATTAAAATGGAATTTCAAAAATATACTAACATAGAAGGCAAAAATGGAAGAAAAGAGGAACATTAAAAGAACCCAATGGCACAGACAAAAAATAGCAAAGGGGTAAATCAAACTATATAAATACATTAAGCGTAAACTTAACATTACAAATAAAATGCAAGATCTGACCATGTGGTATTTATAAGAGAGCCCTTTTAACTATAAAGCTAGAAATTGAAAATAAGATGGTTTACCATCAAAATAAGCAAGAAAAAGGCTACAGTTATGTGGACAAGATTTAGTAAAAGCAGACTTCAAAACAAAGTATTATTAGAAATAAAGAAGGGCATTTCACAATAAAATAAAAAACCTCATTAAGAAACAAGATTGATAAATGCGTAAGTGCCTAGTAACATAGCTTTGAGAGGCCTAAGTCAACAATTGACAGAATAATCTATGAAAAAAAGTTGATAAATCCTAATGGCAGCTGAAATGGTTGGGAAGATTTTTTATATACCACCCTCATCAGTTGATAACACTAGAAAAAAATCACAAAGGACATAAGATCTTTAAAAATTCTATCAATCACTTTGCTCTAATTGACATATATATTAAATGCCCAACTATAAAATACAACTCTTTGCAATTCTACATGGTTTATTCACCAAAATGAACTATAAGATGGGCTATAAAAGAAAGTCTCAATACATTTCAGAGGACTGACAAAATATGGTCTCTTATCAGAACAATTAAAATAGAAACTAATACCAGGAAGATAAATAAGTAGATTATTACAAATATTTATAATTAAAAAATGTACCTCGATTAACCTGATAAAGAAGAAATCACAGGGAATTAAAAAAATGTTTTGATTGATGATGAAAAATAGAGTATATGAAAATTTGTTATACGTAGCTAATACCATCCATAAAGGAAAATGTGCGTGTTTAAATAGTTATATTAAAAAAAAAAACAGGGAGGTCATATATCAATACCATATGAAGCTAGAAAAAAGAAAAGCAAAACAAACCTGAAGATAGTGAATGAAAGAAAAGAATTGGAGCATAAATCAATGAATGAGAGAAAGAGAGAAAACTAAGCAAGTGGAAAGTCAGTGCTTTCAACAGAATTGATGAACTCCTAGGTAGTCAAACAAAAGAAAAAAAAACACAGGTAGGGGGTGAGGAGGGAGGTGGGATAGGTAGAGGAGGGCAAAGGTAGAAAAATTGGGACAACTGTAATAGAATAACAATTTAAAAATTTTTAAAAACCACAGGTTGTCAAAATCAGAAATCAAACAGGGCCTATTACTACCAATCCTACAGATATGAAAAGGGTAATAAAGGACTACGAATAAAAGATTGCAAAAAAACCTGACAACTTAGAAGAAATGGACAATCCTTTGAAAGATAAGACCAAAACAGCATGAGATGAGACATAAAATAACTGAAAATAAAATAAAGTAAAATTCAACTAAAACTTCCAGCCAACTAGGAATAGAAGTAAACACTCTCAGTCCACCAAATACCATATGTGAAAACCTAAAGCTAAATCAAACTTGAAATACTGAACACTCCCGAGGGTGGAAATAAGGTAAGAATGCTCAGTCTCATCATCCCTATTCAACAATGTGCTAAAGATCCTAGCCACAGCAAAAAAGGAGGAGGAAAGGGTGCTGAGAAGCAGAAATATTGAAAAAGAAGTAAACCTGTCTCGATTTATAGATAACATGAATAGTTATGTAGATAGAATACCTTAAATAAACTTAAATGCAACCATGAGAACTGTAAGTGAATTCAGTTTCATGTAAAATTTAAAAACACCACTTATATGAAAAGTTATTAAATAAAATAGCTCTACAGTGAAAACTACAAAACATCATTGAGGGCAATTTAAAGAGTTAAATACATAAGGTAATATACCATATTCATGGTTTGGTTGGTATAATATTAAGATATGAATTCTCCCCAGTTTGGTTTATAAATTCAACAAAATCCCAACTATAATTCCATCAAGTTTTTGTACAAAATGAGAAGTTGATTCCAGAGTTTATATAGAAATTAAAACTATCTGTAGTATACAAAACAATACTATAAAGAAAGAACTAAGCTCTAGGACCTACACTATCTCACTACAAAATTTAGTATACAGCTACTGTAAGCAAGAAAAATTCTGGTGAATGAATCAATGAATATATCAAAGTAACAGAATAGAGCCCAGAAGTAAACTCACGCTTATGTAGTCATCTGACCTCTGACAAAGTGCCAAAGCAAGCCAATGAAAGAAAAAATGTCTTTTCAATAAAATGGTACTGAAATTATTTGAAATCCTTATTCAAAACTGAACTTCAATCCCTATTCCATCCCAAGAACAGAAATTAATTTGGCATGGATCACAGATCTAGTCAAAAAATGAAAACCATAAAGGTTTTAGTGGAAAATATAGAAAAATAGCTTTGAGACTTGAGGAGAAGCAAAGGTTTCTGAGGACTCAAGAAGCAGTAACATAATCAAACTTCATCAAAATTAACATCTTCACATCAAAAGACATGGTTAGAAAGACAGACAAGTAAGAGTAGGCACGCTGGCCTTTTACTCTGAAAGGAAGGACAACGTTCCCAAACAGTGTGGAACAGAGGAGATCAGAGCCTCACTCACAAGACATGCAGCAAGTTGAGTGAGAGACCCAACAGTATTATGTGGAAGTAGCTTTACACAAAATTGAGCACATACTATGTGATTCCATTTACTTGAATTTTCAGATCAGACAAAACTAATCTAGGACAGGAAAAAACCAGACTAGTTGTTGTCTATGGGTGAGTGCCTGTGTGGACTGACTGATGAGGGACATGAGGAGTCTTTCTGAAGTGGTGACAATGTTCTATTCGTGGGAGGAGTTCAGGTTCAAAAATGCAGACGTTTGTCAAAGTTCTTGAATGCACACTTTTAATAATTTGTGCATTTCACTGTGTATCAATTTTACTTAAAAAAGTTACTAAAGTTACTGATATTCATGCTGAAAGATTTAGGGGAGACTACTGATGTCTACAACTTCTGAAATACATCAAAAAGATAGATTAATGGGTCCACAGAGGGGTAACAGATGTAGAGTTATATGAGAAAACATGTATAGGAAAACATTAATTCTATAGTTTAGATGTTGGGTATAATGGTGTTTATAGCTAAAATTCAAATTCTTTATTTTAAATTTTTCATTTTAAAATATTGGAAAATATATCTTTGACATGGAGATACTTTCTGGGTGAGATATATCTTGGCATGCTTAAATTTAAATTTTAAAAAGTAATAATTTGGTATTAAAATTATTGTTATATTTATAAAATATTTAGTAAGACCAGTGTGTACATGGCACTATATTGGACATTAGCAATGAAGTTTAGAAAATCATATTCTAGTGACTTACAATCTGACATCATGTTTCCTGTATAATGGAAAAAAACAGAGAAGGTGAATGGGGGACAGAGAGGAGGGGGAGGGACAGAGATGTGTGACTAAGAAGTACTACAATGGGCTATTTATTACTCAGCCATAAGAAGTAATGAAATCTTGCCATCTGCTACAACATGGATGGACCTAGAGGGTATTATGCAGTGACGTGTATCGGAGAAAGACAAATACCATAAAATTTCACTTATATGCGGAATGTGAAGAACAAAATAAAGAACAAACAAAACAGAAACAAATTCATAGATACAAAGAAAAAACTGATGGTCGCCAGATGGGAGGGGGTTTGGAAGAATGGGTGAAAAGGTGAAAGGTATTAAGTAGTACAAATTGGCAATTAAAAAAAATAATGTATAATGTCAGATGAGGTATTCAGTTTGTAAGGTATATAAATGTCTAATCACTATTGTCGTATACCTGTAACTAAAATATTGTATGTCAACTGTAATTGAAAAACAGATTTTTAAAAAGAAGTAATGCACATTGACATGAATGAAACTGAGAATAGGTGAATATAAGCACTTTGGAGTGAATTTGTAGAATTGTTTTCAGACTGTCCACTCTGAGCTGCTGGGCTGATGCCTGAATTTGAATGGCAGCAGGAAGATGACTGAGAGAACACATGGGAGCAAAGATCAAGAAACTAAAGAGAACAGAGATCCAGAGATCCTGTTCTCCTTTACAGCACATTTTCTAAGGAGTTGCACTTGATCCTTTCCTACAATGCAGTTCCTGCCCTACGTGTGAAGCTGATTTGGCTTTCAGAAAAATATGATATTCATCCATGTTATAATGAGCATTGATGGGGATAGGTGATAGGAAAGAAGAATCAATGAGAAGTGTGTCCACTTTCCCTTTAAAGCGGAGGGAAAAAAGGAGGAACTTCTCAAGCTGCACAAGTAATGACAAAAATTCCACACATCTTTTTGGCTGTATACCAACCAATAAACAAAACCTCAGCTTTCCACAGCCTCCCCTCCTCACTCCCATCTGAAGCCCTTTCAAAGAGTGATTTTTAAACTGTGCTATTTTTAAAACTCTGAAGTTCAGAGAAATGCTTCAGTGATCTACAATAATTGATTTGAATTTCTACTTTTTAAATATATTTTTAACACATCTTAAAATCTGTAACACAAAGCACTTACATTACACTCTAACTTACATCAGTGGAATCCCTAACATATTACTTGGTACCACTAGGGTTGCACATAATTTGTTTGTTTGCAGATCTCACTATAGTTTCTATAGTTAGTATCTTTCAGTGCATGTATTAAAACTTATGCTTTTGATTTCTAATACTACATACAGCTCTGTATTGCTTTCATTAAAATTTCTGGCTTGTTCATGGCCACTCACAAAAAAGTCAAAGTAGTGCAGTTATACCCTGACTGGTGTGGCTCAATTGGTTGGGTGTCATCCTGAAAAATGAAAGGTCACTGGTTCGATTCCCAGTCAGGGCACAAGTGTAAGTTACGGATTCAGTCCCTGGACCGGGTGGGGTGCACACTAAAGGCAACTAATCAAAATTTCTCTTTCACATTGATGTTTTTCTCCCTCTCTTCCTTCCCCTCTCTCTAAAAAATAAAGAAGTAAAATCTTAAATAACAAAACAAAATGTCCTTGTTACCCTTAAAAATAGACAGCCAAGAAATGACCAGGCATTTCAATGTAAAAGAAAACAAAACAAGTAAACAAACAAACAAACAAACAAAAATCTGGTGGAAACAAGGCAACGTTGGGAAAAGGTATCTTAAAAATTCACAATTAACATCCTCAAACAGAGAAGATTACTTATAAAACAAATTTGGGATACTCTTGAAAACAAAAAAAGATCTCTTGAACATTGCATACATTATTAGAGAAACTAAAAACTCAACAGAAGCATTGTAAAAATAACCAGATAGTCCAAATAGAGCACAAAGAAAAAAATAATAAATAAGAGTGAAAAGCTTAAAATAAAATACATCATCTACCTAAAAAAGCAGCAAAAGGAAGGAACTAAGAAAGGAAGAGAGGACTTTATTGAGGATAGTTTCAAGTACAAAAAAATGTGTTTCCCGCCCTGGATGGTGTAGTTCAGTGGATTGAGCGCTGGCTGCGAACCAGGCATCGCAGGTTCGATTCCTAGTCAGGGCACATGCCTAGGTTGCAGGCCATGTTTCCCAGGAACCGTATATTGATGTTTCTCTCTCTGTCTCTCTCTCTCCTTACCTTTCCTCTCTAAAAATAAATAAATAAAATCTTTTAAAAAAATGTGTTTCCCCATTAAAAGGATTCAAGTCATTAAAAAAAGTAATTAAAAACCCTGCACACATCACAACCCAGATTGGGCTTGAGGGGTCAGGGGAGGGATCTAAAAGCTTCTCAGAAGAAAGAAAAACAAAGGTGGGGTCCTGTAAAAAGAAATGAGAAACAAAATGGTACCTGACTTCTCAACAGCAACTACAGACACTAGACGATAATAAATATTTTCAAAATTCTGGTAGATAAGTTATTGCCACATGAATCTATACCCAGCCAAACTACTAGCTATATAGTCTCGAAAACTTTACCTCCTTAGTATTCCTTCTTAGAAAGCAATTTAAGGATGTATTCCATCAAAACAGGGGAAAAAAATAAGAAAGATGAAGACATGAGATCCAGAAATATTAAAGAGGTAAAGGAAATTCCCAAGATGAGAGTAAAGGAAAGCACTGGACAATAACTACTCAACTGGCCAACAGAGAACAGTTTATTTATTTTTTTCTTTTATTGATTCTAGAGAAACTGGAAGGGAGGGAGAAAGAGAGGAGAGAAACATCAATGCGAAAGAAAAGCATCAATTGGTTGCACTTGCACCAACTGGAAACCAAATCCATAACCCAGGCATGTGCCCTGACCAGGAATCAAACCTTCCACTTTTCACTTTGCAGGACTATGCCACACTGGCCAGGCCTAGAATAGAGTTTAGATTGGAGCAAGAGTCCAAGGGAGAAAATAACTGGCAGATGACGTGAGATGTCTGAAAGTACTGAGTAAGTTTCCAGTTCTGTTGAAGATTTTGGAGATATATTAATGATACAAACCTAGAAAATTAAGAAGAAAAAAAAAACTAACTCTAGCCCTGACCAATGTGGACCAGTTGCTTGGTCACTGTCCAGGAAAGGAAAAGGTTACCAGTTTGATTCCCAGATAGGGCACAAGCCTGGGCTGTGGGTTTAGTCCCTAGTTGGGGCATGTACTACAGGCAACCAATCAAAGCTTCTCTCTCACATAGATGTTTCTCTTCCTCTCTTTCTCCTCCCCTGAGTGGCTCCCCTCTTGCAAAATATAAATAACATCTTTTTTTAAAAAAGGAAAAAAAAGCATTGAATATGTCAGATAAATGTCTTTCAAAAAGCAATTAACTCTAAAAGCTGTTCTTTTTTTAAAGAAAAGCAATCACTGTGTACTGTGATTTGATTTAGTCAGTCAAAATGTGCTAATTTTTTTTGAATAATGAGTGAAGGGGTAAAGAACTAAGTATTTATCTTCTGCTGTAGAAAGTCTATAGATAATACCTGTGGAGAAAAAGAAATAGCCATATAGAACACATCAGCAAATACTAGAAGAAACAGCTAGATAATTTTAATTTGGTTTCCTGCATTTAAAAAAAAACCCATAATATGGGGAGGAAAGGACCATAGGATTAATTTTCCTTTTTCCTTTCTAAGTCTTATGGAACTATTTGATTTTTTAACTATTACTAGTAATTTGGCAAAATTAAACTTAAAAAACAAGATCAGAGACAAAAAGAGATCTAAACTCACCATCTCCACTGCCTCCTCAACCATTTATTCCTCAGTCCTTGGTAAAGTGACCTCTGTCTAAACTCTAAAGAAATGTACTAAGGTCACCCTGTGACCCTTTACGTGCAGATCCAGTGGACTAGTCAGTCTTTATTGTATTTGTCAGCTTCACAGCATTCGACATTAACCACTCCCTCATGACCCTTGTATCTGAAACCCTATTGCCTAATTTTCTTCCTTATGCCTCTGGTTACTTCCTTATGTCTCTGGTGACCCATAAGTTCATCTTCCTTGACTTTTAAATTATCATTCTTTCCCAGTGTTCTGGCTTGGCCTTCTCACTATCGCCGCTTTCCCTGTGGTATCTGCTATATTCCCTTAGTTTCAATTACTACTTGTAATAATAACTTCCATTATAGTATCTCCAGTACAGACTTTTCCACGTGTGTTCCAGCCTCTCTAACATGATTCTCCTTCATGACATCTAAAATGTAACTCATATCTATACTAATAATTAACACATATAGTACTTACTTGCCAGGAACTATTCTAAGCATTTTATACATATTAATTCATGTGTAAATTAAGCTAATGAAGGAAATCAAGGCATGAAAAGACTAAGTAACATGTCCAGGGTCACAAAGCTAATAAACAGTAAAGCCAGGGTTTTAAACCAGGCAGTGCAGCCTGGCTTCAAAGTATACCCTCTTACATATCACACTATTAAGTCACTAGTCACTTCTAAATGTGCTCCTTACCCAGTGAAAAGTCGTCATTCTGACGTCTGAAACAGAAACCTTCTTCTCCCTCAACCCCACGTCAACTAGTCACCAAGTTCAATTAATACTGATTTACTTCCTTAACACGTGCAGAATCTGCTCCCTTTCTTCCATCTTCCTCATACAAATCTTCATCATTTCTCAGTTAAACTGGAACAGCAGCTTCCTACTGGCCTGTTTTTAACCCATTCTGCACGTCGCTGCTACAGTGAACATACTGAGGTACAGATCTGCTCAGTTTTCAATGTGTTCCCACAGCACACTGAAGCATGAAGGTTAAACTTCGCAGTACACACCTCCTACTCTCTGCTAATATTTCCATCCTTAACTCTTCCACTCCTTCTCTGTGCTTTAGCTACATACCTTGCATACCAGTGTCTGCACATGCTTCTCATCCTGCCCAGAATACCACTACTCCCTCTCTACCTTGGCTAGACTCAGGTAAGAAGCCTTCCTATCTGTTTTTGTAATACCTGATATACCTCAATGACAGCTGGTCCTACCTATTATTATAATAATGTGTCTTTCTGAAGTGGCTACAAGCTCCAGGAAATGATATCATTTCACTTCATCCTTTCAACAGGAAACTGCAGCAAGATAGGCCATGTAACTTAATCAAGGTTACACAACTAGTGATCTGAGGAAATGCTATCTATTCCAGATCTTCCTGACTCCAATGCTAATGAAGGTTTGTATGCAGAAGGATTGAACATGATGAAAGCAATATTTATGATAAGCTGCTACAACTTTAGACGAACAGAGTCCTTCTCATATTCCTGGGCAGTGGGTTAGTGGTCTGTCAGCTAACTGATCTGTCTGAAAATAACTGCGAATAAAGGCAGGGTTCTCTTATCAGCTTCATCAATACCTTCTCTTTCTCTTTGGATTACCTCTTCCACTCCAAACTACAGCTCTTTTATAAGAGTTGTATCTAAAGGAACAAAAGTTCCCCAATTAACTATTATAATAAGAAATGTCTAAAACTTTTTCATTTTAAACCTACAATTTAGAGATCAAGAAATTGAATTCCAAATTAACTTTGGAAAAGCAAATGCTCAAAGTCTTATCACTAGTTAATGGCAAAGTTGGGATGAAATCAAGTTTCCTGTCTTCTAAGTTAATGTTCTTTTTTAGTACCTGTTTCCCAGAAGCCCAACTTTATAGTATTTTACAGTGTAACACAGTAAATCTCTATTACTGATGAACTTGAATGCAACTTTTCTCAAAAAGCTAACAGCAAACCTGCTGTAAAATACTGTCAAAATACAAGAACAAGCATTTGCAGAATTTGAAAAACATGATGGCTTCTCTTCAATAAACTTACATTTTGAAAGTCATGGATAAGACAGCATTAATGAGCTCCTCAAAAGATATCTCCTCTAGAGGGGTGTTTACCAAAAGAATGTGATGAATGACAGAGACGTTCTGTATCTGTGCTGAGATGGTAGCTATTAACTGGCCACAAGTGGCTACTGAGCCCTAGAAATATATGAATGCAACTGAAAAACCAAATTTTTAATTAATTTAAATAAAAATTGCTACACAGGCTAATGACTTCCATTTTGGACAGTGGAGTCTTAGAGTTATGTATGACATAAAGATCTCAGAGGTACTTTGCAAAGAAGGTTTAAAAGCAGATCATATTTCTATACTGCTCAGTCCTACGAATGTAAATGAATTAACATGGGTAATAACTATGAGATATCATACCATTTTGAAATGTTTTTAATATTAACTGCATGACTACCTGACCATCTTCATCTTCAAATCTATGTAGCAGACAGCAGGATATTATGTGACAGGGAAGAAAATCTTTATGGCTGGTGCTATGTTGGGCAAAGGAATGAAAAAACACTCCTCCTAAAAAATCAGAGGGTTTCTTTAAGTGCCCAGCCTCCTCCAATGATCACAGAAGTGTCACAAAGCCCCAGGGGATCTTTCCAGGCATGAAGAAAAGTATACAACTCCCCTCTAATTCTTTCCCTGGATATATGTAAGGCAATGTCCTAGCTATGCCACATTACAATTTTTACATAATTATAAATTCTTCCAAATAACCAACAGAAAAGAAATAGATGTAATATTAATCAAGATTTTCATTAACTTATGACTGTGCTATATATTTTATCTCTTCTCCCCTTTCTCTAATATTTAAATACTTGCCAAGGAAAATAACTTTCAGCTAGGGATATGGATTTTTAATATCAAGAAAAAACTTGGAAAGGGCTAATTTTATTCATAGTGATATTATAATATTTTCTTAATTAGCTCATCATCTTTCAGTAATGCTGTTTCAACATCTGTGATATTTTCATTAGCACAGTTCGCCGACACTTATTTTCCTCCTGACTTCTCCATCCATCCACTGAGCACACTTCATTACCCTTGTTAATAATTCTTCCTTTTGCTTACACATGTACCTTTTTCCTTAGAGTCCTGACAATTTTTTTCTGACACTCATCAACTCTAAACAGTATTTTAGAAATAAACTATCTTCTGTTGAAAAAACAAACAAAAGAGCAAACGGAGCCAGAGGCATGGAAACAAGGAACATGACAGTGCCAGAGGCAAGGCGGAAGGGAGCAACAGGGAGGAAAGAAGAGGAAAGGTCTAATCAAGGAACATGTACAAAGGATGCATGGGCATGGACAACAGGGGGACTGACTGTGGGTGGGCAGGGCAGGGAAGAGCATGAGGGGACAATTGGGACAACTGCAATCAAACAACAAGAAAGAAAGGCACATACATAGGGATTACTGATTTCTAAATGCACTCACATCACTCCTAGCCCTCTCACCTAGCTCTGAGAAGGCCCACTGAGCCACAGAGAAGAGAATATGGGAACATCTCAACACAATCTGCTACTGCCGTAAGTTGAGCATAAATCTTGCTGACAATGGGAAGTCTGGATCAGGAAACAATATCAAAACAAATGCTATCTTGAAGAATAAAGAAACCATGATTGTGTATGTTCCCAGGACAAATGATTTACACATGTTCCAGAGTCATGGCATGTAGGCACTGTGTGTACCCAGGTAAGTGTGGTGCTCATCTTGCTTAAAAACTAACATGGTAACACAGGGCCAGGGCTACCACATATAGTTCTCTGCAATGTTTTATTAAGAATAGGCAAGAAGATCCTCTTCTCTCTTATATGCATGTGACAGTGGCAATGAGTGAAGCAATAGTAACAGCATGTCAAAAACGTCTACCTAGCAGGATCAAATAAAAAAACAAAAATACAAACAAAACATAAAACATATACAAACATCTCAATCACCTGTTTTCACATCTACCATTTGTAAACTATTTCTGATATTTAAGGGAATTAGTAATATGAATTGGGGTTCAAGGAGATGGAATTTTCTGAAAACAAGAGGCAATGTATCAAGGTAGTTTTAATCAGCCATGTGACCTTAGCCATGTTATTTAAACTCTTTGTATAAAATACAGTTGACTCTTGAAGAAACTGAAGGCTAGGGGACCAACTCCCTGCAGTCAAAAATCCACATATAACTTTTACCTCTCCAAAATTTAATTGCCTACTGTTGACCAGAAGACTTACCACAAATATTTGTGATTACCACATATTCTGTGTATTATATGAATTATATAGTGCATTCTTATAATAAAGTAAGCTAGACTAAAGAAAATGTTAAGAAAATCCTAAGGAAAATACATTTCAGTATTTATTGAAAAAAAAAAAAAAGTACCCATACAGTTCAAAGTTGTGCTGTTCAAGGGTCCACTGTAACACTAACTATGTAGGGTTGTTATAAGAATTAGGTGAGTATGTCAACTGGCATACAGTAAACTTTTTACTTAGATCACACAAACATTAAAAGGGCACTCTGCATGTAAACATTATAACCTTTTAAAAGTATCTACAAGGGAATGCTATTGCTTTTTTCCTTATCACAAATAGTACCTGTTTATTTTATAAAACACATATTTTTAAAAAAGAGGGTAAAAATCACCTGAAATTCCATCACACTCCTGTTACCATTTTTTTACTATTTGTTACTACTATCCATAACTTTCATTTTTTCATACGCATACAGACAGATGTATATAGAACTTAAAAATTCAATTTAAACATTAAGATCCTACTATTGAGATCTACCAATGTTTTATACTACATATTTTTCATGTAGCATGATAACACAAATATCTTTCCATTGTACTGACCACTCTTTAAGGATGTGTTTTGAGCAGGCATATGTATCTGTCTCCTACCCTTTCTCCAGGCAAACTTGTATTTGAAACTTCTGTACAAAAGACAAATACAGCAGGTCCCTGAATAAGGTCATTCCACTATAACATCAGTGTGAAGAAACAAAAAAATCGATTCCTGGCTGGGGCCACTGTCTGTATGGAATGTTTGCACATCCACCTCACATCTGCAAGGATTTTCTCGAGGTACTCTGGTTTCCTCCCACATCCCAAAGATGAGCATATGAGGTGAACCAGTGTGTCTACATTGCCCCAGTCTGAGTGTGGGTGTGGGTGAGTGGCTCTGTGAAGGAAGGGCATCCTGTCCAGGACTGGGTCCCACCTTGTGCCCTGAGCTGCCAGGATTGACTCTAGCCAATGACGCTGAACTGGAATAAGCAGGTTGGAAAATAATCATCTTACTCGTTTTCATTAGTCTTTTTAAAATGTATGTACAGCTCACATTTATTTCAATGTATTTTTGAAGTGTTTTGGGCCTTACTTAGAAGTTGGTGATGTTTTTGTGATCAGAAATATGCCAGAGAAATTTAATTCTTGTTTATATCAATTAGCCTATAGTAAAATTGGTTTCATGATGCATCATTTCACTTGAAGTCACAGTTTCCAAGAAACTACTGACAACACTGAGGACCTACTGCAGAGATAAAGCTGCTCAGGTTGAAGAGAATGGACTTGTGTTCAGCCACCCCCTCTCCAGTGCTTCTCAAAGTACTTCTAAGGAAATCAAGGTCACTTCTGAATATAGTGTAATAATCTAAGTTTGATAATATCATTTAAAAAATTAGTTACATGGTATTACATTACATGGATATCCATAATTTATCTAATAACCTAATGATGACATTTCTTTGTTATTATAAAAAT